>JASPKZ010007276.1:0-405000 GCA_030220185.1 Diploptera punctata | reverse complement strand
TCAGCACCATATGTTAAAATGCCTCTGAATTATTGTTTGATATATTTGTAATTTTCTATTTTTTGAAATATTTTTGATCCAGCAAACAGAGTTTAAGGCATTTATTGCTTGTTTTGTTGAGTGATTCAAATTTTAATTTCCACTGTGTTATCGCCTGAATGGTCTAATTTTGTTCCCAAATAAGTGAATTTAATACTAGGTTTTAGTTCTTCTCCATTGTTGAAATTTATATTTTCCATTTCCTCTCCTATATACAGATATTTAGTTTTGTCAGTGTTTATATAAAGTCCCCATTTCATATTCTTCTTTTAGTTTTTTAGCCGTATATTGTATGTAATCTTGGTATTGTGCTATTAATATCTGATCATGTGCAAACTTTAGTGAATATACATGTGTAATTTGGATTCGTATGCCCATTTTTGATATTTTTTCCTCCAATCTCTTAGTATTCTTTCGAGATAAATTTTGAGTAGAGTTGGGGATAAACTGCAACCCTGCCTTAAACCTTTTGTAATAGTAAATCCCTCTGTTATAGGATTTCCAATTTTTATTTTCGAAATAGATCATTTGTATAATGCTTTTAAAGCTTCTATTAATTTTTTGGTAATGTTAGAATTATCTAAAGCTTCCCATAACATTTTTTGAGGAATACTATCATATGCCTTGGTTAAATCGACGAAAAATAAATATATATCTCTGTTAGTAGCTCTTTTTTTCACTATCATTTGTGTTATGCAAAATATACTATCTGTGCATGACCAACCACTTCTAAAACCAGATTGTTCTTCCATTTCTTTATCCTAGTATTCTAAATCAATCATTATACTTAGTATACGTCCATATATTCTACTTAATGTACTTGTTACAGATATGTCACTAACTGAGTTGAAGATTGGTAGGTAGTATTATGTTAACGACGCTCTTTAACAACACAGTTTATTAACATGGTAAATCAAAACTGGGCGTGAAAGGGTCAGAAAATATTCCTTAGAGGCCCTTATTTTAAACTTGAGAGATTCTCTTACGTGCTTTAAATCTACGACATCTGACCCATGACTTTACGTCACTTCCGAAGGACATCATGCTTTAGTTATCCACGCCTTCAAAATCCATTGGCTTTGGCAGGATTTGAATCCACGAAAATCAGAGAGGCAATAGTCCACCTCTCATGGCAGTCAACAATCTGAAAATACTTAAATATTTTACGTTTGTAATTTTATACAAACTTAGCTCAGGGCATAACAACATTAGCGATGCTTGAGTATTCCATACACCTTAACAATAAATATTTACTACTTAGCTAACCTACAGCATAGGATACAAATCTCAATTTCAAAAACTTGTCTTGTAATTCTCCATACTGGTATTCTTGGATAAACGTGTGCTTCGATTCCGAGTGTTAATGCATTTAATCATCATCGTCTTCTCCTTCTACTTCTATTTCTTCTTATATTATTCTGTTGCTATTCTGACTTATTTTTCTATTTGTTTCTCATTAATTTCTAATTTTTTTATTATTAATTTCATTGCTATTATTTTCTTCTTTTTCTTCTTTGGTAATTGCTGTTTTTTAATTTGTTGTGCATAGCGTCCATATAACACAAATGCTTACCACACTGTATTGGCACTTTATTATTTATTTATTGGTTGGCCTATCAATCTACCATAAATCTCAAAAGATTTTAAAATGATTGAGCCAACATGATTTTCATCTCTCATCTTTACTCTTTAAATCCATTTTTAAATTTAGAGAAGTTTAGGTAACTGGTCCATAATTTAATCTTACTACGTTGCCAATCTCTACCCAATCTATCAAGAATAATCTCATGACAATATCGAAATACTTGTGAAGGTTTTGCAATTCAAAGTTGATTTTAATATCCCATTTACCAACTTCACAAACAGACCCTTAAGTGTTCAAATAATTTCATCCTCTGTCTGCCTGAATTGATATACATATGTATATTTCTCCACATTTAAAATTCATGTTTTGCTCGTATAAAATTTCATTTTTTGTAATAATTGAGTAATAGTTGATTTAATCTTCTTTGATAACTTATATCTAGCTTTTTTTTTGCATTGTTCAAAGCATAGCCCAAAGTTTGACTGATGCAATTATTTTAATATTGAAAATAATAAATATTACACATTTTAGCATTATATTTTAATTTCTGTCAGGAGCGCATTACAAGTAGAATATTTAACGTTTTGTTGCACTCTTGAAACATAAGTGGATTGTCTGCTTCCAATGATGTTGTCATTTTTGTTCGCTGAAATTATTTATTTCATATCACTGTTTCCAGTAAAATTCAGAATTGAACACATTTTATGAATAGGTAACTATGCATCACAACTTATTTCCCAGCGATGGATTTTAATGTAGTAATATTAAATGTTACAAATAGGAATGATGCCACGTGAATAATCATATTGAATATTCGTGGAAATGGTAATAACAGTGATTTGACCTGAAAGGTCGCATGGATGAACCCATAGAGCATCAATTGAAGAAGAGTTATATGCATCAAAGTCGGAAAGGGGAGCATAATAGAAGCAGTGGAAAGAAGAAAAGGGAAGACCAGAGGAAATTTATTAGAGAGCTCGGAGACAGGTCAGCTGTGTAAAGATATCTAGAACGCATGTGTTGCTATAGAGATGAGAAGGGACCCGCAAGCAAGTCCACAATCTCGAATAATCCATCTTCCAAGATCTCTCACAGGACCTACTTCAACCCCAAACGTAAGTAGCTTCTACTTCCTAGCTTTTGTTTTTTGTATTACAGCATTTACTTCCTTTATCATTCAGATTTACTTCATTCATGGTCTAGAATTTTTCCTTGTGGTATGTAGGTTAGATTGCACGACTAGCCTCGCAGGGTCCTGATTCGATATCCAGATGTACTCTGAAAATGTCATAATTATGTGGGATATGAATCCGGTTCTTTTTTCGCCGTAATAAATAGCTATTTAACGCACATAGTAAAATTAAAATTGATATGGAAGAATTATGTTGTCAGGGCACTGGCTTTATTTTACTAGCCATTGCAAGTTCTTAAGTCTTTTTCTCTACCTCCCGATCAAGTTTATATAAAAATTTACAATAAAAGTAATATAACTAAGTTATTGATATTATAACTAAGTTACAAGTCCCTCAACATAACCAACTAGTCTAAGGCATCGTGCATTGGTTCAAAGCTATGACATATGGGAGTTCGAATCCCCAAGAGGGAAGAAATTTTCTCGTGGAACATCTGGAATTATGAGACGATGCCCATCCACTTTCATAAAGAATTTGGAAAGCCATAATAAGAAGCGACTCAAGGTTGTGAATATCACCTATAATTAGTGAGGTTCTCGTACTGAAAAAATGTAAGCGCACTTTACTGGCTCGAACTTCGTTCTTCCTTGTAAATTATACGCCAGTTGCTGGCTGTTAGGCCACGGCCAGTCGCACCATGAAGATGAGAGAAAAACTAATATGCAATAAGGATTAATTATGCATTGTAGGATATCCACAATATAATTTCTATACACTATATTTTAACGAATAACATAAATAAATAAATAATATTTTTTAAAATAAAGAAGAATTACTATTGATAAAGGATAATGCTCTCAAATATAAATAGCTGACAGCATTCATATTAGTAGAAGATGGTTCTTCCGAAATTTCGTGCTACTTGTTTATTAATTGGTTATCAGTTATTATTTTTAGTTCATATTATTAACATTTAACCTAAAAATCACTTAGTAACGCGTGAGTTCCATTTTGAAATACAAGAGGAACGTATAAAATATATAATTTTAAAATTATTTATAGCTAGTTTTAATAAAATTTACAATACATTTATAAAGAATTTCTACGAATTTCAATAAATTTATGGTGACGAAGAGAATTAAATATATTAAAATTAACTTTTATTTGTATCAACTCACTAATATTGAAAAATTGGATATTTTGAAACACAATTTATGTTATAAACGATTTTATATGCATTTCTTTCTAATGGTGTCATTTTTATCAGAGATAAAGGAAAGGTTGCCTTATAATATAATAGACATTACAATGCACCGAGGAATGTTGTTTCATGTTTCATTAAACAAGCCAGGTTTTACAGAATCCTCTAGTGTGTCAACACGCCAGATTGTTTCTTGTCACTCACATTAGAACAATTTTAAAATAAGAGTTTAAGAATTTAAATTGTATGGCAAGGCACCATAATTAACATTACCATGAAATGGTTTAGAGCATATTATATTAAAGTCTTTCTCAATATTGTGAAATCCATTAAAGAGGTTTAAACAGGTAAATAGTAATAGTAATAATAATAATAATAATAATAATTGGTGAAAATGACAGAAATATACAGAAGAATGACAGATTAATTGGAAACAGGAATATGTTGTGAAGCATTGTGAAACGAGCTATATATATATATATATATATATATATATAAGAAGAAGGAGAAGAAAAATAATAAAATGATATTAATAAATATAATTAAGTTAATATAATGATAATGAACATCTATCTATCTTCGGGTTTTTGCAGCTGCTGCCGTCTTCCCGTGCCAAACCTCCAAAGCCTACGGTCTTGGGCATCTTCGATGCTTAGCCCTCTAGCTTGCATTACTGTCTTCATATTTTCCTTCCATGTTAACCTTGGTCTCCCTCTTTCTGTTCGGATGCCATTCATATAGTTGCTTCGGCCATCGCTCATCATCATAATGAACATAGTAATAATAATATGTAATTAAATAAAATATAACAAAGTTTTATACGATTTTCATATTTATTACATTATAAATTTTTAACAGCTGTTTCGGTACTTTCTACCTTCTTCAGACATGATTACAAATGGATGAATTTTGTTATTATATAAACTACAGTACATAACAACTGTAAATATGCAACTGAATGCAAACAAACAATTTTTATATACAAACAATTTCTTATTATAAATTTAAAAGAGGCGATTGATTTAAATATAGTTGTGAACTTAACAGCTTATTGCTATTCTTCAATTTATTTATCTCTACAATTTCTAAAAGATCTAATTTTTCCCTTTTCCAGAAACATGTAAAAATTTAAAATTTGGATCAAAACAATATAAATAAAGATGATTATATTTCTAAAACTGTAGGATTTCTAAATTCAGATAATTTAAAATTATTGATAAAGACCCGACTGAGGAAAATCCAACAGAAATTATAAATATAATACAATTTTTAATTACCTCTTTGATTACTCTAAATTACACATTAATCCCCAATCACCCAAAGTTTATTCCCTGTTAAATTATATAAGGAAAATTCGACCAGTGGTATCCTTCATAACTTCTCCATCATACAAAATATTTAAAAAGCTAATAAATGTAATTTCATGTAATTCTAAGTTCAATCCAATTTACAGTATAAAAAACTCAATTGAATTTATTGACAATATAAAGAATATTGATTTCCCTAATAACTTAATTTTAGTTTTATGGCTGACTTAGAAGAGACCATACATAAAAATGCTTACTTACTTACTTACTTACTCACTGGCACCATCGAACCCGTAGGTTCATGGTCGCACGGACATAAGCTCTCAATACATCCCTATCCTGAGCTAATATTTTCCAATCATTCCCTGTATAATCTACTTCCCTCAAATCATAGTTAATGTTATTCTCCCACTTCATTCTTGGTCTACCAACTGGGCGTTTTCCCTCTGGCCTTCCTACAAGAAGCTTCCATGCAAGTCTTTCATTCCCCATACGTGCAACATGTCCTGCCCATCGCAGTCTACGAGACTTAACTGTTCTTATTATATCTGGCTTCCTATAAAGACCATGTAGTTAATTGTTATGTAGTCTTCTCCATTCACCTGTCTGTTCATCTCTCTTTGGTCCAAAAAATTTCCTAAGTACTTTATTCTCAAATACTTGTAATCTCCTTTCCTCTCTTAAAGTAAGAGTCCATGTTTCGAACCCATATAATATAACTGGTAGAATAATAGTTTTATATATTTTCAGTTTAACGTTTTTTGAAAGCAGTTGGGACATCAAGAGTCTCTGCAATGCATAATAGCACGCATTTCCAGAATTGAGCCTATGTTTAATTTCTTTGTGCATCTCATTCCTATTTGTGATTATTGTTCCTAGGTATTTGAATTCAGCCACTTCCTCAAAATTTCCCTCATTTGTCATTAGCTGTCCATTTCCATTATCTAATGAATTTCTACGTGTGACCATATATTTAGTTTTATTGATATTTACTTCCAGTCCTAATTTCTTAGTGTTACTCAATAGTGTGTGCGTGTGCATTAGCTAAAAAGTATTATTTTATTATCGTCATGTAGATGATGTCATAGCAGGCTTCACAGTAACTAAAAGACAATTGAATTCCATTTTAAATGTTATTAATAGCCATCACAAAAGTGTTAATTTCACAATGGAATTAGAATACAAATAATGTTATAAATGTCCTGGATCTATCAATAAAACACATTAATAATAAGTTTCAGATTGGTATCTTTAACAATCCATGTCATACTGATACCACTATCCTGGTTCTTCTCTTCACCCATATACTCACAAAATAGCATCCTTTAATAGTTACATTCATAGACTTTTAAATATTCCTCTTTCACCCTTGGAATAAAATAAGAAGCTGAATATTATTAAACAATTAGCTATCAATAATAATTATGACCCTAAAATTTTAGACAATTTAATTAAGGACATTTATTACAAAACAGCAATTAACAAAGTTTTTCCTTTACTCAAGAAAAACATAAATAAATATGTTATAATGTCATACATAGGCACACGTTCCAATAAGATATCCAAATACTTTAAAAAATTTGAACATTAATGTTACATTTGAAACTAATAAAACTCTGCAAATTATAATAAAACCAAAGTAAAAAAGGAACAATTATCAGGTGTTTATAAATTCGAGTGTGGCACATGCGACAATGAGTACATAGGACAAACTGGCAGATATTTTATTTCTCGCATAAATGAACATATGAGAGAGTAATATAATGTACGGTTAAAAGCTATAATATAGTTACCTTGTAGGTCCGTCTCCTCAACTTAAGTTCTTTTAAAACTCTGAAAAATGTGGAACGCTTCACGATTTTGCGTGTCATCCTTGCGCAGGGGCCATGCTAATCTTAGTATATGTACCGCCGAAGCGAGGATGACACGCAAAATCCTGAAGCGTTCCACATTTTTCAGAGTTTTAAATGAAATTAAGTTGAGGAGACGGACCTACAAGGTAACTATATTATAGCTTTTAACCGTACATTATATTACTGTGAACTAATATCTCAACGGAAAATCACCATGAATTTTACTAGTATCGAACATATGAGAGCATATAACAGAAATGTAGATACTTCAAAGTATGCTAACCATCTACTCCAATACGATCATAGTTTTGATTCAAATTTTAAAGTTTTATATATTTGTGACAAAAGGAAAAATTAGATCTTTTAGAAATTGTAGAGATAAATAAATTGAAGAATAGCAAGAAGCTGTTAAATTGACAACTAGATTTAAGTGAATAACCACTTTAAAATTTATAATTGAGATCATTTATATAAAAAATGTTTGTTTAAATCTAGTTGCATAATTACAGTTGTTATGTATAATATATATATATATATATACATCATATGTTTATATATAATAACAAACTTCATTCATTGGTAAAGATATCTGAAGAAGGTACAATATACCGAAACAACTGTTACAAAATTTATATTTTAATAAATATGAAAAATCACATAAAACTCTTAAGTTTTATTTTTGTTTAATTAAATGGATATGGATTTTCATCAAGTAAACGCCAAATCAATTAATTATATAATTAAAAGAGTAATAATAATAATAATAATAACCTTGCAGTTTATTCCTTCTGACAGAGTTAGGTCAGTATTTCTCATATATCCCTTAACCAGCACAAATATAGGATACAGCAGATTAAAATGAAACCAAAGTAAAAAATTACATTAAGTGAGAGAACGTCAAAAATGAATTTTCCTTGAAATATATATTTGAAATTACATTAGAATATTTCAAGAGTTGAACTACTTCCACATTCCAAAGCATAGAATTCCTTACTCACATAGGATAAAGCAGATTAAAATGATACCAAAGTAAAAAATTACATTAAGTGAGAGAACGTCAAAAATGAATTTTCCTTGAAATATATATTTGAAATTACATTAGAATATTTCAAGAGTTGAATTACTTCCACATTCCAAAGCATAGAATTCCTTACTCATATAGGATAAAGCAGATTAAAATGATACCAAAGTAAAAAATTACATTAAGTGAGAGAACGTCAAAAATGAATTTTCCTTGAAATATATATTTGAAATTACATTAGAATATTTCAAGAGTTGAACTACTTCCACATTCCAAAGCATAGAATTCCTTACTCATATAGGATAAAGCAGATTAAAATGATACCAAAGTAAAAAATTACATTAAGTGAGAGAACGTCAAAAATGAATTTTCCTTGAAATATATATTTGAAATTACATTAGAATATTTCAAGAGTTGAACTACTTCCACATTCCAAAGCATAGAATTCCTTACTCATATAGGATAAAGCAGGTTAAAATGATACCAAAGTAAAAAATTACATTAAGTGAGAGCACGTCAAAAATGAATTTTCCTTGAAATATATATTTGAAATTACATTAGAATATTTCAAGAGTTGAACTACTTCCACATTCCAAAGCATAGAATTCCTTACTCATATAGGATAAAGCAGATTAAAATGATACCAAAGTAAAAAATTACATTAAGTGAGAGAACGTCAAAAATGAATTTTCCTTGAAATATATATTTGAAATTACATTAGAATATTTCAAGAGTTGAACTACTTCCACATTCCAAAGCATAGAATTCCTTACTCATATAGGATAAAGCAGATTAAAATGATACCAAAGTAAAAAATTACATTAAGTGAGAGAACGTCAAAAATGAATTTTCCTTGAAATATATATTTGAAATTACATTAGAATATTTCAAGAGTTGAATTACTTCCACATTCCAAAGCATAGAATTCCTTACTCATATAGGATAAAGCAGATTAAAATGATACCAAAGTAAAAAATTACATTAAGTGAGAGAACGTCAAAAATGAATTTTCCTTGAAATATATATTTGAAATTACATTAGAATATTTCAAGAGTTGAACTACTTCCACATTCCAAAGCATAGAATTCCTTACTCATATAGGATAAAGCAGATTAAAATGATACCAAGTAAAAATTACATTAAGTGAGAGAACGTCAAAAATGATTTTCCTTGAAATATATATTTGAAATTACATTAGAATATTTCAAGAGTTGAACTACTTCCACATTCCAAAGCATAGAATTCCTTACTCATATAGGATAAAGCAGATTAAAATGATACCAAAGTAAAAAATTACATTAAGTGAGAGAACGTCAAAAATGAATTTTCCTTGAAATATATATTTGAAATTACATTAGAATATTTCAAGAGTTGAATTACTTCCACATTCCAAAGCATAGAATTCCTTACTCATATAGGATAAAGCAGATTAAAATGATACCAAAATAAAAAATTACATTAAGTGAGAGAACGTCAAAAATGAATTTTCCTTGAAATATATATTTGAAATTACATTAGAATATTTCAAGAGTTGAACTACTTCCACATTCCAAAGCATAGAATTCCTTACTCATATAGGATAAAGCAGATTAAAATGATACCAAAATAAAAAATTACATTAAGTGAGAGAACGTCAAAAATGAATTTTCCTTGAAATATATATTTGAAAGTACATTAGAATATTTCAAGGGTTGAACTACTTCCACATTCCAAAGCATAGAATTCCTTACTCATATAGGATAAAGCAGATTAAAATGATACCAAAGTAAAAAATTACATTAAGTGAGAGAACGTCAAAAATGAATTTTCCTTGAAATATATATTTGAAATTACATTAGAATATTTCAAGAGTTGAACTACTTCCACATTCCAAAGCATAGAATTCCTTACTCATATAGGATAAAGCAGATTAAAATGATACCAAAGTAAAAATTACATTAAGTGAGAGAACGTCAAAAATGAATTTTCCTTGAAATATATATTTGAAATTACATTAGAATATTTCAAGAGTTGAATTACTTCCACATTCCAAAGCATAGAATTCCTTACTCATATAGGATAAAGCAGATTAAAATGATACCAAAGTAAAAAATTACATTAAGTGAGAGAACGTCAAAAATGAATTTTCCTTGAAATATATATTTGAAATTACATTAGAATATTTCAAGAGTTGAACTACCTTCCACATTCCAAAGCATAGAATACCTAACTCATATAGGATAAAGCAGATTAAAATGATACCAAAGTAAAAAATTACATTAAGTGAGAGAACGTCAAAAATGAATTTTCCTTGAAATATATATTTGAAATTACATTAGAATATTTCAAGAGTTGAACTACTTCCACATTCCAAAGCATAGAATTCCTTACTCATATAGGATAAAGCAGATTAAAATGATACCAAAGTAAAAAATATTACATTAAGTGAGAGAACGTCAAAAATGAATTTTCCTTGAAATATATATTTGAAATTACAATAGAATATTTTAAGAGTTGAATTACTTCACATTCCACATCAAAGCATAGAATTCCTTACTCATATAGGATAAAGCAGATTAAAATGATACCAAAGTAAAAAAGTACATTAAGTGAGAGAACGTCAAAAATGAATTTTCCTTGAAATATATATTTGAAATTACATTAGAATATTTCAAGAGTTGAACTACTTCCACATTCCAAAGCATAGAATTCCTTACTCATATAGGATAAAGCAGATTAAAATGATACCAAAATAAAAAATTACATTAAGTGAGAGAACGTCAAAAATGAATTTTCCTTGAAATATATATTTGAAAGTACATTAGAATATTTCAAGGGTTGAACTACTTCCACATTCCAAAGCATAGAATTCCTTACTCATATAGGATAAAGCAGATTAAAATGATACCAAAGTAAAAAATTACATTAAGTGAGAGAACGTCAAAAATGAATTTTCCTTGAAATATATATTTGAAATTACATTAGAATATTTCAAGAGTTGAACTACTTCCACATTCCAAAGCATAGAATTCCTTACTCATATAGGATAAACCAGATTAAAATGATACCAAAGTAAAAAATTACATTAAGTGAGAGAACGTCAAAAATGAATTTTCCTTGAAATATATATTGAAATTACATTAGAATATTTCAAGAGTTGAACTACTTCCACATTCCAAAGCATAGAATTCCTTACTCATATAGGATAAAGCAGATTAAAATGATACCAAAGTAAAAAATTACATTAAGTGAGAGAACGTCAAAAATGAATTTTCCTTGAAATATATATTTGAAAGTACATTAGAATATTTCAAGGGTTGAATTACTTCCACATTCCAAAGCATAGAATTCCTTACTCATATAGGATAAAGCAGATTAAAATGATACCAAAGTAAAAAATTACATTAAGTGAGAGAACGTCAAAAATGAATTTTCCTTGAAATATATATTTGAAATTACATTAGAATATTTCAAGAGTTGAATTACTTCCACATTCCAAAGCATAGAATTCCTTACTCATATAGGATAAAGCAGATTAAAATGATACCAAAGTAAAAAATTACATTAAGTGAGAGAACGTCAAAAATGAATTTTCCTTGAAATATATATTTGAAATTACATTAGAATATTGCAAGAGTTGAATTACTTCCACATTTCAAAGCATAGAATTCCTTACTCATAATTCAGTAATTTAATAGATAAAGATATAATTAGTTGTCAAATGGAACTCTACAAAATAAAATAAAATCTATTAATTTACACCTTGAACTTTTCTCAAAATATGACACCAACGGTAAACGTTGAAGAAAAAAAAAAGAACAAGAAGTCGTTAAATGGTTTAAGGTTAGGATGAAATGTAGACTGAAAATAAAAACCGGGCTAACCTCCACAACAATCGATTTCAATTTTATTGTTAAAATAAATGAGCAATGTGCCTATGTCAGTACAGTAAGTGAAATGAAGTTGGTGACGAAGACTGGCCTCGTCCAGGAGTTATGTTCTGGAATCAGCTAGTAGCTCTTTGGCGGCTAATTATGTGTGTGTATTTAATCACTTAAACTTAGCATATTTGGCGGCATTTGGTGTTTTGTTGCCCACAGAGGTTATGTAGTCGACTGAGATGAAGACGTGTTCATCTGGGACAGGGCATCCATCATAATTCACACACTGCCGTGAAGCCGAGAGTCGAGAATGAGCCACATTACCCCGGGAGAGCACCTCACTTCTTTTCCAGGTCCATCAGTGAGGGTGATTCCCAGTGAATATGTTTTCTATGGACAGCACGACGCTGTGGCAGACGTTACACATTGCGTACCAGTTCAGTGAAGTGATTCGAAGTGAAGTCAAAAATTGTATCGACTTTATGTTGATTTTTAGTAGCAATGTGAGGAATCTGCGCAACGTCATAAGGCTCTGTGTATCGGGGAGCCGAAAGTATATAATTGAGGCATTTGTTTTGAACAACCCGAACTTTCTTTTTGCGAGAGAGCGTACTATGTGATATTCAGTTTGCAAAGTGTTAAAATATTAGGCACAAGAATGCGATTGGCCTATCAAAAACTGTGATAAGGACAATAGTTTTTCTGTTTTTCTCAGAAATTAGAATTTGACACTTATCCGGTTTTTATTTTCAGTCTACAATGTTTTGTATTTTTCCTTTTTAAGTTCAGTTGAATGAGAAGTCAGGTTTGGAAAGTAATTGGAAGTAATAAGCATAAAATATAATCTACTTCAACTCATGTATTTTTCAGTTCAGTCCCTGGTCCTTACGTTAGATAGTATCTTAGTTAATCCCGCGTCGAAACCGAGTTGTTTAAGGTAGGGCCTATAATTCCTTGGTTGATATTTACGGCCTTTCGATGGTTCGAGACCCCATGGGGAAAGACATTTTCTCATGAACGTTTGGCCAGTATGGGCCAGTGCTCATGCAGCATCATGATAAAATAATTTAGTTAAAATAATTATAAATCCAGAATAATAAATTAAGCCAAAACAATTGGAGATCCGGCATGTTGACCCTATGGCACCCGTTAACTGCCTTGATGAACATTACCTACCTCTACAGTTAACACTTGCGAATGCTAGACCAGCAGAAGTACCTATGGGATTCATATATACAGCGTGTAATTTAATTATACCGCATACATTTAACTACGTATAGAGGGGTATTTTATAGAAGCATTTTGAGGTAATGAACTATTGATCTACGGATAAAAATGTCCAAGTTATGATTCAATTTGTAAAATGGTTGGCACGCCACTGATTATTTCAAATTAAAATGGAAATAATATGATAGAGAGATTGTAACTTGCAACAAGTATGCGCCTTCAGCTCAGTGGTTATAGTGGTCTAATACCGATGCAAGCGTAAGATTTATGCATCACGTTATAAAGTACCTACCGTACGTGTACACTTTTTTCCTTTCCTCCTTTATTAAGTACGTACTCTAAATTAGTTATGTGCGTAGATTTACTTCTGGTTTAATTGTTTATTCGTTATTTTACAGACTATGGTAATGTAATGTCGGCGCAGTACACGAGTTACAAAACTCTTTGTACGTATTGTACAGACAATTGTTTGAAAGGTTGTAACAATAAAACGCTAACTGTAGAGTGCATAAGTTTCGCAAATAAAATATGTAATTGTACTGTACAGTACTTATGTACTTAGATAAATGATAGTGCACTGATTAATAACATGAAGGGGAATGTACACATGGCATACATAATGTTATTTGGAAATAAAAACAATGCATTTGAGTAAACGAGAAAAAAAGCAAAGCACGTGCACACTCATTAAATATACTGTTCAAATTGGCGACCTTTATTCTCACAACACAGACGACATCGGCGACGAAAGGATTCTCGTACCCCGTTCAAGATACCAGGTGTCTCAAGGTCTCACGGTTCACATTACATGCTGCGATTATGCGTGCAACTAACAGTTCATATGTATCAAAAGGGGTCGCATACACCAGTGTTTTCAGGTGTCCCCACAAAAAATAATCAAGTGGACTAAGATCTGGAGAGCGGGGTGGCCACACTACAGTTGGACTACCCCTTCCTATCCAAAGTCCACGATGCACTCCATACAAATGATTTCGCACATTCCGGCAGAAATGGGGAGGAGCTCCACCATGCTGAAACCACATATTAATCCTGATGTGGAGGGGAACTTCTTCAAGTAATGTAGGTAGGACGTGCTCTACAAATGTCATAAATAACACCATTTAAACTCTGAGGAAGAAGGTAGGGGCCAATGATGTGGTCAGAAATTATGCCTTTCCATACGTTCGCCGAAAATCTCTGCTGGTGACTCCTATGGAAGATGGGATGAGGATTTTCATATTCCCAAACATGAGTGTTCTTCGAGTTCAGAACCAGTCTATGCCTATTAAATACTGCCTTATCAGTGAATAATACCGAGGAAAAGAAGTGCGTTGTCTGCAGCAAAGCCCAATTAAAAAATTGGGCCTGTTGAGCGACGTCCAGTGGCTGTAAGACTTGTACTTTTTGGAGATGAAAGGGATAAAGCTGGTCTTCATGCAGGACTTCCCATATAATTTGATGGTTCGTACCCATTACATGTCAGAAAGCACGGGTACTAGTAGAAGGTTTCCCTTTCACCTTATGAAGAACATTCTCTTCAAAATCTGCAGGTGGCACGTACGTCTTGCACCGACGTCTGCTCTGTTTAACTTCATCGTCCCTTACTCCCGCAAACTCCTATCAACAGGCTCAAAGGATGTTCGGTGAGGATGGCGTCTATCCGGATACCGCTCCACGTACATGGCAGCAGCTCTTACACCATTACCTTGTGCTGCACCATAAATCAGATGCATATCGGCACGTTCAGCATAACTGTAAAGATGTTCCATGATGGTTTCATGTAATGCAACTGAACTCATACTGAAGTAACTTCTAATCAGATGTTAATGTAATCACTAATAGAATAATAGGAAATTTGCACATGCCCATACTATATAAATTTCAGTGTCAACATATCACACTATACGCACAATGTACAATAGGAGAATAGGCATTTTGCGGTAGCCCATACTAAACAAATTTCAGTGTCAACATATAGAATGAAAGGAAGAAAGAAAAAAGTCGCCTGCCGTGATTTGAACCACCAGTGTTCGAATCTTAAATTCATCACTCTGACCATTATGTGTCACATTCAGTACCAGGTACTGAGCAGGACATTTAAACCCACAGGCCAGCCATTTAAATACCCCAGCTACCCTTTTCGTGGCACTTTAGAAAATAGACAATTATTCACAAACTATTAGTCCTAGAAAATTCAAATTTTGTACATACCTAAAGGAGATATCCTAGTCGGATTTGATGGTGAAATAACTTGGGTGATTAACATAACATGGTATCGGCGTATCAATTTCAGGAAGTGGAAGTTCATCTTCACTTTCACTTTGGACATCTTCTAATTCAGGAATCAGTTCATCACCTGAACCATCATTTTACAAAATATTCACTAATTCGTCTTCAGTGAAATATTTTTCTTTCTCCATGGTTTCACTCACGCACAAACAACAGTGCGAAAACGAGAATGATATACGACTGCATTGGGGCCTGGAGGCAAGTTTGGGTGAACGAATTCCATGTGTTGTTTGTTTTAAAAATAAAAGGGGATTCACCAAGGTTAAACGTGTCAAACGGGAGTAGAAAATGTACATTTACATGCCATCTCCAAGACATACTAAGCCAACACAAAATTTAGGCGCCGAATATAAACGCGGTTTGTTCGCGCCCACTCTAAAACGAGTTAACTGACCGGTGGCCGCATACACGATAGTCTCTTTAAACGCCTAAACCGGTTTACGGTACTGAATGTGACTCATTTAAACCACAAGTTAACTACATAGAGTCTGCGTGTTTCACTCTATACTAAGGCTCACAATGTACCGATTCTATAATAACCAGTGCAGTGGCGTGCAATCATCTGCTCAGATCGAAATTTCAAGGAATTTGATAACCCAATGTTTCATAAACGTTGTTCATGAATTATTGAAAATCAGGATCTCGGAATTAATACTAAGGTATGAGGTTATTCTAGTATAATTTTCTCTCCTAGTATGCTCTCATGTTGATTTATCTGTATCAATTGTCGTTTAGATTAATTCCCTGTAACTTGCCCATTTTCCCTCATAGACCATTAGTTCATTATTTCAAAAATGCTTATATAATACCCCTCTATACGTAGTTAATTTTATGCTGTATAATTCAATTACACCCTGTATATATATAGGATATATCATTGGTTAATTAATGTCTTTGACATCGTCCGATTCCTAATAGTCAATTTTGTCGGCCCATCCAATCTCTGGTTGCAGACGTTACTCCTCCCGGAGGTTTTATATCCTCCTCTGCCTCGTCATCCCTCAGGTTTCCATTCCAAAACGCATTTTGATAGCCGATCTTCTTCCATTCGCTAGACATATCCGTACCATCTTAACTGCTGAGTTTTAATATAATCTAAATTAGTGTCTTCAATCTTCATTTTCTCCCTTACAACTGAGTCTTTAATTTTTTCTTTTCTTGAAATTCTTGCTGCCCTTTTTATAAACCCCATTTCCGTTGTCAAAATATACTTATATCTTTTTTCTTTTTTATTAATGGCCAAATTTATGCTCCATAAGTAATGATGCTTTGAACAATTGTATGATATATGATATGAATTTTATTTTTATTACTTATATTAGGCTATATAGTTATATATATATAAATTATTTATTTGTCCAAAAATATACGAAAATATATAGCACACGTATCGCATTGGAATTTACGTTAATTTTTTTTAAAGAATTCTATAACAAATATTTTCTCTTTCTAGTCGTCATATTTGTGTTTATAAAATGAACTTCTTACTACTGGAGTGAAGGTATCTTTACATTTTCACTTTCCTTCTACCCGTGAGGAACAGTGTCTCTTGCATAAAATTCTTATTTACTCATAACTTTAGTAATATAAGTTTAAATTGTGTTTCATTCTACGGCTTCGGGGCACTTGAAATATGTGTTAGCACTGGATTTTTTTTTATTATTTCACAAGTGTGTTTCATGTTTGTTTTCCAGGGTTTCGAGTTGAGCAAGATGCAATCTGGAGACTATTTCTTTGACAAAACTCAAGAATACAATTTTTTCTTAGATATTGAAGTAAGCTTTCTTTGTCGCATGATTGAACCTCGATTGCTTTCTGTCATGTGTGTATCAGAAGATCCTCAGGGAGTAGAAATCTCCAGGAACGGAAAATGAAAGTTTATTGATTGAAAACCATCATGCTATGCAATATATTCTGCTAAAATCATATTACATTATTTATGACAATCATCATTCGTCGAATATCTCATGTTATGTTTACATAGGAGTCAGTAATGAAACCTATTGCATTTTTTATATATCACAGGTCAAAATCTGCATTTAAGCCTGGAAATAAACTAGTTGAAATTGGCAATTTGATTACATGATACAGTTTATCAGCAACATTATGAAGTAATTAAAAATGATAAGTCTTTAAAAAATCAAATTTGAAAGCTTAACTGAAATTAAAAAAAAACTAAAAATATATAATAACTATTTGCTTATATTGTGATATTTTAGTTAGTCATTTCCTTTGAAATTATTTAATTGACTACATAATGGTATCGTCACGATATGGTCAATATTAAACATATTGTCTACTTATTAGGAAATATTACATATAGTGAACATTATCATTCATTTTTATATATTATCATCATCAGCAGCAGCATCAAGGATTAGACTTGCTAGTCTGTTCCGATCTCATGTTAGAAATGGTCTATCCATATATTACTGGATCTTCCAACATTTCTTCCTCCTAGTGGTTTGTAATAACGAATCTATTTCGGAATTTTATTGTTATCATTATATATATATATATATATATATATATATATATACCCTCCATGGTATCTTTACCTTGTCGTGGTGCAGTGGCTTGCGTGCTTAATTGATCCCGAGAGCTATGCCGGCGGTAGAATTGCTGCCGATAGGGTTACCCATGCCGGACTGGTCGAAGGTGATAAGTCAGACGAAAAAAGTGCCTTGGTCGAAAGAGTGACGATATTTCTCCGTAAAAATACAACCGTCAAGAAATGCGGACATGGGTTCAAATGGGGTAAAATTTTCCGGAGGTCAAATAGTCCCCCATTCGGTTCTCCGGGCGGAGATTACTTCAGGGAAGTCATGCCAAAGACTCAAACATAGGGACATGTTCCTAGGAACATGGAATGTTAGGACTTTATACAATAGCGGGGCGCTAGAGGTATGTATTAGTTAAATCACCCTTGGATATAGTCGCTTTACAGGAAGTTAGATGGCCAGGAGAAGGTAGTCAGGAATCAGGAAGCTTTGCGTTATACTACGGGGGTGCAGAAAGACCTGAATTTGGAACGGGTTATTTAGTCCGAAGGAGGATCTTATCCGCTATCCGAGATATTAAGTTTGTCAGTGATAGGATATCATACATTATTCTAAAGGGTAAACGGCATGATTTTGTAATCGTAAATGTACATGCCCCCACAGAAGATAAAGATGACAAGATCAAGGATGAGTTCTATGAAGAATTAGAATGCGCATTTGATAGCCTTTCACGATATCATATGAAAATTGTCTTCGGAGATTTTAATGCAAAAATGGGACGGGAAGATATATTCAAACCAACAATAGGCTAATTCAGTCTTCATGAAGATAGTAACGAGAATGGGGTTAGATTAGTCACCTTTGTCACATCAGAGAATCTCATTGTTAAGAGCACAACATTTCAGCATAAGGATATTCAGAAATACACCTGGACATCTCCAGATGGCAAAACTCGAAACCAGATACATCACTTATTAGTGCACAAACACTGGCACAGTAGCATTATCGATGTTAGATCAGTTAGAGGGACAGACTGCAATTCGGATCATCATATGGTCAGGGTGAAAATCAGACAACGGCTATAGCTGATGAGGGGAACAAAGCTAAAGATGATTCTGAAACATTTGATTTAAAAAACTTGAAAAATGATGAAATGCGACAAGAATACCAAATTAAAATTGCTAATAGACTTGAAGTATTGAAATCTTCAGATGACAATGTGGCAAACGAAGAAGAAACTAATATAAATAAAGAATGGGACGCTATAAGAGATACTATTAAATTGTCAGAATCAGAAAGCATTGGTTGTTTAAAAAAGAGGCAAAAGAATAAATGGTTTGATGAGGAATGTGCCGACATTGTAAAGAAAAGAAAGCTAGCAAAAATGAAATGGTTACACGAGCCAAATGAGGTAAATTTGGAGCAATAGGGTAGTGTCAGACGGGAAACCACGAGGTTACTAAAGAGTAAAAAGAGGGAATATCTGAGAGAGAAGATTAATGATCTTGAAATGAATGCCAAAAATAGGAACATTAGAGAATTATATCAGGGAATCAGGATAGAGAGGAAAGGGTTTCAGGCTAGAACAAACATAATTAGGAATGAAAATGGGGATATGATTGCAGATTCCAGGAGTATATTAAATAGATGGAAGAGTTACTTTAATCAATTATTAAATGTACATACAGAACAGGATATTGAAGAGGATAATTTACAGACAACAGAAATGTTAATCGTAGAACCAAGTGCATTAGAGGTTGAAATGGCGATAGATAAATTGAAGCTGTATAAAGCATCAGGTTCAGATGAGATCCCAGCAGAACTGATAAAATCAGGTGGAGAAAAATTGATGGACAAGATACGCCAGTTGCTTAATATGATTTGGGATAAAGAAGCTCTTCCAGATGAATGGAAAGAATCGATTATCATACCAATTTATAAGAAAGGAGATAAAACTGATTGCAACAACTATAGGGGCATCTCATTACTTTCAACTTCATACAAAATTCTAACAAATATATTAGTAAGCAGACTTACTCCTTATATTGATGAGATTCTGGGAGATCATCAATGTGGATTTAGAAGAAACAGGTCTACAACAGATCAGATTTTTAGCTTAAGACAGATTTTAGAAAAGAAATGGGAATATAATGGTACTGTACTGTACATCAACTATATGTAGACTTCCAAAAGGCATACGATTCAATTAAGAGGGAGAAGTTATATAGTATCCTGCTAGAGTTCGGAATTCCTAAAAAAGTCAGTTAGACTTATACGAATGTGTCTAAATGGCACAAAGAGTAGGGTGCGTGTAGGCAAACAGTTTTCGGATACTTTTGAAATCCACAATGGGTTGAAGCAAGGAAATGCACTATCTCCTCTACTATTTAATTTTGTACTAGAGCATGCCATCAAATCTTTAGAGGATGAAGAAGGCCTACAACTCAATGGTATTAATAAGCTGTTAGTTTATGCTGATGATGTAGTACTACTGGCCGATAGCGAGGAGATACTAAAGGCCAACACGCACACACTACTGAGTAACACTAAGAAATTGGGACTGGAAGTAAATATCAATAAAACTAAATATATGGTCACACATAAAAATACATTATATAATGGAAATGGACAGCTAATGACAAATGAGGGAAATTTTGAGGAAGTGGCTGAATTCAAATACCTAGGAACAATAATCACAAACAGGAATGAGATGCACAAGGAAATTAAACATAGGCTCAATTCTGGAAATGCATGTTATTATGCATTACAGAGACTCTTGACTTCCCAACTCCTTTCAAAAAATGTTAAACTGAAAATATATAAAACTATTATTCTACCAGTTATATTATATGGATGCGAAACATGGACTCTTACTTTAAGGGAGGAAAGGAGATTACGAGTATTTGAGAATAAAGTTCTTAGGAACATTTTTGGACCAAAGAGAGATGAACAGACAGGTGAATGGAGAAAACTGCATAACAGTGAATTACATGGTCTTTATAGGAAGCCAGATATAATGAGAACAGTTAAGTCTCGTAGACTGCGATGGGCAGGGCATGTGGCACGAATGGGGAATGAAAGATGTGCATGGAAGTTTCTTGTAGGAAAACCAGAGGGAAAACGCCCAGTTGGTAGACCAAGAATGAGGTGGGAGAATAACATTAACTATGATTTGAGGAAAGTAGATTATACAGGGGATGATTTGAAAACATTGGCTCAGGATAGGGATATATGGGGAGTTTATGTCAGCGCGGCCATGAAGCTACGGATTCGATAGTGCCAGTGAGATAGTTAGTTAGTAATATGTATATATATATATATATATATATATATATACATCCATAGTAATTCTGCTCGAAGGCAGGTCCTTCACTGCAATTATAGCATTTTCATGTTATGCTTGCAACTTTACTAGGGATTTGTAGGTATGGTAGCTTCCCGTTGCATTCGACACCGATGAGGGATGATGATGATGATGACAATGATAAGGGTGATGTTTGCCATATGATTTCGGGGACCGTTTGGGCCTTAACACGTTTTCCTGACATTTGTGTTACAGGTGAGGAAAAACCATATATATATAAAGTAAACATTCATACAAATCAAACTAAAATTAAAAGGAATCGAGTCAATATTATTATAGAATAAAAAGAAATGATTGTGTGTTGTGAAATGTGATCGTGTATTCTAATTGTGTTTGGAGGATGAGAGGTGGAAGGAAGCGTTTAAGTAGTTTTTGCGCGATAGTCGTTTTTCCGTACTTACAGCAATAGCGACCGTGATTGACAGTTCAACTTCCTACATTTCGGGGTTACCAACCTAAATAACTATACTGTAATATAATAATTATTTTGTAATATTACATATCACAAAACGTGTGTGGGAAGTAAAACCACTGCCCTCTATGTACATTACATAAAATGTATACACAAAAAATATCTAAAAGTTAGTATTAATATAGGAAACAAATCACTGCATTTTGAATGAACTGAACTTGATTTGAAAAGTATAAAACAAAAATACGTACTTGCCGCTATTTTATCACTAATTCGTCTCACGGCCTCCTTTAGTTTCAAGTAATAAACATTGCCCACACTTTTAAAGTTAGTCAGTTGTTTGTAATGAACGCAAATATTTCCATCAAATATGTTATTATTTTACTATCAGGCCTATTTATAATTTTGAAAACACTATCGTGAAAAAAAATAACGTAGAACGCACGTTTGTGAAGTGTTTTACAGAATCTCTGAAATTGAAAACCGAGCTATCGCTCGGTTTTTAACATTTTCCCCGATTCTGTAAAAACCACTTCCCAACTTCGCATCGTAATATACTATTTTGTAACCTCCCGCGTCCCTAGTTACGTTTAACAAAATATATTATATTCATTTTTGTGCTTAATGGGTTCCTAGCGAGTTAAATATATATATATGTTTTTGTTCAAAACATTTTGATGGGTGCTTTTAGGGCGGTTATGAGTTGATATATTGCCAATTATCATTTTATTTTCACGTTGGATGTGTTCATTGGAGCCAAAGTATCAAACGTTAGAGAAGAAAAAAAAAAGGATCATTTAAGATGATTTTATGAAAGGTATCAAATATAATACCTTTCGTCACAACCAAGTTTTTTTTTTCCATTTAATAGTTGTTGTCATCCAAAGACTGTAGTTGGATATAAAAAAAAAAGAAACAAGGACCTTTGAGCGTGAAGCTCTGACGGTATCGTATATTATGGTATCACCATTCACAGTGAGATAGAGTTATTCCCGAAGCGAGAAACAAATTAAACGTCAAGGATACCATATATGATACCTAAGGATATAGGAGGGCAAGGGAAATATGAATTTGATTAGCACGACTATTTAACTGATGCCCCCAGTGGGAGTCGATGGCGAATCACGCTTCAATTAATTTTGTTTTACAACAAATCACAGTCGTGTTTCACCTTGATATTTATCTACTTCTGTTTATCATATTAAAGAAAGTCTTCCTTTTAATATTCTGAACAGGTCAGAACATCTTTTACAGTGACTGACTCTAACAAATACGTTGAATATAGCAAATAAACGTCCACCGCTGTGGTCTCGAGGTAGCGTGCTGCCTTGTCACGCAGTGGGCCCGGGTTCGATCCCGGTCGGGGCAGTTATTCTGGGTGAGGTTTTATCGGGGTTTTTCTTCGCCTGTAAAACAAATGTCAGGAAAACGTTAAGGCCCAAACGATCCCCGAAATCATATGGCCATCATCATTATCCTCCTCCTCCTCCACCGGTGTAGGAAGCAATGGGAAGCTACCACACCTACAATTCTCTAGTAAAGATGACTGCAGTGAAGGACCTACCTTCGGGCAGAATTACTATGGATGGATGGACAAATAATGAACAGATTCCTCCGACCTATACATTTGATGATAAATTGTGTGTTCAATAATTGTGTTTTTAAATACTGATTTTACTGGGTTGGTTCCTAAAAAATTATAAGCCTCATTAATAACCTATAATATTGGTTATAATATACAATTTGATGTATTTAATTTTTTCTCCACTAGAGTGCATTCTTACAATATTGAGATCCTATTTGGCAATAAATAATATGATCTAGTTGCAGTGGATGAAAAAATGAAGCATGACCAAACATTTCTAATTTACATTAAATATATAAATATTTTAAAATAACTATATTTAAATAATGATTTGTGAATAAACAGCTTAAATTTATTCGTTAAATAGTCCTAAACAAAAACTACTCTTGATTCCAAATCCTCTAGAAACATCGGAAATCGCTCGTGGCATTACTTATTTATAAGAGTTTGGAATTTGATACAATCATGGAGATGGAGCCAGAATAGTTGCAGAAAGTGTAAATAAATATGGTCACGTTTACGAATCAAGTAGGCCTATATAATAAACTTATGACATATATTATAAGTACGTTGCAATTTACGTGGTAGTCCACCTTTAATATCTATCAATAAGATTTCACAACAATCAAAATGTGGCATCACAAGAGTTTTCATTAACATTCATATGAGATTAGTCGGAAGAAAATTTCTGATTCTGTTTTAAACTACACATTGAAAATGCGTGTTATACATTTGTTTTAATTTGAATGTTTAGAATAGTCAGTGAATAATGAAATTATGACCGTAATTATATTAACAATATCAAACATTTTGTATGACATGTTATCCAATTATAACAATTTAGCTCTGGACTGTCAATAAGTGGTCACTAAGTGTGAAAAGGTGGTCCCCCTTCTATCCGCATTCAGACGCACCCATGATCAAACAACGCACCAGACGTAGGGTTGAATAGCAATGGTGTGATTGAATAAATAAATAATAGTTTAAAAAAACTAAAAGAACACGCTTTATTAGAAAACTAAAAAATGAAAAATAATTTTAATTTCCAATACGCTTGGGGTAAAATAAAGTGTTCAACAAAAAAAATCATCTCCAACACATATATTATTATTATTATTATTATTATTATTATTATTATTATTATTATTATAGAATAAAATAAGAGTTATCAAGAAAAATAAAATAATTTTACCATCAAAAGCGTGGGGCGCTGTATATAAATTAATATATTTGATAATAAACAGATATTGGTAAAAGTAAGCTCTCTAAGAAGAAAATGTAAAAATCATAAAAAGCACCCCACGCTTTTGATGGTAAAATTATTTCATTTTTGTTGATAACTCTAATTTTATTCTATATGTGTTGTATATGATTTTTTTGTTGACCACTTTATTTTATCCCAAGCGTATTGGAAATTAAAATTATTTTTCATTTTTTTAGTTTTCTAATAAAGCGTGTTCTTTTAGTTTTTTTAAAACTTATTATTTATTTTTTATTTTTTAGTTTTAATATTTTACAGAATAAGATAAAAATGTAAATATCTTTAAATTCGATAGTATTGTAGTATGAGCTAAAATTAATACTCTTCTATAAAAAAAAACCCTCCCAGCCGCATTTGAACCAGCGACGTATGGGTAACTGAAATTATATACCACTAAGAGTTCACTGCTCTACCAACTGAGCTCTTACAAACGATGAGCTAAAAACTCGACAAGTCCGCAAACTATTATACCAGTTTTTCATTTTTTTTGATTTTCGAATTTATTTCTGGCCAGGATTTTAGAAACAAAATATGAAATTATTGTATTGTCACGGCTCCTGTACACGTATATAAAGTTTCAAGTCGATCCAATGTTTCTAAGTGGGTGAAAAAACGCGTTGAAAAGATTCCGTTACAATTGATTCAAAAACACTTCTGTTTTATTTTCTGATGCTTATGGCCAGGATTTTAGAAAATAAAATATGAAATTATTGTATTGTCACGGGTCCTCTTACAATGTGTAAAAAGTTTCAAGTCGATCCAATGTTCTAAGTGGGTGAAATCGCGTAATATCGCGTTGAAAGATCCCGTTACATTGATACAAAAACACTTTTTTTGATTTTCTGATGATTATGGCCAGGATTTTAGAAAATAAATATGAAATTATTGTACTGTCACGGGTCCTCTACAAGTATACAAAATTTCAAGTCGATCCAATGAATTTAGGTGGGTGAAAATCGCGTTGAAAGATTCCGTTACATAGATAGATAGATAGATAGATAGATACAGATCAAGCTAATATAAAGCGTGTAAAAAGGCGCAGCGTCTTTTCGCACATGGTGAGTATTTATTAACAGCCCTGATTTATCTGAATGAAAATATTGTTTGATATATAGAATACTACCAGATACTATAAATGCATATTGACTCTGGCTTTTGTGTAAACATTCTTTCAACACATCTCACTTATGATTGATCTAACTATATGTTTTAATTTGTAATAATAAGATGACAGCTTGAACCAAATGTTCATCGCCGTAGCGTTCTTGATATACACCCTACCATCCACTCTGTCGACTAGGGTTCCATTACTGAAGGGATAAGCGATTTTTAATCCCACATTGGGTCCCTGACTTGTATTTATTATTTAAACAAATAAATGTGAAATTATTAAACTGTGTAAAAGAAGGACAAAATAGTGAACAAAGAAACCTTAAACAAAGGAACTTAAAAACGTACGTTGGATTACAGTGGATTCAACAGTTTTCTCTATTTAAGTGTTGAAATATATGCAGATATTTAATAATTTTGGAAAATTTATTGAATGGAAATAAAGGACAAATATTTCCTTTAACCGTGTTCCAATAATTAACGTTTACTTGTTATATATATATATATATATATATATATATATATATATATATATATATATATATATACAAGGTGATTCACAATGAATATTACAGACTTCTAGGGGTTGTAGACGGGACTTAGTACATAAGGTTTTGATAAGGGACCGATGTCCGGAAATGTACCATTTTTATGTAAAATAAATTTAAAGATCGATACACAATGGACTGATATCGTGTGTCTTGTGTTTCAAAATAATTATTACAGATTTCTAGGGGTTGTACTACATCTGCCGAGTAGGAGAGAGATCTTCGTGCCCGAAGTTTGGCGGCAGCAGATATTATTGAGCACACAGCAGGTCTTGTGCACATGTGTATAAAATATGTGTCGCAGGTACACTTTGTGCAACGAACAACAGGGTCCCCATATGGAACTACTCTTGTACTAGAGCCCATAGAAGTCTGTAATTTTATTCTGATATTTCACACGATATCAGCCCGTTGTGTTCCGATCTTCAAACCTATTTTACATCAAAATGGTATGTTTCCGGACTTGGGTTCATTATCAAAACTTTATCTACTAAGTCCCCTCTATAACCCCTAGAAGTCTGTAATATTTATTGTGAATCTTCCTATATATTATGTTAGCCTACATTTTACTGCATAACATGTTTTATTTTGAAATGTAAATAATATCACTTATTCTGTAGAAAAGTAAGCACTTGTATAAATATTTCAAAATACATGTTATACAGTAAACTTTACGCTAACACAATTTGTAAGAGGTTAATTATTTCGCATCTTATTAGAATTTTTTATGGAACTTCTGTCTTGAAATTTAACTATTACTTAATATTTAGAAATGGCATATGATAGTGTACCTCGACAATTGTTATGGACGGCAATGAGAAATATGAATATCTGTGATAAATGGATTAATATTGTTAGGAGGGTCTATAGTAATACAAAAGTTAAAGTAAAAATACAGAATAATTTAACAGAGGAATTCACAGTGAATAAAGGCCTTAAGCAGGGATGCAGTTTGTCACCAATTATTTTTAACATTTATTTAGACCAGGCTCTTAACTTGTGGTAATTATAAAAAAAGTTCTGAAATGAGCATTCCTATAAGACGAAACGTACTGCATTCATTGTTGTTTGCAGATGATCAAATAATTTTTGCAGGGGATGAAGATGATGTGAAATATATGATAAATAAACTAATGGAAGGATACAAAAAATGGGGACTAAATATAAATTTACAGAAAACAGAATAATGTGTTTGGGAAAGGATGTGGATGACCTCATACTCGAAACAGGGAAAATAAAAAAAATGTGCATTTTTTTAATATCTTGGGTCAATAATTACAAGTTTAGGTACCTGTGAGAGAGATGTACAGACTAAACTTGCAATGGCAAAAATGCATCTAAAACATTACATGGAATAATTTGGAACAAAAATATCACAAAGGAAACTAAAATGAAATTTTTGAGAGCATAATACAGAATATTTTATCATATGGTAGAGAAACTTGGTCTTTGAAGGAAATACAAAAAAATAAAATTAGAACAGTTGAATTTGATTATTTTAGAAGAAGCCTCAAAAAAAAACAAGACAGGATAAAATAAGAAATTAATTCATTTGGAGAGAAATGAATGTCACCACATCGGTTAAGAGGATTGAAAATCAAACGCTTCAGACGTGGCAGACCAAGATGGAAATGGAAAACCTACGTCAGAACTATAATGGATGATAGGATTTTTGGAAGAGGGTGATTGGAATGAGAGAGATAAATGGAAACAGAAGACGGCAAACCTATAAATGGGGAAAGCCGAAGAAGAAGAAGTCATGTTAACAAGAAGGATATATATATATATATATATATATATGTGTGTGTGTGTGTGTGTGTGTGTGTGTGTGTGAATGTATTCTTCTTTAACCTAAAAAGGTTTTAACATTGAGAATGAATTTTACTGCGTAAATATAGCCTACAAATTAGATTTTACATGTAGTTAGTTTAATGATTAACGTAAGACGACATTGTTACCTCGAGGTATATTAAGAATGATTCCATCAATTTTATTTAACCTTTAATATTATTCCATTTAACAATTCTCATGGGCCAGCAGTCAGCGTTTTTGACTACAGTTCATGAAATCCCGAGATCATAGGAATTTTTACTTAAATATAATTATTCCTGTGGTTGCCCATGTTCTGGAATTTAGATTAAGAACTCTCATGGCGCTTCATTATCATTTATCATCATCATATTATCGGAGTAACGTAACTCTGCCTTCCAGTTTCCCCAACCTAAAAAAAATGATTACAACTTTGACAATGCCAGAAGAGAAAATCAGAATTTTCATAAAAGTAAACCTTGTGGCATTGGAAAGAAAAAAAAAAGTTACTAAAAAATACAATAGTTATGATAACTATTTGAATGAATTTATTGCTAGTTATATTATGTTCCCGAAAGCAGACAACATTGGTAGATAAATTGAAAAATCAATTATAACTAATCTTTGTCGAGAAGTGTAAATTTAAATATTTAAGAATTGCAATTGAATATGCGAATAATTCTCAAAATCTGCTATATGGAATCATTATGAACGAGAAGTAACTTAGGTTTACTTCAACAACACAGCTACTGTAGTTTTCGTTCGCTATCTATGTACTTGGCTAACAACTCTAAATACGTATTTAAGTGGAGCTAACATTTATTTTATATTAAATTGAGCCCTCTTGATGTCAAAACATGTTCCGATGTCTTGTTACTGAGTACATATTGCTACGTACTGAGTGTCATCCACAGTACCTCGTATAATTTGTTGACATTCGTAAAAAGGAATATCTTACTACATTATCTTGCTCTTCGCTCTTTAGATGAATTTCACGCATTTTTGCCGGCTATTAATAATTCAATGTGATCTCAGTCCTGTATTAAGTATGCAAGCGAAAACGCCTAGAAGTTTTAACCAATATACCATCGGGCACTGCTCGAATAGTTGAGAAACGATCTTTCGAGGAAATGTATTTGGATAGATAAGTACGTGTTGTACACATTAATCATGATTTGCGATCCCGAACCCCTTTTGCGAGATTAAACTCTTTCCTCCGCCCGCGATACTAAAAAGGCGGTAATTTGAGCGAAGGATCATAAATGCGTTGCAATATTTTTGGAGAAGCAAACAGAAAGTTTCGGCAGAAATTTACTGAACATATCTGAATTAGATAAAAATTGATCTGTATCCCAACAATTTCATATCCTCACATTTTAATTAATTTTCGACACGGAATTCGCATCAATTCGCGTGCAATCATTTCATGTGTAAATCATTGTAAACTTCATTCACCTACCTTTTTCTTGTCCTACCCACCGTGCGCTTTCCTTCTAGTTTTCCCACAAGAAGTTTTCATGCCCCTATTTCATTCAACATTCGTGCCACATGTCCTGCTCCTCGCTGTCTACTATACTTACAGTTCTTATTGTATCCATTTTCCTAATAATTTTCATATACTCACTATTATGTTCGTCTCTCTTTTGTTCAAATATTGTTTTAATCACTTTATTATCAAATCTTATAATCTCTTCTCTCCTAAAGTTATATGACATGTTCTATATCCATGTAATTGGAAGAACCATATGTTATATATTTAGATTGTTATTTCTTTGAAAATCTATCATAAAATCACATACACATCTGCACCAATCTACTTTACTTCTAGCTTTCAATTTGTATGCCCTAATATCAATTTGAATACAAGATCGTACGAGAACCTCTTACCTGATACCTCATAACCCATGACCTCCCACAATTATAATTCCTATTCCAATCCTCTACAATATTCTGGATATCCCTACCACACTAAAATTAGGGGCCCTCGTACTTAACCTTATTTAAAACAAGTTTAAATCTTCGTTTTATAATTAGTCTCTCAGCGGATGATTTCTGATCTTTCGTTCCTCTAGTCTAGGATACATCCATATATCCCCACTTGAGGACAAGGATACCCCTCAGCGGAAATTATTTAAGTTAATTTATTTGTGCTTATATCCCTACAAATGTCATGCGGTTAACATATCGCCTCAAAGAGACAACTAGAAGGCTACTAAGGTACCAGTATTACGTGGCTGAATAATGCATATCAAATTTTGTGCAGAGGCTTTAATTTAGGCTTGAGATAATTGTATGATCTCGAAAATCATCAGACTCGAGATCCACGGCTTTATGTTCCTCCCTGAGGACTTGTCTCTTCGATTTTTCCATTTTAGAAAATCCATGAAACACATATTCCCATACTAGTCATAGGGCATAGCAATAACCTTGTCCTTAGCTCTACCTTTATGACTAAGATTTATCATCTTTGCATGAATTAATACTACACAACGTATTTACAGCTGGGTTTGAACCCCGCGATCCTCAAGATCAGAAGCAAGGCAAATAACCCCTAAATCACCGAGGGAGATCTTTAGTTTCTTCGACTTTCCCCCAATTATCGGTTTGCCGTCTTCAGTTTCCACTTATTTCTATCATTTCAATCTCCTTCCAAATTCCTTTCATACATTATAATTCTGACATAGGTTTTCCATTTCCACCTTGGTCTGCCACGTTTATTTGTTCCAGGTGGTGGCCATTGGCATATATATTTTTGGCCATCTTGAATTTTGCATTCTTTGTACATCGCCATACTATTTAGGAGATTATTTAGTTTCTCTGATTACATTAATTTGATTAATTTTAGTTTCGGTTAATAATTATAAATATTTAATTTCTATGAATAGAAATTTTACCTATCCATTTATTTTATGATCTTACATAATTATTGTGAGTCAAATATTTTAGTAGTTTTGTGAAAAACAAATGAGGAAAAACCCCCGAAAAAAAACTCACCCAGGAGCCTGCCCGTTCGGGAATCGAACCCAGGCTTGTTGCGTGACAAGGCAGCACGCTACCTCGAGACCATAGTGATGAATAGAGCGCGGAATTTTATGAAATTTCATGTTTTAAACTATAAGTCGGAGACCATTGCGACAAAGTATCTTCACGTTTTATGAAGTGTAGAATTGAACGGGACCAAAAGAAATTTCATATTTCATAATATTTTGACAAAAAGTTCATATTTTAGCAAATATTTCATATTGCTTCATATTTTCAACATTTAAAAAAAACTATTTTTTTTGTCCAATAACACTTCTAGGAATTTGTTAAAAATATTTTTTGAAGTGACTGTATCTCTCTGTAAGTTTTTGACAATGTAAATCGTAGACAAGTGGAAATTCTCCAGAATTCCTTTCTGAACAAAACAAATACCGTTAACCGGCAAATAACAGCAAGATGCGTCAAGAGATGGATGGGGTTTATCCGTAACTTGGCCCGCTGGAACGAGAACATGATGAACTGATGACAGATTGACAAGTTTAAGGACAATAGTAAATTAGTGACCACCCACTCTTACCTAGGTAATTTCTTCGCTTTGCTTGTGTACAGACACTTCTTGTTGCTACTAGTGAAAAAACAAGATGCCAAAAACTGGAGTTCGTGATTGGATTTCAGCATTTAAATGCTACACCACGGATGGTAAAATAGTGTTTTGCACTTACTGTAGTAAAGAGGTATGTTCATTTTATATTTGAAATATATTAAAAATAACTAAATAATATTCTTTCTTAGCCTACATTTTATAAATTGCAATCTCTTGTGTCAAAATTAAATTGTTCCTATAACTCGATTTTTATAGGTATCAGCAAAAACCAAAAATAAAAAACCACAACTCAATTATAATTAAATTTAATGTTATTGTTACATGTACATACGCCGTAGCGTAGTGGTTAAGGCACTGCGCTACAAGTCGGAAGGTCGAGGGTTCAAGTCCCGGTGGGGTCTGGATTTTTAAAAGTGACCAAAACCTTCTGGCGGCACTATGGCCCTGGGGTCGACTCAGCCTCTAACGGAAATGAGTGCCAGACGCTTGTTCTGGGGTAAAGGCGGCCGTCACGCAGGGCTGACAACCCGGCTGACATCAAGTGCCGATTGTCAAGAAAAAGTGGGAGCCTTAACCTCCTACTACCCCAAGGGCCTCCTGAGGCCTGTAGTGGGATCACTTTTACATATATTGAAGCTCAGTATATTTATGCAATGTAAATAGCTACCATACCAAACTGTACATAGTCTCAATTTTGTCAGTCCTATATTTCATGGAAAGCTTTCTGTTTTGGTTATGTATTGTTTCTTGGATTTCATAATTAAATATAATTGAATAAATAATTAATTCTTTTTTATATACGTATATCAATACCAACAACTAACTTAAGGTTATTGCTACATATACAATTACTGGAAGATAAATTATATTTGAAATGTTAAATTAATAATAAAAACAATTACTGGAGTTTGATATCTTTATGCAATGAAAATAGTAATCATGCCAAATTGTACCTAATCTAAATTTTTAGTGTTATATTTCATGCAAGTCTGTTTGTTTGTTTTGGTTGCTATGTTTTGTTCCTTGGATTTTGAAATTCATAATTAAATATCAATTAATAAATTAATGGATTGTTGGATTGTGTTATATATATATATTCCAGTAGACATTATCTATTTATTAACAATGTTTCAAATCGTAAGCATGATCTTTCTACGGGCATGGAATTAATGAAAAGCTAATTAAAATAAGAAATATACTGAATATCTTGACTTTTTGAACCACAAATAAGGTCTACTTGTCTCATTTACATGCTGTTGGATCCTATATATTATACCGAATGTATGTATATGAAAATATATGTAATAACGTTAATAAATAATAGCTTCATAATATTTTCGTGTTATAATTTTCATATTTTTCATATTTTCTTATTTTGATTTCATATTTTGGTAAAATTTTCTTCATATAAATCCTCGCTCCCTTATGGCTGCCAGTTTAATAACTTATTATTTATGTATTTATTTCAAGAGCTGCAATAAATTTTCTTCAATGTTGTAGCATATGATGTACATACTGAATCGCCAGAATAAATTATTTTGCCAGATTTAAAACAAGCTTGTTATCAATTTGAAAGTACACAGTATTTCACATGCTTATAATTGTCTGTATGCTTAAAACAAGCAGAGGACGCATGAGTGGGGATACATTCTCATACAAATCCCCAAGTTATTGTTACACAAACCTCAGTTTGTATACCGTTTTGCTTCTCCTGTGAAACACGAGTAGCTAATTCGTAATTTCTTGCCTCCACATACGAATTGTACAGATTCTCTGCCATATATACCAATCCATAGTAATTCTGTCCGAGGGCATGTCTTTCACTGCAATCATAGCATTTGCATGCTATGCTTTGCAGCTTTACTAGGGAATTATAGGTGTGGTAGCTTCCCATTACTTTCCACACCGGTGAAGGATGATAATGATAAGAATGATGATGATGGCCGGATGATTTTCGGGGACCTTTGGGTCCTAAGCTTCCTGGCATTTGTCTTACAAATGAGGAAAAACACCCGAAAAAAAACTCACCCAAGAGCCTGCCCGTTCGGGAATCGAACCCAGGCTTGTTGCGTGACAAGGCAGCACGCTACCTCGAGACCATAGTGATGAACCTGCCATATATATAGTTATTTTATTTATTGTTTCAATCCCTCTTTTTGGAGTAGTTGTTTCCATTTTTTTACTATTCATTATTTTAAGCTTCGACGAGGACCTCCATAATTTACATCATCTTCCTTCAACACGAAATGAAATGACGTAATACCAAGTACAGACTTCGAGCGGGAAGCGAAGATATGGCAAAGAGATGTCAACAGGAGTATTTAGCGTGGGAAAACCCAGTGCCCGCAGTAGTTCTTTCTTCACTCTCGTAGCCAGTTTGACCAGAGAGATTACGTCACAGGACTTCTATTAATGGTTGGCACAGAATTGACAAGAACAGGCTACGAGATCAAATTGAGAAGATCACTTAGCTCGATTGAGTTACAGTACAAATGCTTTATTTTATTTATTGAGAAATCCTGTGGGAAAAAATCATTAGAAAGATGTGTGGGTGTGCGTGGGAGGACAACATTGTAATTAATCATTGGGAACTAGAAATCGAGTTTTGAACTGGATTCATTTGATTGAGGCACCGAAAATACGGGTTCCATAGGAAAAATAATTAATTAACAATAAAATATATCTTTACCTTAGTTTAACCTCTTCCTTTGTGCCCCACGCCACAAGTGCTAATAATAATAATAATAATAATAATAATAATAATAATAATAATAATAATAATAATAGTAATAATAATAATAATAATAATAATAATAATAGTGATGATAACATTAATAATGTTTTGCCCTATTAGGAATATTTCATACTACTGTGCTTCTCCTTTAACTCAAAGTGACATCACCAGAGACCTCTCTATAATTTATCTTCTAAGATCTCTTGTTTCCATACTTATTCCTACTCCATCCATGTTTGGATGGATAATGAAAATAGTAATAGTAATAATAATAATAATAATAATAATAATAATAATAATAATAATAATATGTAAAAGAGCAGTTAAGTATCCTAGAAGGCGATTGAAGGACATGTGGGATGAATGGGGAATGAAAGAGGAGTATGGAAGCTCCTTGTCGGTAAACCAGATAAAAAATGTCCTTACGTAGACCAAGAATGATGTGAGAGTATAACATTAAACATGATTTGAGAGAAGTAAATTAGACTTCTACAGCCGGAGTTCGTATTATCATCTGTAGATATCTTTCGGATCGTTGGCCGTGGTCGTGAGGCTTGAAACTTCCCGACGTTTCACCAGAGACTGCGTACGGCATGCTCAAGGGTTGACGCGAGTCTTACGAGGCGTCGGGGAGATTTAAGCCTCACGACCACGGCCAACAAGCCGAAAAGTCTACAGATCATAATATACTGAGGATGATTGGAAAACATTAGATCAGGATAGGGGTGTTTGGAGAGCTTGTTTCCTTAGGCCATGAAACTATGGGTTCGATTATGCCAATAGGTAAATTAGTTTTAATACCGGCAATATATTTAATAGTATAAATATAATAATTTTGGTTATCTATATATATCCAGTTGGTAGACCAAGAATGAGGTGGGAGAACAACATTAACTATGATTTGAGGGACGTAGATTATACAGGGAATGATTGGAAAGCATTAGCTCAGGACAGGGATGTATGGAGAGCTTATGTCCGCGCGGCCATGAACCTACGGTTTCGATAGTGCCAGTGAGTAAGTAAGTAAGTATATATATATATATAATTTTCATGTTTACACATCTTTATGAACCTAAAGTTTCATTTTACTTCTCCACTCGTCTCTATCCATCCACTCCATGCCCTTCCGTCCTATTGTTCTCATTCTAGTTGTTATTTCTTGCATCCACGAGTTTCGAGGTTTTCTTTCCTTCTTCTTCCAGGTGGACACCATTCCAATGTTTTTTTCTAGGTAACCCTTTCTTCTTGCATTCATCGTACATGCCCATACCAATTTAATTGCTTATATCTTATATAGGCTACTATCGAATATCAAATATTCATTTTTGCTCGTATGACAGCATTTCTCATTTTTTTATAATTTTAAACAAAACTTGCTGCTCTGCTAAAGAAATCCATTTCCATAGACATAAGTTTTTGTTCTAAGTTTTTGTTGAATTCCTAAACTTGAGCTCCATATTTGACGGTACTTTCTCACTATTGAATTATATACTTACAACTTATTTTTTTTTCAGGTTGTATGTCTGTTCCATAAAACTCCATTTATCATTGGTGTTATTGCTCTATCTTTATTTATTCTGTTCTTTATATCACTTTCTTGTTTATCCTCTTTATCTATTTTTACTCCCAGATACTCAAATTCATCACATCTTCTAATACATCCCTTTTAATCTTCTAACATAAAATCCTCGGTTTCTACTCCACATTCCATATAAAATGTATTTTCCTATACTTATTTTCAAACCCCAGTTATCGTATTCGATCAATAATGTTTTGAACATAAACTCCATGTCTTCATATTCGTGAGCAATTATTATCTGGTCAGTCGCAAATAACAGTGTATATATAGTATCTGTTCATCCACCTCCAATTAGTACTCCTATTCCTGAACATTTATTTCTCCAGTTTGACAGTGCTTTATCTATAAATATCTTAAATAATGTGGGTGATATACTAACAACTTTGACGAAGGTCTTTTGTTACTATAATTTATTCTGATACACATTTTCCAATTTTAATTTTAGATACCGGTACTGCATTTTTATACACATTTTTTATTGCATTAATAATTGTATCGTTTATGTCCATATCTTCTAATGTTTCCCACAACTTTTGTAAAGGTACAACGTCATATGTTTTTTTCTAAATCCACAAATGTGAATATGAACTTGTTGGTTGTTATTATTAGTATTTTCAATTAATTGTTTCACCACAAATATGTGATCAATTGTAGATCTCCCAGACCTAAAACCTGCCTGTACTTCATTCTCCTTATGCTTATAATTTTCCTCCAAATAGTATTTGAGGATTTTTCCAAATATACGGCTAAGAACATTCATTACGGTGATTGCTCTATAATTATTGCACTCATATTTTCTTCCTTTGTTATGAATGGCTGATATCAACCCAATTTTCCATTTTACTGGTACATCTTCTTTGCTTGCTTTCAGGCATCGCTCAAAAATGCTCCTTAACAATTCAAATAATACCCTTATAACATTTTTAATTAACTCTGGCTGTATTCCTCTTTCCCCACAAGCCGTTCCATTTTTTAAACTGCCAATTTCTATCTCCATTGTAACAATATCTACATGTATACCTGTTCAGTTTTGATTATCAGTTTTCTCTACAATTCCACTTAAAAATTCCGAACGATCTCCATTCAATAGCTTGCTAAAATGTAATTTCTATTCATTAAAAAAAATACCCTGAATATTGATTTTATTGTGTCCTGGCTTCCTTAAATTTTTCAAAATTACTCCAGGCTTCTGAACACCTTTTTCCTCCAATAAAACTCTGAATTCTTTTACACGTTCTTTCCCAATAAATTTATTATTTTCTTCTGTCACCTTTCTTCTTACCTTTGCTTGTGCTTTTTTGTACTTCATTTTGTCCCTCAATTTGTTTTGTACTTAACCATTTAAGATATTTACTTTTTTATCATCTACATCATTCTTAATTTCCTTATTCCAAAAATAATGTTTCTTATTCTCCATTTCCTTTTCTCCAAATGCTTCCTTAGTAGCCTTGTGTATCTTTTCGACAATATACTGGTATTGTTTTTCAGGAGTATCAAATGTATTTTCAATTAACTTTTCGTTCAGCCTCTTGAAGTAAAGGTATAAAATACTATCGTCCTCTAACAACTGAGTATTATATATAGGTGTGTGCGTCATTTCTGATGTCTCCAATTTCTCTTTCTTAAAGTCACTCTTATTAAAATTCAGAAGAAATATTTTTGCATTTACCAAATAATGATCACTGCCACAGGTGGGGCCTCTATACTGTACACTCTATCATCTTGCATTTTCAAATTCGTATTTTGTACAACAATGATAATGTAATCTGTAATTGATCTCTGCTGTAAAGTCTCTTGATAATTTGTGTATTTATGGAATGTCTTTGTGTTGATAAAATCAGTTTGTAATTATTAACGAGTACTGCTCATATATTTCAATAAGTCTTTCGCCGTTATCATTAATTTTCTCCTCTCCAAAAGGACCCACCCCTTCACTTCCAGTCCTGGTACCAGTTCCACCATTAAAATCTCCCATCATAATAATTTATCTTGAGTTTTCAATTTCATTTATTATGTATTTCAGGTTTCCATAGAATTCATCTTTGTTCGTAGGCGATTCATCTCGGATTATTCAAAACCCTCCTAAAATTGTAATTTTTTCCAAATATAATTATATTCATTTTAATCATGTTTTCATTTATGACCTCCTAACTAGTCATACATTTCTTGAATTTCTTCTTAATTATTATTGAGATTCCACTCTCGACTCCACTGAAAAAATGTATATACGGACTTATAGCTTGTGAACCTTTTACTTTCTTCTTTGTTTCTGTTGACTCAATTATGTCTTGGTTAAGCATTTTCATTTCGTCTCTGATATGAACCAATTTATTTTGAACCCCTTGAATATTCCATGATCCAATAAGAAATGTCCTTCACCTTTGTTTTGTTGTCTTGGTTTACTTCCGTCCGGCTTTAAATCTTTAGGCTTTTAGCACTGTTATGTTTGTTTTTTGTTACGAACAGGGAGCTGAGCTGATGCATCAACCCCCAACCTCGAGGACCAGGTGATTTTGGTCAAGGTTTTCTTCTTCTAGTCTTTATCAAACCGATGACGAACTGCAAGTCAGCAGTATCAGTACCCTAGATAAGGAGCCCTCAGAGGGTATTATCAGCCGGGCGTACTGAACCCTGGTTTTTTAAGGAGGTTGTTACTCCTCCCCCTCACCCTTTTCTAACCAGGCTTGGAACAGGCTTTGGCGGGTTTGATGATGATAATATTTTTTTTAAATTAGGAATATTCCACAATACAGTGTTTCTCCTTCAACCCAAAGTGATTTGTCGCCAGAGTTCCTGTCTGGAGCATCTTCTTCCCTCGGATCTCTAGCTTCCATACTTCTCCTAACTCCATCTATACAACGTTCTCTAGGACTGCTTCTTCCACTTATTCCATTAGCTTTCCAATTAAGGATCTTCTTTCGTATTCTCTCTTCTTCCATTCTTAAGAGGTGTCCATACCATTTCAAACGTTTTTCTTCTACTTTTTCCAATATGTTTTTTCAACTTGCAAAATTTGCCTTATTGTGCTGTTTCTGCCCTTATCCCTTCTTGAAATTGTTGTCGATCGGCTCCAAAAATCCATTTCTACTGCTAACAGCTTTTTGGATTGTTTTTCTACTAGCTGTTCAGGTTTGGGATCCATATAATAAAATGCTTTGTAACAGAACTTGAAATATGGTTTTCGTCGTTCTGTATATTATATTTCTATTCCAAAACGCTGAGTTCATCATACCAATGATTCGTCTTCCATCAGCTACTCTTCTTTCAATTTCTGTTTTCTCACTTTTATCTAAAATAGTTCCTAAATATTTAAAAATTTTAAAATTACTTATTATTTCTGAATTATATTTTAGCTCATCTGTTGTATCCAATGAAAGATATTCTGTTTTATTTTAATTTATCTGTAATCCCTATTTTTTTGTATTCTATCTCTAATTTCCTTAACATGATAAATGCATGATCTGAATCTTGAGAAATAACCACCTGATCATCTGCGAGTAGTGAATGGTGGAGGTAATAATTATCTTCTATTTGAATTCCCATATTTTAGCAATGTCTTGACCAATTCTTTGTACTATTATCAATACATATATATTTTGAACAAAGTTGGTGATTAGCAACATCCTTGTAGGTAGACCTTTTGATGTTTGGAATTTTTCTGAAAGTATGTTTCCCATCTTAATTTGGCATTTGTTCTCCGAGTATATTGATCTTGATAATAATAATAATAATAATAATAATAATAATAATAATAATAATAATAATAATAACAATAATAAATAGGAATGAGACGCACAAAGAAATTAAACATAGGCTCAATTCTGGAAATGCATGCTATTATGCATTGCAGAGACTTTTGATGTCCCAACTCCTTTCAAAAAACGTTAAGCTGAAAATATATAAAACTATTATTCTACCAGTTATATTATATGGGTGCGAAACATGGACTCTTACTTTAAGGGAGGAAAGGAGATTACGAGTATTTGAGAATAAAGTTCTTAGGAAAATTTTTGGACCAAAGAGAGATGAACAGACTGGTGAATGGAGAAGACTACATAACAATGAACTACATGGTCTTTATAGGAAGCCAGATATAATAAGAACAGTTAAGTCTCGTAGACTGCGATGGGCAGGACATGTTGCACGTATGGGGAATGAAAGACGTGCATGGAAGCTTCTTGTAGGAAAGCCAGAGGGAAAACGCTCAGTTGGTAGACCAAGAATGAGGTGGGAGAACAACATTAACTATGATTTGAGGGAAGTATATTATACAGGGAATGATTGGAAAGCATTAGCTCAGGATAGGAATGTATGGAGAGCTTATGTCCGCGCGGCCATGAACCTACGGGTTCGATAGTGCCAGTGAGTAAGTAAGTAAGTAAGTAAGTAATAATAACAATAATAATAATACTTCCGTCATGGCCGGTCCCAAGCCCGGATTAGAAAGGACGAGAGGGAGGAGTAATAACCTCATTAAAAAACCAGGGTTCAGTTGGCTCCGACTGATAGTACCCTGTAAGGGCCCCTAGCCAGGGTTACGGTGACGTTCCTCAACAGCAGAATCGGCGCAGAAGGAATCCTTCAAGACGACGGATCTGACGTAAGAGGCGACCCTATCTCTAAGGGAAATAGAGAAACGCTGCCTTGCGTTGAACAGGGATCTTCAAGGGCTATGGGGAAAAAAGAAACCCAAACAGAAAATTTCCAGGTCCTCCAGGTTGGGGGTTGATGCAACGGGCTATTGAAAAAAAATTGGAAAAAAATGAAATGTTAAAAAAGCCAATGATTTACACCCGGGCATATTTAAAAATACACGGAAAATGTTATGGAAACGGACAATGAAAATTGGATAATAGAGACGAAGGGAGGAAAATTATAAAGCGAAATTGAAGTCAAACCTTTGGTGCCGGAAAAATGTATCAATATTGCTAAAATCGGATATATATATGGAAGCAATTTTTTATGTACTAAAAGTTAAGATGGCCACAAAGATAACATGCTGTTTAAGTAAATGAATATTTATTATATAATATAAATTTTGCATACGTAATATCAAGGTAAAATTGCCACAACAAGATTAGAGCAATCTATTGTACGTTGATTCCATAAACTTGAATGCAATGTATTTTCATTCGACTGTAGATAATTCTTTTAGCATTTTATGTGCTACGTTAGATGTTAATTTTGGCAAAAAAATCAGTTCCCTAAAATAATATTTGTAATATCTGAACAAAAACTAGTTGTTAATACGTGCAGAGTTCACCAATAAGCATCAGGGCTAAGATTAATAAGCTAAAATATATAAAGTATATATAAATGTATTACTGTCATTTTATTTTTAAATAGCATAAACTAATTGAATAAATCATTTTTAATTAATTGTACAGATACAGGGAGGTATTTCAATTGAAACTTATATTCATTTTATTTGATGGGTTATAATATCTATTCGTTGTAAATAAGACTATCCAGGGGATTGTTGCTCACTAGAAGTCGACTTTAAGGGAAGGTTTACTAATGTCATTTTCTTTATTCCCAGATAATATTTTTTTCTCAGTTTCGTCTACGATTTCAATATCTGTCATGTGTCTATTGCTAAGTCCTACACATTATTTTCGTACATTTATTTCTCAAGATGTAAAACGATGAAAATGTCTAATGTAGTAATTTTTTTTTTCTATTCTAGCTACAATACCAGTGGCGTGTATTCAATAGACGCAAGGTACGCATTGCTTACCCAGGATTAAAAAATAAAAAAATGAAAAACATCATTGAAATAATCAGTATTGATTAACATACAATTTCAATGCAATTTAATAATAATATTAGTGACGTGGTCATTATTTGCGTAGTCAATTTGTTCCATCCAGCTACCCAGCTATAAACCACTCTTGCTCCACACGATAAGCTAGGAGCCGCTGGGATGTGATCGTGTGTCGTCGTAAGTTTTCGTTATCTGTGGTCCTGCAGTTTCATATGTGCGGGACTTGACGAGTAGTGGAAACTTATTTTAAATCATAATTATTACATTTTTAATTAAGCTTGTGGTCCTACAATTCTCAACAGTAATTGTCGTGTCTATATTCAATTATTAGTATAGCTAAGATAATATTATTATAGTATAAATATATGAACATCATTTTAATAATTGAACGTACGTATGTGATATAGTTGGAAGGTAAGCACTTCAGCTTCTTGCGTACAGCAGTGTTGAAAATATGGAAGCTCACAATCAGTCGGGGCAAGACAGTGGACAAACCGCAGGTGACTGTGCAACATTATGTGCTATCCTAAGAGTAACTTTGCCTGGAGCGAGTTTGAAGATGAGAAACTAGTAATAAAAAGTGGTAGACTTACTCCTGAATTAAATAACACAACTAAGGTGTAAGGTGTTTCAAGTCGCAACTTTACAATAGCAACGAGTGATTAAAATTGTGTCCGCGTGCTCGAAAACTGTATTGTTGGACATGCCTTCCGTTTAATAACGAAAGGTCTTTGTGGAACAGTGCGGTTTATTGCGACATGGGAAACATAATTAGGCCATTAAAGAGCATAGTCTATCTAAAAATCATTATAAATGAAAAAAAAAATAACTTTCGGTAAGCCGAGAATTGAACATATGTTGGACAATCGGAAAAAAAATCGGGATTTGCAACACAATAATCTTGTAAGAAAACATAGAGTCATAAAAAAAACGATTAAACGATGTAGTTTTTTTTGTCAGAGTAGAGATATCACGCGACTCTATCAATAAATACAATTACGCTGAACTCGTGAAATTACTCGGCGAATATGACGAGAAATTGAAGCACCATTTAGAAAATTCTACGACATATACAGGAATGTCAAAATTAATCCAGAATGATTTGATCCGTCCATACCAAACGTTTTAATGGACAGATCAAAAAGGGAGATCAATGAATAAAATTTTATTTGCATTATTCTAGATGAGGCAACAGACATAAGTAATTTCTCTCAGCTGTCTCTTGTGTTTCGGTACGTCATCGACAGTTGCCAAGTACATGAACGATATTTAGGATCCATGAACGTTTCTGATAATAGAACAGTCGATGCAGTATACAACATAGTGGTTTAACTGATTCATGATTTCGGATGAGAGAAACAACTTATTGTACAAAGTTATGATGGAGCATCTGTTATGACAAGTCAGTTGTATGGACTACAAAACGAAACTGAAAAACACTTTTCCAAAAGCATTTTTCGTTCATTTAGTATTATTCTAATCCGTAGCCCTAATTATAGAATGCATTTTGTTCCTTACTTTGAATGGACTAGCTGCTTTCTTTTCAAAATTAACATAAAAGAACAGGGTTCCTGATGAAGAAATAAAGAAACGGTTGCCAAGAGTGTCTTCGACGCGGTAAAATTACTGTTCTCGTTTGGTTGGAACAGTATACATGGGTATCGGGATGTGCTAATTTCTGTCTTTGGAAAAATTACGAATCCAGACGAGAATATTGGGATCAGGAAGCCTATATTGCTGCACATGGATTTTTAATCACACTGCGAGATTTTGATTTCAATTTTATACTGAATACGTTTGTTAATATTTTCCTTGTAACTGACAGTTTATTTGGTGTACTGCAAGCAAAAATTCACGATGTTAATTACTGCATAAATAGATTAAAAGAATAAAAATAATCCTAGAAAACAAACGGGAAGATTAAAAAAAAAAACGAACTTCAGGTGAAACTTCTGACACCAAAACAAAATACAGACAAATTTACGTACAAATGTTTGGCACCATACTGGGTCAAATAAATTATCATAAGTAATGCCACGAGTGATTTCCAAATTATCGATAAATTCACGACTCACGAAGTGAGGAGTGAATTTATCTAGAGAATTTGGAAATCTAGAGTGGCATTTGTTAGGACTATTTAACGAATAAAATTAAGCTGTTTACTCACAAATCATTATTTAACTATAGTTATTTTAAAATATTTATATATTTAATGTAAACGGCGATGTTTGAAAACAAATTAGAAACGATAGGTACGCTTCTACTGCTTCTTTTGTTTATCACTGCAACCATATCATACTATTTATTGCCAAAGGAACGCAATATTGTAAGGAGGACCTTTCTTTAATATGGTAATTATAACACTGATAAATATTTGGTGAAACACGACTCTGATTGGTTGTAAAACAGAAATCATTGAAACGTGATTGGTCATTGACTCCCATTTGGGGCATAATCGTCCTTTCAAGTATTAGGCCTAGTTGCCTGTTACGGTCTCCCGCCATCTCCGAAAAGGTCGACCCACAGATAAATTATACATTCAGTAATTTAGACTGATTATTATTTTTAGAACATTTGTATGCGAAAAATTTCGACAAGTGAATTCTCTGATTTTCAATAATTCCATTTTAGTCACTAAAATACGGACGGTTGTTCACGATTCCTAGAGACAAGTTCGAAAGGTGATGACGTCACTACTCCGTACAGCTATGTAATACATATAGAGGGAATTAAATTGAATAGGGAGTAAGTGCCAAAATCCAAAAAAAAAAGCTCAATTTCCTCTCCATGACTTTCGAAACGGAAAATACGATCTTTGAGTATACAAAAAAGTTTTTGGCATCTATTCCCAAAATGTTTACCCTAAAAAAATATCCAATACACGCCACTACACAATACATATATCTGATATTTTTCTCATAATCTTATTACTGATACTGAGGAACGTTTCGTTCTGTGGGGCCGGATGCACGGTTCGTGTTTTATCTTCCATGTTGTTGACTATATGAATCGTAACATTTACGTTAGGTACATATTGTCAATGATCATTCCATTAGAAGAATAACATATAAAACATAATTATGCAGGAAGAGCAGGTTGATACCAACATTTAGATTAAATTTTGGTTTCAGTTTTAAACCATTCATTCAATTAAATCCAATAACTAGTACAGCCTGCACTGATGCTTATCTTGTGTAGTCTTGATATCACTGAACGTTTTAAAAAGATAATTGATATTCGTCATTTACATAGAAAGTCCAAGTCGAACCAGGAGCACAGTTGTAAATTTCAAATTTTCTACATCTCCTTTAAATTGTTATGTGATATCACTTGTTTCTGTCTATATTCTCTAACGAGGTCTACCCAAATCCCTTCTTCCGATCGGTTTTTAAATATTTACTTTCCATAGTAACCTATTCTGTCATTCTGTTAATATAACACTTCCATGTTATTTTCTTCTATCTTGTCTATAATTGGGAAAATATTCAGATTTAATTTTATTGTTTCACATATTACTTTGTGGGGGCACGCCGTAGCGAAGTGGTTAAGGCACTGTGCTACAAGCGAGGGTTCAAGTCCCGGTGGGGCTAGGATTTTTAAACTGACCCAAACCTTCTGGTGGCACTGTGGCCCTGGGGTCGACTCAGCCTCTAACGAAAATGAGTACCAGACGCTTGTTCTGGGGTAAAGACGGCCGTCACGTAGGGCTGACAACCCGGCTGACGTGAAGTGCCAATTGTCCAGAAAAAGTGGGAGCCTTAACCTCCTACTACCTCAAGGGCCTCCTGAGGCCTGTAGTGGAATTGCTTTACTTTATATTACTTTGTCAGCATTAATGCAAGCTCTTATATATCCCAAATATATACACTGCTCAAAACAATTAGAGGAACACTTGTAATCAATTGAATAAGTAATTGTTTTTTAAAGCTGTGATGCTGAAAGTTGGACAATATGTAAATTGAATTATTAATTTTATCATTGGATACAAATTTTAAAGATCCATGGCCTAAATACAGAGAAATTACCTCAAATAACAAATATAGAGCTTTTTTTTTAATTTGGAAGGCACTGGCCACTTCTAATTAGTAAGCTTCCTGAAGTTGCTACAGTGACGAATGTTGATTATTGCCTTGTTTATTGAAGTCTCTGACAAAATTAGGTATTTAAATGAGTTTGAAGTGTATCATGCTCTACATCTTTTACGACAAGGTCAATCTCTGCGACAAGTGGCTAGAGAACTTGGGGTTTCTCCTTCCGTGGTGTCCAGGTTACGCAACAGGCACAGAGAGACAGGTCAGTATTGTAGAAGACGTGGTCAGGGCCGTAAATTTAAAACAAGCCCCCAGGATAACAGATACGTTGTTCTTTCTGCTCTTCGACAGTGTACAAAAACTGCAAACGACCTGCAGAATGACCTTCATATGGCTTCCGGAATCCGGGTTTCAGACCAAACCATAAAGAACAGATTAAGGAAAGGGAATATTCGTCCAAAAAGGCCCGTTAAAATACCACGCTTAACAAATGGGCATAAGGCAGCACGCATAAGGTGCGTATGCTGAAAACCATGGTGATTGGAACCTGAACCAGTGGGAGTCTGTGCTCTTCTCGGACGAATCCAGGTATCGTCTTACACGTTGTGATGGTCGATTGAGGGTGTGGGGACGGCCAGTAGAAATATTTTTCTGCAGAGGCTGTACAGGGAATTGATAGATTCGGAGTAGCTTCCATAATGGTGTGGGCCGGAGTTATGTACATAAATCGTACGGACCTTATACTTGTTCCCCAGAGACTGAATGGTGTCCGGTATATCGAGCACGTTCTGGAAGAGCATGTAGTACCTGCTGCCATTGGGGTAGGCCCTGGATTTTTGTTTGCAGGATAATGCCAGGGCACATTCTGCTGCTGTCACCAGGGATTTCCTGAGGAGGAATGAAATTGAGGTAATGGAGTGGCCAGCGGTCAGCCCAGACCTCAACCCTATTGAACTCTTGTGGGATCTTCTAGACAGGAAGGTCAGGAACCGACATCAAGCTCCACAAACTCTGCAGCAACTTGGAGATGCTCTGAAGGAGGAATGGGAGAATATCCCGCAAGAGGAAATCCAGAATCTTATTGGGAGCATGCCACGAAGTTACCAAAGTGACATCGAATGTCGTGGAGACCATATACGATACTAACTCTATATAACGAGTGTTTAACGTTGAAAAATAAGCACAAGATTCAATTGCTTACATAGCGGAATTATTTGAAAAGTTAATTGTCAGCGTTATTCATTTGTTTTTACTGACATGAGCAATAAATAAATAAATAAATAAATAACCACAAATAATTTCTTTATTCATTTCATGTTTGTACCTGTATCCAATGAAAAAAATTGCTTATTTCATTGTGTTCCTCTAATTGTTTTGAGCAGTGTATATGCAGGCTCTACGTGCGATCTCGCGCTTGTTATAAGATTTTATAGATTTTTTTTCAATTCCGCAATTGGTTTGATATCCATCAATGTTCATCATTTTTAAAATTTAAAACTAATATCACATCTTAGATAATTGAAGTGAGATACTTATTATAATGTTGGTTAATTTATTTGTACGAACGATCTGTATTCTATTCCAGATATGAGGTCACTATATGCGTGGCCGTCCAGTAATGTGCTCAGCTCTCATTGCTCACCGCCCTCATAGGTTTTACGCTGAGTGGCAGTAGCATCTTGAAGGGACGGAGCTGTATTATGATCCGTTGACATTATGTCTGGAATAGACTTCAAGAGAATTCTTTTTTATAAAAGCCATTTTCTCTGTCTTGAGAGTAGATGCATTTGAATTTTAATATGTTGCATCTTGACTTAATTTTAATATATTTTTACATTCTTTTCTTATTCATGTATAACTATTTGGTCATCTGTATATGATTAAGTCACTAAATGTGTGTTTAATTCATATTTTAATTCCAGACTGTATGTAAGTTTTTGCACTTTCAGTTCGTCAGTATATGAAATAAAAGAACATAGGGATAAACTCCACCCTCATCAAACACCTTGGTTCGTTAAAATTGTATCCGAAACCGGTATTTTAAAACCTGAAAATATATTTTTTTTATTTTATCTAGTGGCATTCGAACATTGAGATAACATCGTTTGTTCATCTGATTTATAATCATAGTTCTGGCTTCCCAATATTTTCCGGTCTCAGTTGTACTGCGAAGAGCCGGGCAGCGCATTAAGTGTTCCCTGTCCATATCTTCATCCAGATTACAGAGATTGCAGGTGGGCGCTTGAAGTATTCCAAAGCGAGACAGATGTTTGGCAAGAATATCGTGTCCAGTTTGGAGGCGGAACTTCGCAACAGTTTCTGTCTTGGCCGATCAGGTATGTTACATATGGAGGTAAATATAATTATTTTGTTATTTACCTACATTTCACTATTACGTGCTGAGGAAAATCTTTTGTTTGTAATATTGTCCATAAAATTCAAGTTTTTAGTTTATCAGAGGCCTTGTGGCAATCAATAAAATAACTTCCAAAATATGATACAAGTGATAAGACACTTTCATTAATGGTTCCAAGCAAAGTTTGAAGGGTGTTCTCCTTTTAATAGAAACTTTTGGTTCAGTGCATGTTGCCTATTCTGTGACCCTCAAATACGCAAATTTTAAACTGAAGTTTTGCGAGTGAACTAAGGGAAACACAACTAGCAACTTTATGGCGATTTTAAAGTTCTTACTGCGCTGCTGGGTCAACAATCTGGTTTTAACAACTTTCCATGCTTTCTTTTCCTGTGGGATAGCAGGGCACGAGTTGATCACTGGACTAAGGAAGACTGGCCACCATGAGAAAGTTTGGAAATCGGTTCTAAGAATGTTGTGCGCCAAAGCCATGAGAGTCCTTCTAAAGGTTCGCTGCCATCTCCCTACATTAAGCTTGGCTTAATAAAACAGTTCGTAATGGCTTTAATTAAGGAAGCAGACTGTCCCAAGTATATATGTGAGAAATCCTCACTATTATCTGAAGCAAAATTAAAATAACGTACATTTAATGGACCTGATATAAGAGAAAATGACGTCAGAAACAGCATTTAAAAACTCGATGGATGAAAGGGAGAAAGCAGCATGGATATCTTTCGATGAAGTTGTTTCAAAATTTCTTGATAACAAGGATCCCAATTGTGTGGCTTACATGTTTGAAACATACACGAACGTTGGTTGTAACATAATATGAAAATCCATTTCCTGTGTTCTCACGTAGAATATTTCCCTGAAAATCTAGGAGATTTGAGCGAAGAACAAGGAGAACAGTTTCACAAGGATATGCTGGAGTTCGAAAGGAGGTAACATGGAAGCTGCAGCTTCAGTATGCTTGCAGACTATTGTTCGATATTAAAGCGTAAATACCTGAAGACAAACATAAAAAAGGAACAAGAGGACTTTCTCAAGTAAAAAGCAACGGGCGTAAAATGTGTGTGAAATTTTCCAATAGTGAAGTAAACAAGACAAATTATAGGAACAACTCTATAGTGGTATGTATTAGTAACCATACACATAATTTCAGCAAGTTGTATATATTAAATATTTTTTCTTTAAAATAAAAGAGCATAATGAAAACGATAGTAATCAAATTTACGTAATTATACAATACATGTAAAGTGATTTGGGAAGAAAGCCTTACGTGTTAGAAGTGAACGGATAGACAAATCGGATTCATCACATCGGCATTATATAAAATAACATTATGCATGTTAGGCAACAAACAAAAAAAATTAATTCGCAGGCTAGTGTTATTAAATCCTTAGTTTTCTACATATGAGATTTCATAAATTCGCTGCTATTTTAATGTATAATTAGACAAGGGACAATTTCGCCAGCGTTTAAAAATATCTCTTAGGCGCGTATCCTGAAATTAAAGAACGCAGTTTCGGTTTCCGCTCACTAACTACACTTACGTCCACATCCTTTGGTTCCCCCCCACATTTCATGCCACACTACGTTGTGTCGTCTTTTAAAACTGTCCAGCCAACCTAAAGATGCTTTGAAATCGTCATTCTCTAGGGATTTAGTAAGAGCTAGAGCTTGACTTTTGAGCATCGGTCCGGAAATATGGAGATTTATCTTCAATCACTTTTACCTTTTCGTTTAATGATAATGATACATGTGTTTTAGCTATCTTTATTCCGTAAATTCAGAACGCTAACTGTGAAAGATCGGTCTCAGAACTTAAATTAATTTAAGATTTTACAGTGCAATGGTTATTTCTGCAGCCCAAATAATTAAATATAGGAAAGCCTGGAAAGAACATGTCGATAGAAGAAGGATTTCCAGAATTATTGCTAAATTATAAACCATATGGAAGGAGAAATATTGGACTTCCACACAGAAGATGGTCTGAACAATTTTAACAATTCTAGTTTTCATGTAACCGGAACGAGCCAACAGATTTAATCCCTGGATGATGATGATGATGGTTATTCGTAAGACAGCTATCTGAATTTCGCATAACTGATGTGCATTGGGCCAAAATAAAAATTCAGGTACATGTAGAATCTCTAATTCACCCGACGGCAGGAATTATTCCTTATTATTTTTTGGCCTAACGGGAATTCAATGAAGTAAAAACTAGTTTATTTCTCTGTCTTTCCGCTTTATATATTTTTTCATTAATTGTGTAGAAATATCCTTCCGTTTGCGAGTTGGACTTATTCCGTTTTAAACAAAATAAATACACAATAAATGAGTGCACATTGGACAGATTTCCGAATTATTCATGTTCCGGATTAAACAATGTTTTACTGTATATACAAACGTGGCGTGACAGAATTCCAAAAGTATGAGAGTTCTGGGCTAATTGACATAGTGTTTATTTTTTACTTTTATATATGTAGGGATGTATGTAACAGTGCTGTAAGTCAGTTATTGTTTACAAAAATGAGAGAAGTACACGATTGTAAAGAATACACAGCATACCGTATTTAAAATACATCAATAATTAAATAATGACATCGCTTATGACAATAAATATAACCATGATTATCAATTTTAAGCTAACTTGATTCTTTCTATAACTAAACACTGTTTTTCTCACAATGAAGAACTATTACATACATTACTATGCCAATATCCCTTGATATTATAATGAAATATTACCGATAATGTGGAGAGTAGAACGCTTTGGTTATAAATGAATGATGAAAATTTAACATGAAAGTGCATGCCTAATTCCTCAGAAATTATAAAGGTTTTCCAACTATGCCAACTTACCCCATATGTGGAGCTAATAGGCATACTCGCCGAGGTAAGTTGGCATAGCATGATGGTTGACAGGATCTCAGGAAAAAATATATGTTAGTAATTTAAAAAAAAGATTATTCAAATGACAAGAATGCCAAAAATGTTGTGCCTATTATGCACTGAATATTTAGAAAAATAAAACAAGTGTGCAAATGGTGGTTACAAAAGTCCAGAAATTAATTTATTAATTATTGTCTACTAAGAAAGTATGCAGACACTTAATTTAGACAGTACAAAGACGTAGATTTTATGTTAATAGGCTGATACGTACCTATGAGTTTTATAACCACATGGAAGGGTAAATATTTCATCGGCAACAGCACTTCACTTCCTCGCTTTTCAGAAATACAAAATTCCTTACACTAAATGATGAATTCATGTAATTTCAGCAAGGTTTCTCTTACCCACAACATTCAAAGTACAGCATTCCTTGTGGTATCAGCAGAATTATTCGCCCGTTCTGACTTTCTTTTGTAACTTCTCAAGGTAAACTTGCTATACTAATAGTAATATTAATAATATATATATTTTAGCTTTTAACAATGTTTAAAAATTTTCCCGCAACAATGATTTGTCATTAATTTCGTTTTATAATCTCCCTCCATTCCTCTCTAATATAACATAGTTCTTCTTCTATTTCCCAGTTCTTCAAAGTTTCTCTAATCCCTTGGATCCACGTGGGGTTTGGTCGTCCTTTCCTTCTCGTTCCTGATGGTATCCATTCCATATGTTTTTTGGTAACCTTTCATCCCCAATTCGCTTAATATGCCCGTATCATTTTAGTTGTTTTTCTTGGATAAATTCTAAAATCGAGTTTTGCACATTCATTTTATCTCTTATATCATAATTTGTATTTTTTTCTCTCCTTGATAATCTAGCAGATCTTCTCTAATAGTCCATTTCCGCTACCATGGCCGGTCCCAAGCCCGGATGAGAAAGGAGGAGGGGGAGAAGTAACAACCTCATTAAAAAAAACCAGGGATCAGTTGGCTCCATCTGGTAGAGTGGGCGCAGAAGGAATCCTTCCAGACGGCGGATCTGGCGGAAGAGGCAACCCTATCTCTAAAGGAAATAGAGAAACGCTGCCTTGCGGTGAAGAGGGATCTTGAATGACTTAAAAAAGAAAACCCAATCAGAAAATGCCCTGGTCCTCCAGGTTGGGGGTTGATGAGACGGGCTAACTCCACGTTCATTAAAAAATGGAATAAAAAAACACAGTGATGGTGATGATGATAATAATAATACTAATACTAATAATACTAATACTAATAATAATAACAATAATAATAATAAAATAATATTTTTATAATAATAGTAATAATAACAATAATAATAATTTATATACAGATTTTCAGTGTTTATACATCTTCCTGTGCTTAAAGTTTTATTTTCCTTCTCCACTCGTCTCTATCCATGCACCCCATGTCGTCGAGTCATCTTGTTCTGATTCCAGTTCTTATTTCTTACATCCACGTGTTTAGATATCTTCCTTTCCTCCTTCTTCCAGGTAGACACTGTTTCAATGATTTTCTTGGTAACCTTTATTCTTGCATTCGTCGAACATGCGCATACCAATTTAATTGTTTGCATGATATATAATCTACGATTGATTATTTAATATTAATTTTTAACGTATGGCACTCATTTCATCATAACTGTTATGCCTAATCATATTTTACAACTTTATAGAATTACAAAATTTAAGTGAAAAAAATTACCTACATGTTAGGAAATAAGAAAGCTAGCTCTCTATCCTTTCAGGGAACACAAATCATACTGAAACTACTAGAAATATAGTATCACCATCGAATGTTTGACAATACAGATGCACGCGCTCAGTGTTAAATATGGTGAAAAATATAAACTGAATGCCAACTTACCCATTATCCCGACTAGCCCTTGTTTCCCTTATGTTTTGCAGGAAGAAATAAAATGAATTATAAATTAAGTTATGCACTAATACATTAAATTACATTAAACTACATTATATTAATATAAGATATACCGTATTTTGCTACAATTTTGTTAGCTTATGTTGGTCTTGAAAAAAAAGGCACAATTAGATTGCCAAAAGCAATGCAAGGCTTTTAAATGCCGCTAAGAATGTGAAAAATATAAAGTTAGTGAGTCCGAAGAAAATACCTGTCAAGCAGTGCAAGCCTTGATATACTTAAAATGGAAGCCATGCTACCTTCCCTTTCCGGCTCTCCGTGCATGCTCAAAGCACCAGCTGCTGTGTATATTGCAATGTGTTCCGAGACTCTCCCTCGCGTTCTAGCCAACCGTCTCCAGGGACAACTTGTCCGAATTAAACCATATGTCAATGTAAGGACTCTCCTATCGAATAGTCTCCGTTCCAAATTATTTGTAGATCATGAGAAAGTACATTTATGGCATCCATATTTTCTGAATTAACACGAAAATAAGCGGTGGCAAAATCTTAGACATGCGATTCGTTTTAAATCCTCAAACACAATCTGAGGAGGTTAATCGAGAATCGAACACAAAAAATAATACAGTGACTGAACATCTCTTTGGTGTGACAGGTAGCATAACTTGTTTTTTGTTAAGTGGGAAGGAATATCAGAATAACAAATCAGTAGAAATATAAATAACAGTCGACAACAAATTTAAACTTTCTTGTTTAGTTACGGAACTCAAATGACCAGATTTGGATGTATTGTTTTCATGCAGAACATGAAAATGACAATGAAATTTTCAGCAGTAGTCCAGTTTTTTCGTAATTTTGACAAATATGTTTGAGTAAATTAAAATCCCTCCTTAAATCTGGAAATATTAAGACTAGCTTACCTCAGTTAAAAAAGTTTCCTTTTAGCTTATCTGCTGTAATGGACCTCGGGGACATCTCTCACCACTGACCAACAATAGTCAGCTAGCATAGATGTATTCTATTTGGTACATTTTTAAAATAATGAGATCGTCTGGTGAAAATGTTCCCCATGTTCATCAGAAACCGCACCACAGTTTTCCAGGAAAAAGTACAAGTGATAGTGGAGAAAATGGACTTTTAATAACATATCGTACTCCATTTCACGATAAGAGAAGTTGCCTGTAGTTTGAGCCCCGTGGTCCCCCAAGAAATTCAATATTCCCATGTATTTTGTCTTTCATTTTCAAAAGTTGCGAAAAGTGTTTATTCTTGAAGAGTTCTCTGACCTAGGAACCAATAAAAATACCTTCCTTAATATTATTTGTACTTAGATTCGAAAATGTTGTAAGTACCTAAATGCACTCCCATCAAGTACCTAAATGCACTCACATCAGTAACACTGCCTTAAGACTGGACTTTGATGAATTTAAAAATAATCGCCACTCTTCTTGTTTGTGTTGGATGTTTATAGCAGACATCAGATCTTGTATATTGTTGCAGAATACAATGTAATTTTTTTAATTGCTCCAGTAGCTTCTGGCATTTTCTATATGTAGAGACCTTTTCTCGCCAAGATACTTAAACTAAGTCGTGAAGCCAGGAGCTCTGCTTTGGTCTTTGAGAGTTCTAAGTCTCGGAAATATAATTTAATTCCTCTTGAGTCAATAATAATAATAATAATAATAATAATAATAATAATAATAATAATACTTTATTTATTCTGGCAGAGTTAAGGCCATAAGGCCCTCTCTTCCACTCAACCAGCACAAATACAAATAAATATTCGACAAATATAGATATACACTATACTAATTATAAACAGTTAAAGATACAATAAATGTAGCAATGTAAATGTCATGTACAAACAACATTTTATAGGGTAATAACAATAATGATACGATGATAATAATAATAATAATAATAATATAAATATGATACATTATACGGGAAACACCAATTAATATATATATCTTACACTGGATAATAATGAAGTCGAGTTTAGAGCAAATATAAATTTAGATTTCTTTTAAAAGATGCCAATGTCCGGCAGCCCTTATTCTTGTGGTAGGGAATTCCAGTTGCGAGAAGTGGAGATGGTATATGACATGGAGTGATGTGATGTCCTATGTTGCGGTATATTAAGTAAGAGACTATGTTGTGATCTTGTGTTTAAGTTATGGTTTGAGGATAGATACTGGAAACGGGATGATAAATAATTGGGAATCGAGGTATGTAGAATCTTAAATAGGAGAATTAGACAGTGCGATTTTCTTCTCTCTTTTAGATGTAGCCATGACAATTCGTGGAATAATGGAGAAATGTGATCGTATTTTCGAACATTAAATATGAATCTGATACACATATTATGGACACGCTGCAGTTTGTCCGTCAATCCGTCTCTTATGTCAGTTAGTAGAACGTCACAGTAGTCAAAATGCGGCATCACTAAAGTTTGGATTAAAATTCTTTTAAGGGTTGTAGGAAGAAAATGTTTAAGTCGCTTTAGGGAATGCATTATGGAGAAGATCCTTTTAGATGTTTGTTTTACTTGTTCATGCCATTTTAAATTAGAATCTAAGTAAAATCCCAAGTTTTTAACGACGTCGGTATAAGGAATTTGTTCATTATCTAATATGACAGCCGGCATATTGCCATTGTTTATGAGGTGTAATAGCCTTGGATGTCCGATAATTATTACTTGCGTTTTGTTTATGTGACTGAGTTGGAATTTCAGGGTTGAAGTCAGGATCATGGGATGTGGATGATCTGGGTATTTCTTCCGAAGTGCTGGATTTCGTTTCATCGTCTAAATAAATATTATAGGAGTCTGGTGGTACTGGAATAGGAAGCTCTTTAGAGTGTGGCACCGGACGAGTAGCTGAAGGTATGTTGAGATAATTCACGGCTATCTTCTTCTTTGAAATAAACTTAACTGGTGGGACCACGGAGAAATAACAATCACTTACATGATTAGTCTGTTCTCCCAAATCATGGGGATTTATTCTTTCCTTTCTACCAGTCACTACGAGTTGCAAAACATGCCATTGTAGCAAATATGTGGAGCAAAATGTTTGTCTAGATCCTGTATTTTGCACCCGAAATAAAGATTGGTACGCTTTCTTAATGAATTGAGTTATATGTTGCTTTTGCGATACGAACGTCACTTTTCCGCAAATATAACAAAAGTCATGTGGACTATACACACAATTTCGTGGCATTTTAACTTTTATTACACTGCAATCTTATCTCTGCGAATAATTTAAAAATATAGACACGCCACGCATGTGTTCTACACGACAAAACTGCACATCTATATAACTTATACACCAAGGCACGAACCATTGTTCACTCACGAAATTCAACTTCAACTGATTTCACAACTGGTTGGGGTAAACACCGACCCTTTAAGATAAATTGTATCTATATTATACAGCTGGCACTGTCTCCCCTCCCCTAAGGGAGTTTCCGTGACTATCACACAGTCTACAATATTCACAGCATACGCAGTAACACTACATAAGCTTATAATTTAAAAACCAGACCACTGCCAACTTTTAATTGTCATATTCGTAATTAGGATATTCATGTTAATATAAAACGGTCACTTCTACTTCCGTAACTTTTTGGCTGTTGTCCAGTGTAATCAGTATTATAAAGAAATATTCATTTACCATTTTACCCCGTCATTTATATGGACATCACAGTATTTAAATTTCCATGTATGGATTGATATTTTATCATTATATATGTTCCTAATTTACATTGTTAGAATTTTCTGTTTTAATTTTTAAAAATAATTTTCATGTAATTGCGCGAACCTTAACTGGTTGAATGAAATCTAAAAAATTCCACTTTTATTTAAAGCAGTTTAACCTCTCATTTTTATGTACGTTTACGTGCCGGAACTCAGAATGATACGACCGGTCGGGAGAGGGATTTTAACTAAGGATCACTCACATCAGTTTTTTGACCACATAAGGACATTGAGGGTCTCCACAAATGCGAGATCAGCTCAATGTCAAGGTTTCATCCGAGACAACAAAACAAAGCCGAAACACACAATTCACACACGCATTCAAATAAACATGGCTAATATTATGATGACAATGATGATGGCCAGATGATATTCCGGGTTCGTTTTGGGTCTTACAGATTGCTGATATTTTATTATAGAGCTGAGAAATATCCAGAAAAAACCCATTTCCCAGAAACTGTCCCTACAAGGATCGAATCAAAGTTCACTGCGTACAAGGCAGCGACGCTATCCCAAATGTCTCAAAAATAAAGAGAGAATTACGTAATATTTGATTTCTGCATTCTACATTTTGGAGATGATCCTAACATTTTTATCTGATTTTCCTCCCAATTAAATTCAAATATAATTTTACAATATATTAAGCGAATTGGCTTACTATTATGTTTACGTATAAAATAATATATCTGTTGAATTAGAGTCAGGTTTAAACATGTAAGTAATAATGTATATGAGCCAAATAACGCCGAATTAAATTTCAAACATTTATAAAATTCACACTGTAGTTAATAGAACTATGAAACTGTTTTCATATTTCTTTAGTTTTTTTAAGTACGATAGCAGACATGTACAAAATACTGCAAAATTCTGTCTGAATCTGTCTCTAGTTTCATAAAACTGAATGTTGGAGTAATTTATTGAATTATTTATTCGTTATCATGATAGAATACAGACTAATTAATTAAATTTTACAACAACGATAATAATCCACGATAGATTTCCGTCATGAGTGCGGTGTTCCGTCTATTGATAATCTAAGTACTCTGTACTGTTATTTATACAAGTATCTAATATAATATGTAATGTTGCTTTATGAAATATTAAGCTTGCATTCGCTTTTGAAGTTTGTGATCTGTACATGTAGAAGCTTCAGCTTACGACTATGTGTAAAGTAACACCCATGTTAGGTAACTCTCTTAAGTTCAATTGTGATGTAATTTCATACACAGATGTATCTTACAACTATCATGTTGAAGTTTTAGTAATTTTATACAAATTGAATAGTACATACATTAATACTGTTGTATGAAAATGAAAGGAAATTTATAAGAATTTACAAGTTTTGTAAGTAGATGTAAGAAATTTACCTCACGAAATGGATGACTAAAACTATGTCCAATAAAAAATTCAATAAATGAACAAATCAGTATGATATTTAAAAACAAGTTAAAGAAAACTGAAGTGTGATATTTAAAAAGAAATTAAATTAATTAGAAGGGAAGATGCAAATGCCGGTGTGGTAAAAACAACTATGCTACGCAATTCGCATGGATTGCCCAGAACGAAGCTGAGACTCAAGATTAACCTAGTTAAATAGTGTAATAATGGATGCTAGAAATTATACAAGATACGGAGTAAAGTTGAAATGCTGGCAAGGAATAGATTTTTTTGGTGACCTTTCGCGCAGATCCTATATTCCTTCGAGGAGCCATGACAGTTACTATCACCACCACCACTACTACTACTACTAACTGACTATAATGAATCTTTACTTAAAACATTTCCAATTGCTGAATTATATAAATCCGCGATAAACCTTATGCTCTTTAGATACAAGTTCGTGATAACGGTCGTTAACAAGGTCTGAAGATTGGAATAGCACATCAAAATAAATTTGCATTGTATACTTACGTTAGATGCTCAATTAACGTGAACTATTAACGGGTTACTTATGTATTCCGTGATATTTCGGTCAGTATAAGTGGTTTCAATACACTCACTGCAATTTCCGTGCTTCGGTTTCTGTACGTAGCAATAATCGTGTTTATATTTAACATAAGCGCACTTTGGCAACCACGTTACATAGGTGTGTGTACTTGTATTGTATTTAAATGCGACTGGAGAATAAGTGTAAGAGTATATGTGTTTATATAGTGTAAGTTCTTGATGAGAGGGATAATGCTGAAAGGAAAGAAAAAGTTGAATTCTGGTTCTGGGACGTATCCTACACCAAGAAAAGCACCAATGTGATGGACAGGTTTAACATCCCAATTCGACGGAGAAATCGTTGTCAATAGTAAAACATGTCTTCTTAACCTAATGCATGGTTTATGTGAAGCATAATCCACCATTACAAATTGTATGCATCACCCAATCTATCTCCGAAAGTAAAAGTTATACACTTACAATTTTCAACTACCCCCCCCCCCCGGCAATTGAACCTGCTCTTGCTAGTCATGCGGTTACCTGAGATAGCGTGGTGGACCATTCAGTTAATGTTGGGAACGTATTTCAATTATCATATTATTTATGTGCAAAGTCAATCACCATCCCAAAATTGGATGCCCTAATGATTCAGGTGCAATGACCATATAAATCTCATAACAAAAAATTACAATTTATTAATATGCTAAAAATTATATATTGAAAGGAAAAGAGCCAGTGAGTAATAATATTTGTACTGATAATTTCATACTGGAACAGGAAAGATCATTCAAACAGATTACATAATTAAACTTATTTTGAAAACGTGATACTTCAAGAAAAATGCAAATTTACAATATGTCATTAAGAATCATCAAACCAATTCTCACAAGTTACTAACTTCCAAAATCTTACATCACATAAATTATATACAATTTTGGCACGTTCAGAAGTCAGTTATGGCAGTGAAGCCTGTACCGTTAGATTCCAAGACGGACGACGGTTCATATATGTGGAAGTTTATATGAATTTTGGTCATTCCAGGACGACATAAACTGCAAAATTCGTGTACTCAAATACTGGTTGCGGGTATTCCAAGGTCAACAAACAATGCTTAGAGCAATTGTTACGACCACCAAATTAGAAACTTATATGTTAAATTTTGGGCAGACGAGATTAGGAGAGAACTCAAAAAGATTGAGATGGGTTGGATATGGCAAAAAGGGTCTGAAAATCGCAACAACGTGTGGAGAAAAATAAGGAGGAGGTATTTATTTTCGCCGAATGTACAGGAAAACGCTCACTGTGTTTACAAAGAGAACTAAAACACGTTTGGGGAAAATAATCTTATATACTCAAACTAGGATTTAAAGAGAGATAAGGGCTGGCTTGATTTAGGCTAAGGGCATGGAAATTTATAAAAATTAGCGATGATCACGGTATACGAATGTGTCCAATGTGCGTGAACATTTGAAGATGAGATACATATATATTGCGAAAATGTGATGATTTAGAATATTGGAGACGCCAGTTATTACAGGAAAGATATCTAAATTCAAATCGGGAAAGATTGGCATGCTACGAGTTATTGGTAAATCCATAAAAGTGGATAAACGTGGGTAAATGTCTGAACAAAACGCGGAAAATAAGATCAACACTCATTCATGAATAAATATATGTTATCAAAATGCAATATCATTAATTCTTAATAATTATACATAACTTAATTAGTGTATAATGCTATTGTATTATTATGTAATTGTAATATTATTGTGTTATCTTTATGTAATTGTAATGTTATTGTTTTTTTGTTTTTCTTTATAATATTACCAATTATTACTTTATTGTAACGGACTGTTAGCACCACGTACGGCTTACTGACCATGCGACCCATATTTGTAAATAATATTGTAAATATCTTACTTTTTGTCTAATAAAGTTCTACTACTACTATATCTAGAAATAAGATTTATAGGAAAACAAAATTATTCTAACTACAGTATTCCGGATCATAAGAGGATTTAATAATATTGCAGAAGTATTAAAAATACTACTCATTGTTCATTATGTACAGTAATATAATATACTTGACTTGCTTCAGAAAGTGAAAAGAATATCCCGACAGGTGTTTCACTACATATCCCAGGGAAGACTTATTGGAACACCTACAATACATGGTTGGGGACCGTAAAAGCCAATAGACATTCTGAATGAGAAGATGTTGAAGATATGTTGACCAACTCGCAATCTCTTATTGTTTTTAACATACGAGACAATCACTGTTATTCAGATGTCGACTTTATGTTGGAGAATCAAGTGGGAGGTCTTTGAGAAACGTATTTAAATGCATCAGATTAATTTTATGTGAAACCTCTATGTCCGCGAAAAATATCTGTACACATATTACATATAAATGTAATTTTGGCATTCGGTTTTATTTCTAAAACACTTTAAATGACCTTGACAGATTCTATAATAATATTAATGCATGATCACATTCTTCTTCTTCTTCTTCGTCTTCTTCCACATCAGGAATTTGGTCTGAACATCATTTCCATGTTAAATGTGGCTCCGTCAGTCTACTTCATGGTCATCATCATCATCACTCCAGGGATTAGGAAATTGCCCGTTCCGAATTCATAATGCATCAGCCCAACGTCTTCTAGGTCTTCCAACATCACGTCTTCTTCTTGCTTGATAATTTCTTGCTAACAATGAAAATCTCTCCTTACTCATTCCATCCATATGATCAATCCATTTTTGTCTGTAATTCGTGACCTTATCCAATAAAGGCAGTACTTTCAATGCTTCTCTTATATCCTCATTTCTTATTCTATCAAGTATTGTACATCCTTTAACTTCCCTATTCAACTGATCTATAATGGAGGACACTGCTTAGAATTCGGTCATTGGCATTTTTAATACGTGATACCTCAATTTTTCTTGACATCATCTAATTTTTCAAATTATATTTTTTCTCAAAATTATAGGCTTGCTCTAAATACAAACGTTTACTATTGTATTCCTCAATGTTTCTTTTTTAACAGTGATATTAAATATCGAAGTTCTAGTCTTCTTGATGTTAAAACACAAGTTCAACTTCCTTGTTATAAACTTGGTTTTGAAGTTATAAATCCCAGCTTCTATTCATCTTTCTATTAAAATACATATTAAAGTCAGTCGTTTATTTGTTATACGTTTTCTTCACTTTGTCCAAATATAATGTAATATTTTGTGCTTATATATCCTACACGTCCACCACTGTGATCTCGAGGTAGCGTGCTGCCTTGTCACGCAGCGAGCCCGGGTTCGATCCCCGGTCGGGGCAGTTTTTCTGGGTGAGGTTTTTATCGGGGTTTTTCCACGCCTGTAAGACAACTGTCGGGAAAACTTGAAGGCCCAAACGGTCCTCGAAATCATATAGCCACCATCACCATCCTTCACCGGTGTAGAAAGCAACGGGAGGCTACCACACCGACAATTCCCTAGTAAAGCTGCAAGCATAGCATGAAAAGCCATGATTGCAATGAAAGACCTGCCCTCGGGTAGAATTACTATGGATGGATATCCTACATAACAGTAAGCTACATCATTTTTCTAGGAAACGAGATAGAGTTTGAACAGTTTAAATCTCATGTACTACGATGTGCAGGACGTATAACAGTGATTATGAATGAAAGAGGGACATGGAATCACATCGTAGGAAAACCCAGGAAAGAAGGTATTCCAATAATGTGGAAGAATAATAATAACCATGATTTCAGGGAGTTTAATCATACAGGGGAGATTGGAAAGCGTTAGCTCAGGATAGGGATGTATGGTAAGCTTATATCAGCGAGGCCATGAACCTACAAAATGGACAGTGTCAGTGAATTAATTCGAGTGTGCTTCATTTTCTCGTTTTATGCAATGTTACTCTCACCGTTATTTTAAATATATAGCCTACTGAACATATCATTCGGTAAAATTATTGAACTTAGATTATACTAGTTACAATAAAACCATATATTCAACTAACTAATTCACTTGTGCTATCGATCTCGTAGATTCATGACTATGCGTGGATATGCTGTACATACATTCCTATCTTCAACTATATATTTTAATATCATCCCCTGTATAATTTACTTCAGCCAGATTAAGGTTACTGATATTTTCCCTTTTTATTCTGGACCTATTTACTACCTTACAAGGAATTTTCATGACATTCTTTCATTCCCCATTCATGCTACATGATCTGCCGAACACAGCCTACGAGACTTATATATTTTTTTATATCTATTTTCACATAAATATGAATGTTGTTTAGTCTTATATGCCTGTCTGTATGCTTGGTCCGATCATTTTCTTAAGGACTTTATATTCAAATATTCATTATATTTTCACCTCTCTTAGAGTCTATGCTTCGCACCTATATATCAGGAATAATAAAAATGTATGCATGTTTAATTTTACGTCATTCAAAAGAGGTAGGGATGCTAAGACTCCCTATAATGCGTAATAGCAAGCAATTGCAGAGTTCTACCTATGTGCAATATTTTCGTACACCACATTTTTGTTTGTAATTACCATTCACAGGTTTTTTAATTTATCCACAAGTCTTCAATATTTCCCTCATTTCATTAACACACGCACACACACACACACACACACACACCACACACACACACACACACACACACACATACACACACATACACACACACACACACATATATATATATATATATATATATACGACACATATGTACATACATACATTAAACTGGTCATATATTCCATTTTATAGATGTTTACTTCCAGCCACAATTCCTTATTATTACTAAATATGTAGAATATAAATATTCTCCTTAGTACTTACTCGTTATAGCCTAATAGCATTAGCATATACCGACAGATTATTAATATCATTGAGTTGTATACCACAAGTTAGTACAAACATGTAGTAGAGAAGATAGTGAAATTCCTTGCTTTAACCCACGGTGATTTCAAAATTATCTGAAAATTGTTTACCTAACCGTGTTCTATTCTTTGTATCATTAAGATAAATTGGAATAAAATCTGTCTAAATTGATAGGAACTCCAAAATTCCATCAGGGTACAATTCCACTTCTGCCTGTTAACTGAATTCTTCTTTGAAGATTAAAATAATTAAATTGACTAACAAATCATTTCATATTTTTTCGCAAATTAACAGTAAACTAGCTAACTGTACGTAAATACATTCCTGAATAAATTACAGACGAATATAAAATTTACTAGCACAGACTAGGACCTATATCAACTATATACACATAAGAATAGGAAACATCTTATCTCACTTTCTCACAAACAATTAAATATGAAACAGCAAAGATACTTCATGGGCTCATAAGAGTATTGGAAATATTAAATTTCCAATCACCAAGGTAAGTTATGCATTCGCCATAAACCGGAATATATACAGCAGGCGTGTCCAAACGTTCTGACAGACACTTATGTGAAGAAAAACTGTTTTACGGATTTTGTGACTTTTTAAAAATAGAATATAACGGATAGTAATGTAAGTTGCACATACTAATATATATATATCCTAAATGCACTATACTTAATACTTTTACTTAAAATTGTTTTATCATCATCATCATTAAGGGATTAAGCCTGTTGTGGTTGGTTCCGGTTTCATGAAAGCTGGAATTGTTAAAATTTTTCAACCATCATCTGTGTGGGCGTCCAACATTTCTCCTTCCGTGCGGTTTATAATTTAGCAATATTTTGTAAATCTTTCTTCTGGCATTCTATCAACATGTTCGTTGCACGCGTCCCTATATTTAATTATTATTGTTTTATATAATAAAATCATGTTTTATCTATTAATGCATGAGTAAGGTATATATCATTCGCTTTGATTGTTTTAGCTTCTAGTTCTAATGAGAGAATACATATTTACTTACTCCTTATATTTGATTCATGTTGAAAATAGAAAAACAATTTTCAGATCCTCGGAAATCTTATCCATGTAACGCAGAAATGGGAAGAAAATAAGTTTACATAATGTTCTGTCAAGTCTTGGTATCTAGCGTAAAATCCATATCTTAACTAAGATAATTTGTAAAATAACAATATAAAAGTCTAATATAATTTCCACTTAATTTTATAATTTTGTCACTGCAATTTTGTAGGACAGAAATATGCACAACATTTTCATTTGCGGTTCGTAATGTCTGATTTTTTTCAACTCCTTCACGTGATAAAATTGATAGTGATCAGTTGATCCTTATCGTGGAGACATTGCGTAGATATATTCAGTTGTGATGAGTTAAATGATCTAGAAAGGCAAAATCATTCATTCGTTATCTTTAAATTCAGCAATTTTTTTCTCTTTATCCTTCAAGAATGTTTGTTCATCATATTAAATCAACACTGCTATCAACAATGCCTTAGCCATCTTATTTCAATTAAGTAAAAAAAAAACTTTAAAATTAACAGCTGTATTCGGAAAGCTCAGTTTTAAGTTCGCATTACTTTATCTTTACGACGTTTCCTCGAATTTATCATACGAATATGACTTCTATATTACAATGCTTATAAACTAAATCTAATTCACTACAAATTAAGCACACCGATTTGTTTTACTTACTTAGAAACGAGTTTTCCACATTTTGTATATGATCTAGCTTCATATAAAACTTTTTTCATCTCAAAGTTGGATTTGCGGCCGTGAATCTACAAATATTTTTCCTGTTTCCTTTTTTATGTTATTTGCAAGAGTAACATTTTAAGCTGAACAAATTTTGGTGTGGTAGATTTACGCAATAAACATTTTATATAAATTCCATTCCATTGACACAGCATTACCTCTTAGAGGTACTTAACGCCACCTGGGCCTTACAGTGACGCGACCTTTCGGGAGAGAGATGTAACTGTGGATCACACTGATATTTTTGACCATACGGATATAAAGGGCCTCTCCGAATGAGGGATCAGCTTAATATCAGGACTCCTTCGAGACAACACAACATTAAGACGAAACGTACCATTCACATACACACTCATACTAAGCATGGGCGAGTATTATAATTATGATAATGATGGCCAAATGATGTTCCTGACATTCGTCCAGTAAACGTGTCCCGACCTGGATTCGAACCGGGTCCCACTGCATACGAAGCAGCGACGATACCCTGAGACCACAGTGGTGGATGTATATATATATATATATATATATATATATATGTGTGTGTGTGTGTGTGTGAGTATGTAAACAGTTTATAACTTTTATAAATTCAATTTACTTTTATTGTATAAATTTATAGTATTATTTTAAAACGTGGTACTGCACACACAATTACATTTTTACCGGTAGCTAAGTAGCGTTATAGAAGGCAGGGATATTACTTAATATCATATAAAGTGGACGTAGATGACGTGGCAGGAATTAAATGTTATTGGTTGTATTTTGTGAAAATATAAATGAATAAAAATAAACATTGTCAAGGATTTCGAACCCTGTCTCTCATACCTATTTCACATATTTGTAATTGGTTTAACGATATACGCTACTCGAACGTCGGATACTAGTTGTCTAAATCTTGGTTGTTATGTTTAGTTTTACACTATAGACGAGGGTTAAACTTTAATTGAAATGTCGCAATTTGAGTAATATTGCATTTGTCGAACACTTGTAAATATCTAGAAAGATGTCTCTTTCAGTGTTCGTTAACTATTTAAGACTATTAAAACCAAATGCAGAGTATTTAAAACATTTAACAATGTATTAGCTTGTGAACCACAGCTTTTGCACTTCGAGCATACGCAGTGGGCCAAATCAGGAACTCAGTTTTTAAGCGGCTCATTTTTTTTCTAAGTGTACGTTAATTAAATTGGTGAAAGTGTCAATAACAATACTGAAACACGCTACTAAAAAGTCTTAGTGATATTTGTTAGAACGAAATTTGATAAATTATTTTTGAATACGTTAGTTGATATTGACGGAATGGGGAGTAGATCAATAAAAGAAAGGAGTTTTTAAGCTTTGTTTGCTGAAACATTCAATGTTAATTGGAGGAGTATTATTAAAAATGAGACCTAAAGACTTCAGTAATAAATAGGATTTAGTCTTTTATTCTAGAGAATGAAGGCGGCGAACAAAAGATAGCACATTTAATTTGCATGAAGAGTAGCAACAAGGTAGATTATTAGGTATTATAATGTAAACTTAAATTGGCAACTTGCAGTGTTTGATCATAATTAAAATTCCTAATATCCTCTTATCTTAAGTGACATCAATCTTCCCAGGGCACAAGGTATTACGTTTCAGATGTTAAACAGATTTGCATATTCATAGTTTCACATCATTTTAATTTCTCTTTTGTTGTAAAGTATAAAGTTCCTCTAAGGTATCCTCCATTACTGTTTATTTAACTCCCCGCGACTTCTTTTGTTAGCCAAATTATTATTATAAAGAAAGCAGGTATAGCATAAAACGTCCTTACCTTAGATGATTTTTCAACTTTAAAGATGATCTCTACTTGCGTATCGTATTTTAATAGTCCTCAACCAGAACGATGGGGGTAGAACTAATAAATCACACTTCTATTTATTTGTGTCAACAGTTTTTACATCTCTTTCACCTTACATGATAGTATTTTTATGCTGAAGATTTTACGATTAATACGGCTTCTCTTCATGCGTCTCTGTCATGTAAGTCTATTTTAAATTAATTTTTGGTTGATTTTGAGTGCGTAAAGTACAGACATGATCATCTAAGACATAGATCTTGAAGGATTGAGCCTTACAAATTGTACTATACCATATGAATTCCAAAAATTGATGTTGCATTTTATAAACAGGTTTTGTATGTATCAAGTTATTTTGATGATATAAGAACTCTAAACACCTACTTATAATTCACAGCTTTGTTCTGTGTCACCCAGTCTGGATAATACAACCAATATTATGCAGTTATGAAATATTTATTTTGTAAAGGTTGTCAATAATGTCTATAGAAAGAGATGTTGAAACCCGCCAACACTAATTATTGGTTTTAGACCATGAATGTCTTCCAATTTGTATTTTTTGAATAGTAAAAACCAACTCCTTCTACCTGTAATTTTTGACAGTTTAACCAACAAATAAAAAATGCATATATATATATATATATATATATATATATATATATATATTATGATAATGTTCTCGAACATTCTTTTCCTTTTCAAACCATCAACTTCAGGTCCAGACCTCGCTTTGTCTTGGCCAAAGTTGTGGAATCACTTCGAAAAAGAATGGGAGCAGTAACATATTTGTTACCCCACTTCAGAGTTCATAAGCAATTGCTGATATAAAATTATTTAGGCCTAAATTTAGAAATTAATATCAAGAATCAATTTGTAAAATGTAACATAAAATATTGTGTATATTGGAAATCATCACATATATCATCATCATCATCATCATCCGCTATCATGGCAGCAGCCTCTGTCTTCCGGAAACCAAACGGCATTCCTCTCTGACCATCCATTGATTTTCCTCCAATCCTCTGATATTCATAGCTGCTTGTACCCCTTCTATCCAAGTTTTCTTTGGTCTTACTCTCTTCCTCCTACATAAACTGTACAAGTGACATTATAATAAAGTTATCCGTGTCATAGAGTTATGTTATAAAACAGAGTAGTTTACTGTTACACGTAGTGTGTGGTTGTCCTCTGAAGAAATTATGTAAACATTTTCGACCACAAAATTTAATTTTACAGGTTTGGACATCAACATTTACCGCCTGTTACGTCACTTCTTTTATGGCTGCAAAATTTAATTTTGCAAGTTTGGACTTGAACATTTATGCGCAAATTACGTCTCTTTTTCTATGGCTGGATAGTTCCAATTCTTTCCGATGGGTACAAGATTCTATTAAATGTAATAGGCTACAAAGAAATACAGTCATTTTCTCAGTTCTAGACAATTAGATAGACGTACAGAAAGTTAAAAGAGTTATGTTTTTTTTCATTGCTTCCGATAATAGCTTTATTAAATTAATGATATGCCTTCTTTGTCAAAAGACAAACTTCAATTTCAGTCATATTTGTCTCTTCTGCAGCTTACTCCTTCACAATCCTGTGGCGCCATCACTTGTTTAGTTCTTGAAAGCAAGGAATTTATTTTTAATGCTTAACCCTTGATGGGAGTACTACCTCGGTAGGTCAAGCTTGGCATTTACGAGTCCATTATTTATAAATATAGAGGATCACTGGAATTGCACTAAATAACACTAAGAAACCGGGGCTGGAAATACGATATAACTGAATGTATAGTCACACGTAGAAATATATTATGTAACTGAAAATGATAGTTAATGACAAATGAGCGAAATTGAAGAAGCAGTTGAATTCAGTAAATAGGAACAATAATTACAAGCATCAATGAAACGCAGAAGGGAATTAAGCATAAGTTCAATTCTGGAAACGCATGCTATTATGAATTACAAGTACTCTTGCCGTCCTACATTCTACAAAATAACATTAAACTATTTTTAACCAATGCTACCAGGTTGCCTTTACCACATTTCTGGTACTCTCTCTTGGTATTGCGGAATTGTATCCCATTTATTAAGTTGGGGTGTATGAATGGCGGAGTTACGTTACTCCGATGATATGTTTCTTTTTTATAAAAACAGCTATTTTAACTTTTTGTCAAAAATGATATTTCGATATAATACAATAGATGGAGACTTTTAGTAAAACCTGGACATAAGTCCTATGTATGTAACTTTACATGAACTGTAGATTCATGCTAATAAATATCTTGTTTATAATGCTGAGTATTACAGATTGCACGAAGATTTTTACTTCTCCTGAATTTTTTTTTGACAAGGGGAGTTATTGTTTCAAAAACCCTCATATGATAGACTATGAGTGATAGTGAACATCAGAAGTGTCGTCAAACGATAACGTAGCCTGAATCCAGAACATGGGCGACCACAGGAATCATACCGGTAGATTAGGTTATATTTTTGGATGCGATTAATATCTCTTTTGGACTTGTTTTATTAAGATTATGAATTTGTGTTTTAATAATTCTTGCTAGAGAATCAGTATTCCGAATAAGTTATTTTGATAATCTTATTATATCTATAATTATTATTTTACCGTTATTAAGCTCTAAGAAATTATTCGTATGGTCTGACCGGGAATCGAACCCGTGACTCCTTCGACTGTAATAATAAATTCTGACCACTAGCACATGAGACTGGTCAAACTAAAATATAGGAACGTTATTATTCCAGTTATATAGATGCGAAGCGTGGTCTCATATTAAAGACAAGAGCAAAGATCACGAATAAGGGGAAAAAGTTGTTAGAGAAATATTTGGACCAAACAAAGACAAACAGTCTGACGAATGAAGTAGACTACATAAAGTGAACTACAAATGTGGTAATAACAGTTAAGTTTCATATACTGCGATGGATGGGGCATATGCCACTGATGTGGAAAGAAAGGGGGAGAATAGAAATTTCTTACAGAAAACCGAAGGGAAAATTTCCTGTAGGTAGGCCAAGAATGAGTTGGAAGAATTGCATCTACCATGATTTGAGGAAAGTGAATTATACAAAGGATGAATTTTTAAAAAAATACTTGAGGATAGAGATATATGGAGAGCCTATGTCCGCGCGGCAATAAATGTTCGGTTTCGATAGTATTAATGAGATAGTGAAGGGACCACTGGCTACAGATAACTGTGGGAGAGAGGAAGTACCTACATGTATGAAATTCCTTACGTCCTGGCGTCGCGATTTTGCGAGATCAAAAAAAAAGTTAATACAGAATAAACTAATTTAATATCCTGCAGAATAACAGTCAATCCACGATCTTAATTTCTTACATTTAACCAAACTGCTATATTAGTAAGGCTCATAAATTTTCAGCGATACAAGCGCGGAAAAAAAAGTTCTAAATAAGTGGCATATGAAGTAGTAGGCCTATGTGTATAGAAAATTAAACATACCATTTATAATTTATTATAATTACCCTGGGTAACAAATTTACACTTTAAGAACATTGCACAAACTTTGAGATGTGTGCTAACATATTTCAGTTGTGCTGAAACCGAATCTGCAAACAGTTTCCTCGAATCACGTTAGGAGTTTCTGCAAAACAGAGGTTAGTGTAACGCGCAATGCACAAATGCTGTGGCTTTGAAGACAAACTTCTTTTTTGATGTTTTACGTAAAATAATAATACTATCATTGTTAGAAATGACTAAATATTTCAATATTGTCAACTTAATATATAGCGATAAAGAGTGTAGTTAATCTTCAGTATTCAGTGTGATCTTATTTATTTTTGCATATGAAGATTTCTCTTCTTGATTTCCTTTTATAAACACTTCTATGAATTTCCCTATTCATAATCCAACAGCAGTCGGCGAGCATTTGGTGGTCCACCTGCCTTGGTATCTTGTTTCTTGGTGGAATCTCTTCCCATGTTCTTCACTGTAGTCCCCAATATTCTCGGAAAAATAGTCCACATGAGAATGTAGCATGTGGACCTTGAGACTCATGTTACATCCAAGTTTCTTGAATGCATTCAATATTTTGTATACGAATTATTTGCAATCTGGGTCCTTTATATTATCTAGAAACGTTGTAACAACACTCGGAATGATTACTACACTAACAACTCTTTCGAATTAATTTTACTTTCAAACGTATCATCACGAATAGCTTACTGATATCCGGGCCTATAAATATACCTACTTTCACTTTTGCATAGCTTAAAACCTGGGAAATTTTCACTAATGTACAAGAAGCAATGCCCTTCCTTAGCCAAGGCCTTGACAAACTGTTTCATGAGCCCTAACGGAGAGATGGTAAGAGAACATCAGATGTCTCAATAAGAATCTTCTTCAGAATGTTTTTTGAACCAACATTCCACTGCCTTCGGGACCATTCCTTCTTAATCCAGTGTTGTGCATTTGCCTGAATGCCCCACTCGCAAATGAAACTCGGATATTTTATATGACCTAACTGTTGATCCAACAAGAGTGAGATAACTTTGAAATCTCCACACACTTGCCATTTTTGTTCTTCATATTTTGTCTTGGTTAACAGTATGTGCATAAGACTCTTTGTGAATCATTGAGTAACCAACTGGAAGCGAAGCATATAAATTCCCATTATGTAGGAGGATACCATTCAAATTTCGTTTTGACGTATCAATAAAAAAAATCTCCGTTCAGTAGGGTCATAACTGTACTTTCTGAGGAAATTTGATGTGATAGGATTTTTCTGAGTTCAATTCTGGATTCTGTAGGTACGTTTCATTCTAGAAATAAAATTATACTGTTTATAAACATAAATTTGCAGGTATTGTGAAACAAGGTTTTTCATAAAATTACACATAATGGAAATTTGTAAACTATAATAAATGTGATGTGATAGGATTTTTCTGAGTTCACGTTTCACCATAGAAACGTCCAGAAGTCCCATGGAATGAAATCATTGTTGCCCAGTGTTATTAATTAGTTATTCAAATTAATTTGGCGGTGATCGACACCAATTTCAATATGGGATAAAATCAAGAATATTGCAATAGGAGAATGTATGCATGTCAAAAGGAACATATTGAAAAAATAGAATAGAGGCGTTCGAGGAGATATGGACACCTCATACAAATGGTAGGGGATATAATGCCAAAGAACCTTCTTAAATAGGAGCTAGAGGAGGGAATGGAAGTGGTAGACCAAGACAACGTTGGATGGATGAAGTGAGAAGTATGAAAGCAAGGGTCTCAAGGAAGAATAATCATTACACTGAGATCTCTGGCTACAAATCACTTTGGTTAAAAGCCAATCGTTGTAGTATGGAAAATTACTAATTTGGACTTACCTAATTCTTGGGCTACATTCATCCAACATGATACCACATGAGGCTCGTGATCCTCGATTTAAATAAAACTGTTCTTATTGGTATACAATGTACTAACACACAAGTATTTTTAATACAGGTCTATGTAACTTCATCTCTCACTTCCTATTGATTGCATTTTATGGATAGTATCCGAAACACATATATTAGAGAAGTTTTGCTTCCATCTGGGGCGAGTTTTTAAAGCCTCTGGCGAGCAATACATCTGAAAGCTGAATGTGTGGTTTTTAGAGACCTCTTCGCATCGCGAGAGATATAGGGAAAAAAAAACTGTACCGGTGCATGTTTTTACTAAGCATGTAGACGAGCGACTACCGAATGATAAAGTTTTAATTGTGGAATTTAATTACATCCATGACATGACTGCCTCACTGGAGGGGTTACTCATAACTAGGTCTATCAAGTAGTGGTTCATCAAGGTAAACTAAAAACGTATCGGTTGAATTCGATACTATGTTACAAATGCTATGGACCGTGCTATTCAATTAATTCCGTTCTTGTAATACACGGTCGAAATTAATTAAGCAATATTACCTGGATGTTCAATAAAGACTGAATATTTGAAAATATGACCTGGATGAAATACAGTCAAGCCTTTTTTTTACATTCATCGGTTTTGCTACAAGTGTACCATGTAGTAAATTAAATTTTGTCAGTTCATGTCGTCATAACATAAAGCATTCATAAACTTTGTTTCCGCTTGTTCCAACCTTTACATAACGGTTAGAATAAAAGGTAAAGTGATCCCACTAGAAGCCTCCTGAGTCCCATATGGTAGGTGTAAATTAAGGTTCCAATTCTTTTGGCAAGCGACAAGAGATGTCTGCTGGGTTGTCGGTCCTGCGTGACGGCCGCCTTTATCCCAGAACAAGCGTCTGGTACTCATTTCCGTTAAGACTCTGAGTCGACCCCTGGATCATGGTGCCAGAAGAACGTATGGGACAGTTTAAAATTCTGACCGCCGGATCTCGAACCTCCGACATTCCAGCTTGAAGCGTATGTCCTTAACCGACTATGCTATGGGTCACTCAATTGTTCGGTAACAAAATGCTGTATTTTATTGTTTTTCGATCTATTAAACTGCAAACTTCTATATACATTACTATGGCTTATGTGGATCTTAGCGCAGATGGCTTGACACCGTAATATAAAGAAAACAAGAACAATTGGACAAAATACTTTTATAGAAAGTTATTAGCAACCTCAGGTATATATATATATATAACTCTTGGTAATAATAATAGAGGGAATGACGCACAATGTGCACTTGCTCTTTGATTATGAATATTACAGAGTACTTACGAATTACAGATATAACATGATTTCCAAATTAATAAAATATAGATTCACGTCTATCTGTTAACGCTGGCTAGGTCGCTTACGATTTAACCGTGATTTATAGCGGAGTAAATATCCGAAACTTAAGGCTACTTTCATATTGTAAGGTAACGGAAACTAACGGAACAACATAACCAAACATGGGCTAAGACAAATAACTTACCGATAATGTAATCTGAATATGAGTAAATGATAAACCGATGCGAGTGTTTCAATGTTATAAAGAAATAGCATGTAGTACTAAATATGCCGATAGATGTTACAATAAAACGAAACAAAATTGAGGAAGAGAGATAATCGAAGATCTCTTCTTCTTCTTCTTCCTTCCAAGTATTAGGGCTAGGCCTGTTACGATCCTATAGAAAATTTTCCCTCCAGCGTTTCATAGGACGGCACAGTGATCTTCGTCCTCTTGGTATATAATTGTAAACAGCTTTGGGGATCCGATTTGAACTCATTCTTTCAAGATGGTGTTTCCAATTTAGTTGTTACTGTTTAATATATTCCAAAATTGGCGTAGTCTTCAATTCTTTTAAGATATCGGTGTTCCTTTTACGATCCTATCTGGTGTAACCCGCTGTTCTGCGCATGAATCTCATTTCACAAGCCGTTATTCTGCTTTCATGTTGTTTTTTAGTGTCCATGCTTCACTACCATAGGTCAACACTGGTCTAGCCAAAGTGTTATATAAACGTAATCTGGTGTTTTTTTGTACAAGGGATGGTTTCATAACTTGATTAATAATTCCCAAACTTTTATTATAACTAGTAACTTTTTCAGGGATATCGAAGATGTAATAGAGTAAAATCGATAAGATCCGAAATAGTTAATAACATGTAGCCCCCTTCAGTATGGGTATCAAGTCATTTTCACTAGAACAGTGCCTTCCCTTAAACCCAAGGCAGTTTTCAATCTCTAACTATCGTTATATTATCTCCCTAAGTACCGTACAGTAATATTCATAAAATTGAATCAACGTTCAATAACTCGGGGATAAACTGTGATAAAATGAATTATTACGTACAGTACCCAACGAATACCCGTTTTCAATCCACAAATATTTATTTACCTGCAATTTATTTAATTAAGTAGGCAAAATTAGAATTAAACTATGTCTCCTACTCATTTCGTACTATTATTCCATTATCAGCATAATATGGATGTATCATAATAATTTAAATGATTATTATTTTTGTATTATTTAATATTATTATTATTATTATTATTATTATTATTATTATTATTATTATTATTATTATATTATTATTACTGTTGTTGTTTGTATTAGGATTCGTGGCTGTGATCTCGGTATAACATCGTTGTCTCATAAAGAGCTGGTCCGGGTTGGATATCCGATTGGAATAATTTTCATGGGTGAGTTTTTCTTTCGATGTTTTTACTCATCTGTAAGACAAATGTCGGCAAACGTTAAGGCCCAAGCAGTCCCCGAACATCATTTGCCCATCACTATCTTGCATATCATATTCGCTTTGTTTAGTCTGAATGAATGAGTGAATGGCGTGTCTTGTCAGTAAAGGTACAAATAAGTCGAAGGCAAAGAGAGAGAGAGAGAGAGAGAGAGAGAGAGAGAGAGAGAGAGAGAGAGAGAGAGAGAGAGAGAGAGAGAGAGAGAGAGAGAGAGAGAGAGAGTATATTGTTAGGAAATTAATATTACATAATTAGTTACATATTATGTAAAGATAATGTTATATTTTTTACATTTTATATTCGATTATTCTAGGTTATACTAATTACATCCTGCTGGTGACCACATCTGCGAATCAGCTGCAATCTATCCTGGCGCAGCTGAACAGGGTCAGAGTAAAGGTGGGACTAACTATGAACTCAGATAAAATTAAAATGACTAATGACAAACTGAAGGTCGAATCCAGACCAATGAAGAGGACATGGAGTATTTCAAGAAATATATCTAAGACAAACAGCATTCGTCTGGAAATATTCCCCAACAGAGATAAAACGACGCAACAATCAAGCAAGTATGAAATATGACACTGCAAGTTTTCCTGAGATGCTAAAAACTAAGCATGAAGAAATAAGTAATCGAAACTGGATCTGCTACCAGTACTATTATATGGATTCCAAACCAGGGCCTTAACAAAAATCAAGCACACTATCCTTCAACTAACCTACCACAAAATGGAAAGGAATATCCTCCATTTTGAAATGGAGATGGTGTGGCCACGTCGCTAGAATTAACATCTCCGATGGACACAGCGAACAACGATGTGAGACCCAAAAAATAGGACGCATAAGGTGATTGAGACCAAGATGAAGTGAACTGTCGCGTTGAAGGACGCAATGGGCAAATAAAGCCAATAATAGAGCGCGGTGGTAACGCTAATCTACCCTAAATGTATGAGTGCCATATAAATTGCCTAAACTTCACAAATATAATCGGTGTTTTATCAAGAGTGTTGAACCACATTGTAATTAGTAAATATTATATTTTATTCCCTACAACAGCAATGTCAACAACAGTATGTCTTGTTTATTGCCAATAGTTGTGCACAGCTTCCGCTGTAATAAGACGTCATACAATTTTGCCTATCTCCACTTACACACAACTTGTATGGAGTGTCTCAGCTATGAAAATGTAATAATTAAAACGAATGTGTCTTATAGAATACATTTTCAATTTATTTCTTGGAACGTATTCTCCAGAAATAAGTCAAATCGGCGGCTCTAGCAGCCGACATATTTGCTTTGTCGCAATGTATCTGTATACAACATAATTTAATTAACCCTTAAATTAAAAATGTATTCTATAAGACACATTGGTTTTAATTATTACATTTTCATGGCTGAGACACTCTATACCAGTTGCCTGTAAGTGGAGGTAGGCAACATATTATGACGTCTTATTACAGCGGAAGCTATGTACAACTATTGGTAATAAACAAGACGTACTTGCGAGTTTCTTTGCTAGAAATCCAAAATGTTTGCGTTAAGAGAGATTTTTTAATTTCGTTTCAAGTGAATTTCTACTTATTTTCTTAAATTGATTGCTGTGTGCCCACTTTGATTTTCAAAACAAAAATTGCAGCCGGAAACAAACACACACACATAGATATATACACTGGTTACTTATTTTAGGAACTCACAATTCACTCTTATGTAATTCACTAATCGAAAACAACCAATATTCTTGTCGAATACACAGTTTTCTTGGTCGATAAGATGATTAGTAATAGCACTGAATGGCATTTAAATCCAGATGTGTCCTTTAGAATCCCTTGGGGTACGAAGTGATGACATGTAAATGTCTAAAATAACCGAGATCAGTGTTAGATCCATAGGTTTAATGCTGGATATACTTACTTACTTACTTACTTACTCACTGGCACTATCGAACCCGTAGGTTCATGGCCGCACGGACATAAGCTCTCCATACATCCCTATCCTGAGCTAATGCTTTCCAATCATTCCCTGTATAATCTACTTCCCTCAAATCATAGTTAATGTTGCTCTCCCACCTCATTTTTGGTCTACCAACTGGGCGTTTTCCTTCTGGCTTTCCTACAAGAAGTTTCCATGCACGTCTTTCATTCCCCATACGTGCAACATGTCCTGCCCATCGCAGTCTACGGGACTTAACTGTTCTTATTATATCTGGCTTCCTATAAAGACCATGTAGTTCATTGTTATGTAGTCTTCTCCATTCACCTGTCTGTTCATCTCTCTTTGGTCCAAAAATTTTCCTAAGAACTTTATTCTCAAATACTCGTAATCTCCTTTCCTCCCTTAAAGTAAGAGTCCATGTTTCGCACCCATATAATATAACTGGTAGAACAATAGTTTTATATATTTTCAGCTTAACGTTTTTTGAAAGGAGTTGGGACATCAAAAGTCTCTGCAATGCATAATAGCACGCATTTCCAGAAATGAGCCTATGTTTAATTTCTTTGTGCATCTCATTCCTATTTGTGATTATTGTTCCTAGGTATTTGAATTCAGCCAATTCCTCTTAGATTCAATTTTATTTGTTATAAAAACAGTTGTTTAATTTTTTTTAAATCATTGACATAGTGTGAAACCTTAAATATTTATAAAACTGTTAAATTTTATTATTAAACGTATAAGTGTTTCTTGGAAATATTTGGAAAAGTTAAAATTCTAATTTTTTCTACAAATATTTAATTGGAATGTCGTATATCTTATTGGTTGAGAATATGTTTTTAATTTGACAGATGTACTAACCTCTTATTAACATTTTGTTAAGTATATGTTGAAAATTAACTAAGACCCAATTAGATTTAAGATTCTGGTCACATTACATTTAAAATTAATCTGATGATGACAGTTTTTCAATCGCTACTTTGGTGTTGGAGAGTAAACACGTCACCACGACTATGTTACAAAGGTATGCCGACTAGTATTGATAAGGTAAAATAATTACGTATAAGAATGGGTCAAATAACATATCGGTGATTTTAAATATTATGGTGAAAATAAAAGCATTTTAACTTGAAGTCACAATATAATATAATTTTACAGTCATTATTCTATGTTGCAAAAGTGAACATTAATAATGTGGTTATCCACAGTATCAAATATCGTGTTTGCATTCCAGCATTGAAAACTAATCACCATGATCTTGTGTAATAAGTAATAAAGTGACCTATTGTTTGGCATATAGCAAATATGTATGAGGAGTCACTTTAAAAATATTGCCATTCACTCATAAAATATATTACGCTAACAAACAAGCAATTTAATCTAATAACATTTAATTCTAACCTGCTCCCTAAGAATGACTAGTGTATCCAGGAAAACAACTGGTCATCGAACTCAGAACCCAATCAACGAGTAGCATTTTTGATTACATATTGGTGCCCCAACTGAAGTACCGGTAGCTCCATCCCGGTTAAAGTTTTCGGGATCGGCAAGCTGATGGGTGACAAGAAGATTGGAATAAATAAACATTCGGGAAATGCGTGGTACATTATAAAAAATAACAGAATGACGTGTGAATGGTAATGAAAGACACATTTAATTTTATAAATTGTATGAACAAATAATGCACTTTGGATTAATTTACTGATATATGAGTGAAAATGAAGCACATACTTATATTACAAATTATGAGGAGATAAAACACAGTAGTGTAATAATAATTGGTTATATTTCCACATGGGGTGTGGAAGTTAATTACGACATTTCGGGCCTTTTTCATTTGAATTGTTTAATTAAACCAATGAAAATTTTTATGTTCATAACAAATTAAATGCATTGTAAAAAAATATAGTTTAATCCGTTTTAACGTTTGTTTACAATTTCACATATTTTGTTTCACGGGGAATTAGCTATTACACATAATGTCATTGTTTTAATTAACCTTGATCACAGAGCGTCACAAATTAAAGCTCATTTTTAATTATGATAGCCTAACTTAAATCTTTAACACATTAAGATGGATTTTATTACCACAGGATTAAAGAGAAAACATACCATGAAGAATAACAACACACTTACCATCTCGGATACTTCATACAGAACAACCACAATTATATTAAAGTTGGTGATAATGTAGACAGTTAGTTTTCGAATAAAACATGTATTAGTAAATATTTGAAATTCACGACTGGGTAAAGCGAGAGGATGCACTAAATCACCTGCAATTCGATGTTATGCTAGAGCATACCATCAAATCTTGAGGGAAAGAAGGCGTACAAATCAATGGTATTAATAAAGTGTTGGTATGTGCTGATGATGAAGTATTATTAGGCGATAGCGAGGAGATGCTAAGGACCAACACGGACTTTATATTTTGTAACACTAACAAATTGGGACAAAAAGTAAATATTAATTAAACTAAATATATAGCGTAGAACTACATTATGTATCTAGCTAATGCCCGGAGTGCTATGCCTAAATAAATAAAACATGTGTTTTTGTTTTTAGTTGAATATGCAAGTAGAAAAATAATAAAAATATATCTTAATTATTCTTAGATACCGCATGCGTCTGAAACGTCTATAGATTTATAAGTAGGTTATCATATTATGAGTTTTCTCTTGAAAAATAAAAAATTGCGACAGCTAGAGCAATTTTTAAATTTTTATTTCAGGTGAACTCCTACACCTAGTGGTTTCATCAGAGCATATTAGATAGTGGCTATATACTCGCCGTACCTGAAAATCTGTATGTACAAATTTTCATCAAAATATGTTCAGCGGTTTACATGTGTGTGCGTGTCGGTAAATGACAAATGAGGGAAATTTTGAGGAAGTAACCGACTCTTCTAATAGCTAGGAACTATAATCTCGACGACAAATGCGATACCAAATGAAATTAAATATACCATCTCATCTGGGAATGCGTGCTATCACAAATTGAAGGGACTCTAGTTATCCCAACTACTAACTAAAATATACGAAACTGTTAACATTGCAGATATATTACATGGACGTGTAACATGGTCTATTCCTTTACAGAGAGGAGAAAATGTAACGAGTAATCGAGAATAAAGTTCTTAAGACAAGTTTTGATCCGAAAAGAACGAATTGACAGATGAATGGAAGAGACTCTCTGAGAGCGAATTAAATAAATGATATTTACGGCAAACTAGATAACAATTTAGTCTCGTATACAACGATGAAGAGGACATGTGGCGGAAATGTGGAATGAAAGAAAGGCATGAAAACTATAGGAAAAAAGAGGGAAAGCGACCACTAGGTAGGCCAAGAATGTGGTGGGATAATGATATTAATCCTGATTTGGGGGAGATATATTATATAGGAGATGATTGGAAAATATTAGCTCAGAAAATGGATGTAGGGAAAGTTTATGTCTGCGCGGCCATGAACTACCGTTTTCAAGAGTGCTAGTGAGTTAGTTATTGGCAATAGAACAGTATTCACGTGCGTGTTTTTGCTAATTATGGTCGTATTTTGTAAATGTGATATCATGCAAAATGGTAATGAAATCTTGTACTCTTGTGTTTTAATTTATTACGACCAGTAAAATCCGGTGTTGGTCTGTTTTTGAAAGCACGATGAAATCCGAAATAGGCTCAAAATGCGAAAATTATATTAAAAAGGTATATAAATGACTTTTTAAAATTTCCTTCTCTAATTGACATGCAAATAACAGGTGTAGGCTGTATTCACATGCTGTTGGCTGCTAAGCTCTAATACACGGAATTTGTCCAAGCATATTTTCAATGTACTTGTGGTAATACAAACAACGTGTATGCTGAAGATTTTTCGGTAAATATAATTACTGTAAATTTGAATGAGAGAGAAGATACTCAATTGCATGACTAATGTTTATATTTGTATTTTCTAATTATTGTTATCATTATCATTATTATCAAAATTAATATTAATTTTCTCTATTTGATTAATTTGTTTATTTTCTTTATATTTTTATGGTTTTGATCATCAGTAAACTTTTGTTTTCTGTGTTATGCAATATACTATACCAATTCATTATATTTCTGTGTGTTATTTTAGCATATCCAGAATTAATTTAAAATAAACGTAATTTAATTTGTGCATTTTTATCCCTATAAACTCTACACCTAAAAAAATGTGCTTTAAATTTCATGCTTAACCCTTAAATCGTCAATACAATATTTTCTCGTGCCAGTTATTTAAATGTTTCGGACCGCAAAGAAAATAAATTCATTTAAAACTGTAAGTTGTTATTCATCATCATCATCATCTGCATTCATGGATTATGTCTGTTGACCCGTTCCGACTTCAGCCCATCTCTTTCTAGGTCTGCCCACATCTCGGGTGCCTTTAGATATGTATTTTGTTATTTGTTTTGGATATCTATCTTCATTCATTCTGTCTATTTGTTGCTTCCATTTTTGACTATATGTATCTATTTTATCAGTTATTGCAAATATTTCATGTTCCTGTCTTATTTCTGTGTTCTTGATTCTGTCTTCCTTAGTGCACCCTTTATTATACATTATTGCGTAACTTGAGATAAATTTAAGTAATTTTATTCGTTTTTTTCTATTGTTCTAAAAACAATATTAAATAAATAAAATTAACGTATCCAATATCATACATTTTTAATTTAAGGGTTAAGTAATTTCAGAAGTCTTCTTATTTGTCATTAGATAGGACTGAAAACTTTATGTCTTTCTTTATAATGCTATAAAATTGAAAATGTATAAAAGATACATAGCGCTAAATAACAAATCAAAATGCTGAATTTATGGTCTCTAAATACTAAAATCATCCCTCATTCTAATAATTTTTAACTTTTAACAATTTTATATATATATATATTAAATTCCGATTATAATATCGAAATTAATGTACTCGGTCAGGCTTGTTATCCACTTGCAATAGTTAATTCAGCTACAGAGAAACATATATGCCGGGATTTGAACCCAGTATCTCCACTTTGCGCGTTTGCACTGTATATTTGAGCTACCCAGATATCCATGGATAGATATGAATATTTCTCACTTTAAAACCGGTGTACCTTTGTAGTGAGCACTGTTCACATTAACGTAAGAGCTGCTTCCACAAAGAACACATTAGGATGAGTTTTTTTGTGCCAAATCAGTTAATTACCAACGTAGTGGAAGCAGACCTTACTGTAATGTGAATAGTTCTCACTACAAAGGATATACATGGTGTGTTATGTTGAGAAAAAAATAGTTATCTCTCCACGGAAGAGTGGGTAGTTCAAAGTGGAGATCCCGGAGTCAAATCATCCAGGTTTAGTCATAAATTATTTTTTTATCTTTAGTTTTATATATATATATATATATATATATATATATATATATATAAAAACAAGAAGTCAACGATAATGGAAATAGAATCATAGAGATGTGCAAACAACATAAATTAAAGATAGTAAACACATTTTTCGACCATAAGGATATTCATACATTTACTTGGGAACGACCTAGTCTGAATCAGAAATCAATAATAGACTACATAATTGTAAAGCAAAATACTTCCTTATTTATTAAGGACTCAAGGGTTAAAAGAGGAGCAAATTGTGGTTCTGACCACTATCTACTCACAGCACAGATCATCCCCAAATTCCCTACAGGGAAAAAAGAGCATGATGAAGCAAGGGAATCAACAATGCAACCGAAGCAGGAAGAAAAATTTAAACTGTATTTATTTAATCAGAATAGTATCAAAAACTTATATAAAGAAAGACTGAGGATTAAAATTGAGAATTTGGATTACAAGGAAGACATAGAAGAAGAATATAATCAATTAAAGGAAATAATACATTCGGCAGCAAAAGAAGCATTAGGCAAAATAAATAAAAAACAAAATACCCAAGATTGGTGGAATGATGATATTGAAGAATTAACCAAAAAGAAGAAAAAATGCTACTTAGAATGGTTGGCAAATAAAACAACAGAAAATTGGATAGAATACAAGAGAACAAACGCCGAAGTTAAAAGGAAAGTGATAGAAGAAAAAAACAAATTATGGAAAAGCAAATGCCAAGAAATAGAAAGTTATATAGGAGGATCACAATCATCAGAAGTATGGAGATTTCTAAAAACACTGAAAACCAACCAAGGACCCAGCAAGATAAATTTGTTAGCAAAATCAGACGCAGAAAAACATTACAAAGCTTTACTGTCAGAAACTAGAAATGAGTTTATGGAAACAACAGAAAATCCATCCATAGAAATGAACGCCCTGGAATTTGATACAATAGATATAGAATTAGAAATTCAAACCCTAAAGAATAAAAAGGCACCAGGGCCAAGAAACATACCAAATGAGTTAATTAAATATGGCCCAAAAAATTTAATAGGTAGATTGAGGGACTTGTATAATAAGTGCATTGCAATACAGAAGATTCCTGATGAATGGAAAATAAGCTACATAGTACCAATATACAAGAAGGGCGATAGAAGAGACGCAAAAAACTACAGAGGACTAAGTATCAATAACACATTATATAGAATATTTACGAAGTTATTAAAAACAAAGTTACAAAAAGATGTTAAAGACAAATTAGGAGAAGATCAAAATGGATTCAGACCAGGAAGGTCATGTGTTGACAATATATTTGCAATACAACAGTTAATTGAAAAACGGACTGCAGTTGGAGAAGAAACCCATTTGACAATGATAGATTTAGAGAAAGCTTATGACTCAATTCCGAGGAACAAATTATGGGAAGTATTGGAGAAATACAATATTGACAGAAACCTAATAGAAATTATTAAACAAACCTATAAAGATAACTCCGCTTATGTTAAAATGGGAAATATAATGTCTAATCCTATAAACACCTCAAAGGGATTGAAACAAGGGTGCAGTCTATCACCAATTTTATTTAATATTTATGTAGAATTTATATTAACGAAATGGAAACAAAGCTGCAAAGGTATGGGGATCCCAATAGGCAATAGATTTTTGCTGACATTACAATTTGCTGATGATCAACTGGTTTTAGCGCAAGACAATTTTGATATGGAATTCATGATAAAAAGGTTGAAAAGCACATATGAATCATGGGGTCTCACAGTAAATTTACAAAAAAACAGAATATCTGGCAATAAATAGCAATGAAAGAGAAAACTTAGTATTGGAAGATGGAATCCAAATAAAGCAAGTGAAACAAACTAAATATTTGGGAATGATTATGGATAACATCGAAGGTATAGGCAAAGAGAAAATAAAACATAGAATTGAATTGAGTAGCAAAATAATATCATCATTAAATTCCATATGGTGGGATAAGCATATTTGGAAAGACACAAAAAAATATATTGGTAAAACATTGGTGGAATCTGTTGCAATGTACGGAAGTGAGGTATGGACAATCAATAAGTACTACAAGAATAGACTAATAGCTCTAGAAATGGATTATTTACGAAGAAGTGCCAGAAAGTCTAAATTAGAACGGGTCACAAATAAGGAAATTAGAAACAAAATGGAAGCAGAAGGAAGCATAATTGAAAGAATTGAGGAAAAGGAATTAAAGTGGTTAGGACATGTTCTAACAATGGAAGATGAGCGATGGCCGAAGCAACTATATGAATGGCATCCTAACAGAAAGAAGAAAAGAGGAAGACCAAGGTTAACATGGAAGGAAAACATGAAGACAGTAATGCAAGCTAGAGGGCTAAGCATCGAAGATGCCCAAGACCGTAGGCTTTGGAGGTTTGGCACGGGAAGACGGCAGCAGCTGTAAAACCCGAAGATATATATATATATATATATATATATATATATATATATACTTACACATAAATAAATGTATTAAGACTGAATCTCTCTCTCTCTCTCTCTCTCCTCTCTCTCTCTCTCTCTCTCTCTCTCTCTCTCTCTCTTACTATCTCTCTCACTCATCCATGGCTACCTTAAGACAAAAAAATTGGAATATTCCAACGGTAAGTTTACGATCTTTCCATTTTTTGTCTCAAAATGTGTCTATGTTTGAAGGTCTGGTTTGTAAAATTAGAATTAGTATTTGCAGTCAATGAAAACAGGTGATACTTAGTTAAATTAATATAGAACAACTCTCAAGAGTGATCTTACACTCAATATATTACAAAGAAATAATCAAAACTAAAGTTATATATTATATTTATCACCGTAAAAAAATTAATGTCAATGTTTATCCCAACATCATAAATGATTACAAAATAAGTAGAATTCATTAAATTATATAACATAATTTTAATTTTAATGAAATAAACTTAAATGAAGCAGTCATAAGTATTCGCACAGAAAGCAATTCAAAGAAGTAAAATGTCTTCAACCCTGCTTTATTTAGCTCACGTCTTCTCAGAGTACTACAGTCTATTCGTGCTATTCATTCAGTAACGACCATAAGTTACTGCAATAAATATGAGTCATCGGATGTCAGAAACAACAAGAAATATAAGAAAACACATCGTAAGATTACATAATCCGTGTAAAAGTCTATAACAATGCAGAAATTGTCAACAACCCTCTATGAATAATAATTCAACGAATTATTATTGTTGCTAAAAAATTGCTGACTAAAAAAGGTTAATGTACGTGCTTAAACGTGCTATTGTCAGGACTGTAAAGAAAAGTCCAAGAATAACTGCACCTAACATAATTTCTGGATCTAAAAATATTAAAATGGACGTATGTGTTACTACCGTGAGACGATACCAGAGATCGAATGGCAGAACAGCCAGCAGAAAAAACAATATATAAATGAAACAATAAGAAGAAAATAGTAGTGTTTTCTAAAACACAATGAAATCTGGAGTCTGAATTCTGGACCCAAGTCGTGTTTACAGATTATAGGATCTCTTCAATACATTCAGGTCATATTGAAAAGTTTCAGTGTGGAGAAAGTAGAATTAAATTATCAGGACGTTGTTCGTGCAGTGGAGAATGGAGGTGGTCCTTGTAAGTATAGGGTGTATGAGTGCAGCTGGTGTGAGGAATCTGCATTTCTTGATGGGTAAATGGATGCTGTGATGTACACTTAGTGACAAAAAGAATAAGCCGCTCCAAAAAGTAGAGTTCTTGTTATGGTCCACTGCGCATGCTCGAAGAGCCATAGCTGCGGTTCACGAGGTAACGCCTTGTTAAATGTTTTAAGTACGCTGTATTTTGTTTTAATAGTCTTAAATAGTTAAAGAACAGCGAAGGATACATATATCTAGATATTTACGAGTGTTCGACAAATGCAATAGGCCTATTTCTCAAATTGCGATATTTTAAATCAAGTTAAACTCTCGTTCATAGTGTAAAAGTTAACAAGGCGACTAGTATCCGATGATCGAGTAGCGTAGACCGTTAAACTACTTACAAAAATAAGAAATGTATGTAAAAGGCAGGGTTCAAATCCTCCGTCAACGTTTTAATAATAATGCTATAAATTTATGTAATAAAATATAATATAGCTTCATATATTTATGAGTTTGTTTATTTATTACGTATTAGTGATGAACAAGTTTCACCCTTCAATTAAAATATTTAGTTTGTATATGTCAAGTCCAGCATAATAATAGCCCATAGATGATGGACATTAATAAAAAATAGTATTATTATTATTATTATTATTATTATTATTATTATTATTATTATTATTATTATCATCATCCATCTTCTATAAGAATAATAATCCATCCATAGTAATTCTGCCCGAGGGCAGGTCTTTCACTGCAATCATAGTATATTCATGCTATGCTTTGCAGCTTTACTAGGGATTCATAGGTGTGGTAGCTTCCCGTTGCTTTCCACGCCGGTGAAGGATGATGATGATGATAATGATGGCCGGATGATTTTCTGAGATCTTAGGGCTTCCTGACATTGTCTTATAGATGAGGAAAAGCCCCCCCCAAAAAAAAAACTTCACCTAGGAGCCTGTCCCGACCGGGAATCGAGCCCGAGCCCGCTGCGTGACAAGCAGCACGCCACCTCGAGACAACAGCGGTGGACTAATAATAATAATAATAATAATAATAATAATAATAATAATAATAATAATAATAATAATAGTGGAATGTATCAAATTATGTGATGAATGTAAATACCTGGGGATCCAAATTAACTCAAAACATACCCAAGAAAATTACATAAAATATAAAATTCGAAAAGACAGATTGGTAATGACAATGTTAATCATAGTTTTGTGGGATAAGAACATAAGAATAGATACCAAATTAGAAATTTATAAATCCATAATTCGAAGCACACTAATATACTCTGCAGGAACTTGGGAGTTGAATAAACATTTAAGTTTGAAGCTTATGTCTACTGAAATTGATTATTTCAGACGCTCAACTTGACATTCTAAATTGGAACAAAATCAGAAATACAATCATCACACAACAAATGAAATTCCTAAATTCAATATTAGATCTTGTGAGATACAGACAACTAGAATGGTAAGGCATACACGGGGGATGCTAGAGAAAAGATTACCCAGACCAGCTTTGGAATGGATTCCACCTTGGAAAGGAAAGAGAGGTCCACCTAGATTTAAATGGATGGATGATGTAAGAAGAGGTATGATGAGACTAGGTCTGGAAGAATTGGGATGACAAGACAGAGAAAAATGGAGAAAGAAGATAAAAATTTAAAAAGCTTTGGGCATAGGAAGATGTTTTATTACAATGTAAACCTGTTATGAATAAATAAATAATAATAAAAATAGTAGTACTTCCAAATAGTTAGTACGTTCTTCCTTTAAGAATGGACAGAGTACAGAATAAAATAGAAAGCATTTAAGAATTAAAAAAGAACCTCACCGGGAATCCAACCTGTGACCTCTTGCATACGAATCAAGCCACTAAGCACTGAGCTAAGCTTTCTCTGCTTCATCGCGTTTGGAAAGAATGCTCTTCAAAAGAAGAAGGGAGACGTATTGTAGCTCTACTGTGCAATTATTTTACTCGTGTGAATCGTGCGTTGGAACTTGAAATATTGGAAATCAAGAGTCAGCCCATTCTTTTTGTCGCTAAGTGTGCATAAACATTTTGAAAACCAACTTCGCTAAAATAACGAAAATGTACGTTTGAATAATGATTTTGTGTTCAAGCAAGACGACGACTCCCAAATATACAGTACTGGGTACCAGGCTTTGGCTTCTTTACAATACACCAAAAAACCTCAAGTCTCATGACATTAACCTGACGGAGCACGATTGGGATTAACTTGATAGATAATTCGAAGTTAATCAATCCCCCGAGCAGGAATTCAATACAGCTATCCTGGAAAAATGATGCCCAGTCCCTTTCAATTTTATTGCAAATTTGGCGAGTTTCATGTCCTAAAGAGGAGAAGCAGTGATAGCATCAAAGTAATAGGACCTATCTTGACAGGAGTTCGTCAAAATTTGAAGTGTACCATCAGGTTTGAATTTTTAATTTATTATTAATATTTGAGGTTTCTACAACAATAGTCATAGACATGTGTTATTGTTGTTAATTTTGTATAAAATATGTTTTCCTTCGCGATAGTGCGTTTTGTCGTACTTACAGCAATGGCGACCATGATTGAAAGTACAACTTCCTACATTTCGGGGTTGCTTACCTAAATAACTAAACTGTAATAAAGTAACTGTACTGTAATATTACATAATATTATTACAGCATGCGTGTGGAAAGTAAAACCACTGCCCTCTATCTACATTATATACAATGTATATACAAAAAATATCCTAAAGGTTGTACTAATATACATTATACGAACAAGCACTGCATTTTAAATTAACTGAAATGTATTTGAAACAATATAAACAATAAGTGGGCACTTGCCGCCATTTTAACACTAATTGGTCTCACGGCCTCCTGTTATTTTATCACTAATTGGTTTCACGGCCTCCTATTGTTTCAACTAATAAAAATTGCCCACACTGTTAACGATTGTCAATTGTTTAAAATGAACGCAAATATTTCCAACAAAGATGTTACTATTTTACTATTATTCATTATTTTGAAAATACTATCGAACAAAAAAAATAATGTACAACGCTCATTTGTGAAGTATTTTACGGAAACTCGGAAATTAAAAACCTCGCTATTGCTCGGTTTTAAACATTTTCCTTGATTGTGTAAAAAACACTTCCCAACCTCGCATGATAATATACTATTCGTTCGTTTTAAATGTGTTAAAAATAATGTAGTTTATTATTGTATATAAGATAATATTTTATTATAGAGACATTTAAATTGTGAAACATATATTCTGCGCGATTGTGCGTTTTGTCGTATTTACCATGATTGAAAGTTCAACTTCTTACATTTTGGGATTGCCAACCTAAATAACTATACTGTAATATTACATTTACACCCACGTGCGGGAAGTAAAACTACTGCCCTCTATGTAGTATACTTATGTGCCGGACCGCGTTGGTGCTGGATCAAACCGTTATTGTTGATAACTATTTTGAATAGAAAACATAGATTGCTCAAATTAAGATATCTTTGTCCGGGCCCATAAAAGGCAAAGATTAATTCAACTTTCCTTAATAAATTTTCAAACATGTAATGTGTAGTGAGCTACAAGGTATAATCGTGGAGGCTTTAAGGAAAGAGGAACTCACACACGCTTGAGTAAGCTTTGGAGTTTTACTTTCTTATGTGACATAAGCTAGCTACTAAATGAATAGGCAAAAAGTAAGTAAAATATACAACTAAAGCTTTAATGCGAGTCAAAAAGTATAGTCAGATATAGCATGAAGATAAATGAATAAATAATTAATTTAACAAAGGAAAGAATACTATGATTGATCATCTATACAAAAAATAATATAAACAAACATACATACTTTTAAATTCATACTAGTCCAGCCTCGGGTTGGGGTAAACAGTCCTTGCGTCCCCACCCTGGCCTAGAGGACTAAACAAACCAAACTAGCTCTTCTGAGCTACACTGACCAGACTCCGACGATCACTCAACAGATGATGATGCGATGTTACAAAACACAGCTATTTATGAGAGTTCACAAGGAGAGGTGAGAATGCGCGATAGCACACGGTGCGTACTAGGATGGGAAGGGGTAGGTGGGGGAGAATTTGGCACTGTTCACCAAGATCGCACACGAAATGGAGACGTGATGACGTATAGTTTGCGCAGCATGACGTATTCCCTGTATCGAAATGTTGATTTCGGTACACTACGTACAATTTATATACACAAAATATCAAAAAGGTAGTGTTAATATGCATTATACGAAACAAATCACTGTATTTTAAATGAAATAAACTTTATTTCAAGCAATATAAAATAATAAGTACGTACATGCGACCATTTATCAATAATAATAGTCTCACGGTCTCCTGTACTTTCAACCAATAAACACTGTCCACACTGTTAACGTTACTCGATTGTTTATAATGAACGCACATATTTCCAACAAAGATATTATTTTACTACTATTTATTATTTTCAAAACACCATCGCCCAAAAAAATAATGTACAACGCACGTTTGTGAAATGTTTTACAGAATCTTTGAAATTAAAAACCGAGCGATTTTCCTCGATTCTATAAATACCACTTCCCAACCTTGCATGGTAATATACTAATGTTCAGTTGGAATCATTAAATATACCGTACTACCACTTCAAACGCTCACTGTATTCAAATATAGCTGACTGATTCTCGATTGTTGTAACTCAATAGTAACAGCGCAACATTCCTCACAACCAGTGACCTGTGTGTCGATGCCGGTAATTGTGGTTACCATGCTAGCTTCTGGTTTCCAGGCACGTCGCGGCCGACGGATTTTTCCCGACTGTGTCTTCATTCGCTCATTAACAGCTATAGGTTAGCGTGAAATTCAAATCTGAGCTTGAAAGGACGGATAAACATTTCTCAACAATTCCTTATACCGACGTCGTTAAAAACTTGGGATTTTACTTAGATTCTAATTTAAAATGGCATGAGCAAGTAAAACAAACATCTAAAAGGATCTTCTCCATAATGCATTCCCTAAAGCGACTTAAACATTTTCTTCCTACAACTCTTAAAAGAATTTTAATCCAAAGTTTAGTGATGCCGCATTTTGACTACTGTGACGTTCTACTAACTGACATAAGTGACGGATTGCCGGACAAACTGCAGCGTGTCCATAATATGTGTATCAGATTCATATTTAATGTTCGAAAATACGATCACATTTCTCCATTATTCTACGAATTGTCATGGCTACATCTAAAAGAGAGAAGAAAATCGCACTGTTTAATTCTCCTATTTAAGATCCTACATACCTCGATTCCCAATTATTTATCATCCCGTATCCAGTATCTATCCTCAAACCATAACTTAAACACAAGATCACAACATAGTCTCTTACTTAATATACCGCAACATAGGACATCACATCACTCCATGTCATATACCATCTCCACTTCTCGCAACTAGAATTCCCTACCACAAGAAATAAGGGGCTGCCGGACATTGGCATCTTTTAAAAGAAATCTAAATTTATATTTGCTCTAAACTCGACTTCATTATTATCCAGTGTAAGATATATATATATATTAATTGGTGTTTCCCGTATAATGTATCATATTATTATTATTATTATTATTATTATTATTATTATTATTATTATTATTATTATTATTATTATCGTATCATTATTGTTATTACCCTATAAAATGTTGTTTGTACATGCCATTTACATTGCTACATTTATTGTATCTTTAACTGTTTATATTTAGTATAGTGTATATCTACATTTGTTGAATATTTATTTGTATTTGTGCTGGTTGAGTGGAAGAGAGGGCCTTATGGCCTTAACTCTGCCAGAATAAATAAAGTATTATTATTATTATTATTATTATTATTATTATTATTATTATTATTATTATTATTACCGGGCTTCAGTTCCTTTTACGTGCCGTAAATCTATGGCACATGACATACTGATTTAGTTCTCTTGATATTTATGTGCTCAGAAAATTCCTTCCACCGAGACCAGGTATAACCCCGCGATCTTCTAAACATAGGCGAATATTATAAACTACAAGTAACCAAACAGAATCTAATTTGTACTGTATTTATTTAAACGTTTCTACATGAACAAGCCGTATTTCGGACGTGTAAAATGTCGGGAGATTTCTTGTAATAAATGTAGGGGCTTTAATTATGAATGTCTTTCAAACCCATGATATCTGTGCAGCATATAATATTATGTATATTTTCTTAAATTCGTCGAGTGCGTTTAGAAGACTGTAAAAAATATTAAATCAAGTTTTAGAAACATGGAATATGAAATAACGTAGAGACACCGTCACAAAAATTATTATATAGAAGTTATTTAAGTAATATTTGTATTTCATTATATTGTAAATGATAGCGATGACGTTGACTCTAGTCGAATTTATTCAATTTTACTTCACAAACATTTTCACCCCAGTGGTGAGGCGTGAGTGTGGGGAGCAGGGAAGATCCATAGTAATACAAGTAGAATAAATATACGATTATATAAAACAAAGATGTTAGACATAATCGAATTATAGTTTTTCCGAACAGTTTCAATTGCTTAAGGCTTGTTATGTGTGCTGAAATGAGAGTTTTTGTCTTTTTTGGACTTAATGATAAATATTCAAATCCCCAAAACCTGTCTTGGTCCAAATGTTCTCATCAGGCGAGACAAAAGACAGGGTCAGCAGAACGATTTTTTGAGATTATTGGAACCACATAACCAAGGAATAATTTAATAGGAATTTGGATTTAAAAGTCCTGTGTAAATTGTACGACATTTATATTGAGTAGTTTTGTAGATCTACAATTTTCTATTAATGTTATGTCTTGAAATTAAAGTGAATTAAACGCGTGTTGTAAACGTTTTCATTGCCACGCTCACATATTACAGGCCCATGATGCTGTTGCAAATCCGTTTGAACGTTCGCGGTAGAGCTACTAGCATGAGAGGATTCATGGAAGCTTTTCGTTTGCTCGCTTCTAAACGATTCACTCATGACAAAACGCGGAATAAAATAAATTACAAGAAGCACTTGAAATTTCACTATTTACATTAACACCATTTGTCTAGTGACAAGGCCATAATAAAATATAGCATACAAAACTATATACTATTTACAAATAAACTAAATAAGATTAATAATACTGATATTTCAATACTAACTGAGGGCAACAAACTTTACTTTTTCTTTCAACGTAGAATGTCAGCGATAAGATGCATCTAGGGATGCCGCATCCAAGATAAAAAACGGAAGACATAATTTGGGAAAACTCCGACAGATGCCACTAGTCTACAGACTTTTCTTATAAATGATTTACTTAGACATTAATTTAAAACCAATTCAACTTTTTAACATCAGAAATTGATAATTTTAGTTTATTTTTACATAGTTCATTTTTGTGAAAATTATAGGGAAGCACCGCTTCCAGCGCATCCATTAATGCCTCACCACTGTTTCATCCAATTACCAAATGTTCTTTATTTATTTCACAACAATTTCCTTTATATACACCAATACTTTTCTGATAAAATATCTATCACAAACACAATTAGTATCTGAGTCTAGACTCCTCTCGATTGGAAGCCTTGAAAGTAACATAGTCATAGTCGGGTAGAATAGACGCATCTGGAAAACGATTTATTCAGAAAGAAAGTCTGGAGAGGTCTTTCCTGGATGCAAAAGAACCGAGACTAAATTATATTAACTTATGAGGAGTTGTACTGCTGTCTGCCTAATTCAGAGGCGGTAATTTTAGCAATGGGACAACACAGGCTGGCAATATCTAATATTTAAAATTAATGTTTGTTTATATGTTTGTTTGTTTGTTCGTACTTATGCGCGGCCATACCGTTGATCCGATTGTGATGGTCTTTTTGGAAAATGTTCAGCAGATTCCCGGGATGAACATAGGCTATAAGAGAGTTGAAATATGCAACTCCTACACCCTTAAAAATCACTCTTTGTAGTGTAAAACGTGAAAAAAACAGCTCTTTGAACATTTAAATGGCTTACGCTGCCTAAACCATAACAAATACACAAAATTAATGTACACAGAATTGAATATCTTAAAACGCTATATAAAGACGTCCGCGACAGCATATGTTTATCTCTTACGGATAACTCACAATAACCATTTTTATCTTTCATTGATGCCAAGAAGATCGAGACAAGTACGTAGATTGCTGTGCAAGCATAGCAGAACATGGCGGGTATTTTTTACGAATAACTCACAATAACGAATTTTGTTTTTTAGCTCATTTATGCCAAGAAGATCGAGATAAGTAGATTCCCGGGCAAGACCGGGTAATCAGTAACGGGGAATCTTAAAATAATTACGATATACATTTATAGGCCTAATTATTTTTCATTTTACTTATTCAATTAATCATAAGAAATATATTAATTTTTGTCTTTCAGCTCATTTAGGTAAAGACGATCGGGATGAGTAGATACCCGGACAACGCCGGGTAAACAGCACGGGGTTTCTAAAAATAATTACGACATAATTGTTTACATTTACTTATTTAACTAAATATAAAACACATTAATTTTCGAATTTCAGCTCATTTATGTCACGAAGATTGGGATACTGGTAAGTAGATTCACGGGCAACGCCGAGTAATCAGCACGGGTGTATCTAAAAATAAAAATGTATAATAATTTTTCATTTTACTTACTCAACTAAACATAAAAATACATTAATTGCCATTTATTTAGGCGTAGCAGTGCACGCCTTGTCTTAGCTAGTAAAATATAAATTATGTAATGGAAAAACAAATAAACATTAGATTTTTTTTTATTATTGATTTCGTACATCTCAATGATGGATAAATCATATTTGAAGAGAAAAAATATACGCTCAGACCGGGACTTGAACCCGGGACCCTTGGTTCTCTAGACCAAGTGCTCTACCAACTGAGCTACCTGAGCAAGTACCGATCTAAACGCAAATCTCTCTCTATATACATTGTAATTCCCATCCACCAAATGCTGTGAAGCCATGCTTCTATCTTGCAAATGGCGGCTCCTTTATTAAGAAGACATATTTGGGAATTATACATTACAGCCAGTACGGCTTTTTCCAAGTTTTTATTATTGATTTCGTATATCTCAATGATGGATAAATCATATTTGAAGAGAAAAATTATACACTCAGACCGGGACTTGAACCCGGGACCCTTGGTTCTCTAGACCAAGTGCTCTACCAACTGAGCTACCTGAGCAAGTACCGATCTAAACGCAAATCTCTCTCTATATACATTGTAATTCCCATCCACCAAATGCCGCCATTTGCAAGATAGAAGCATGGCTTCACAGCATTTGGTGGAGGGGAATTACAATGTACATAGAGAGAGATTTGCGTTTAGATCGGTACTTGCTCAGGTAGCTCAGTTGGTAAAGCACTTGGTCTAGAGAACCAAGGGTCCCGGGTTCAAGTCCCGGTCTGAGCGTATAATTTTTCTCTTCAAATATTAGATTTTTGTTTAGATTATCAAAATAATTACTTGATCTTGTTATTGAGATGATAGTTTATTCAGAAATATATTCAGGAAACCATTTGTTTTTAATTTTAACGAATTATTTACTTAGAGTATGTAAATTTTTATTAGTCGGAAAGTAACATGGTATATTTAAAAATAAACGGAGGTAAACAATTTATACTTGGAAAACAATTCAAGCAATAGCCAATCACAACAAAGATAAATGTTAGATGAATTCAGTAATATATAATATCTGAAAGGATTTTGAATTAAGTCACCATTACATAGGCAGAAGGGTAATATACAATCACTGCAGTGTGGCAGTAGAAGCTAACCACAATTATTGTTAAGTGTTTATTTATTTGTTAATCATTAACTGAAATAAGGACGTTTAGATTAATAAGTTACAGGTGAAGTTTATATGTAAGTACCGGTATGTTTAAATACTGTTAAATGTATTTAATTGAAATAAGCCAAATAATAGTAGTTGTCGAAATATAGATTAACAAATTAATTATAGGCTTATTAGTTATAGTGTCGTAGCCGTGTGATTAAGGTACGTAGCCTTGAAGCAGAACTGGTTCGGGTATCCATGGAATTTGAGCTAGTATGGGACCGGTGTCCACGTAGCATAGTAAGTAATTTGGATAACTAAAATAAGTAGCGGATCCATGTTGAGAAAACCAGCTATAACGTCTAGGGCACCCTACATCGTGACCACATGTCACCCTACACTGGCTAGATGTTCGTCGACCTCTGTGATTAACACATGTGGATATGAGGCCAGCAGCGAGCTGGTGGGCCGAGGGCCTTCTAGACCTGTTGCACTCTGGAGTAAGAGTGGCGTATTAGTTATGGTTAAAAGTAGATATTTAACGGCTTTTATTGACCAATAAGTGACTAAGGGTCAATAAGGGATTTTTACATCGAAACAATTTTTTTCTCGACAACTAAATTTATTCTATATCATTAATAGTTATTTGTCTGACTATTCTATCTTGTACATTTTATATTTCAATCGTTAATTCTAGATTGAATCAAACTATTTTCTAAATAATAATTATATTGTAGACGTAGCATGTATATTTATGTTTATTGTCATTTAAATGTAAGAATATTTTTTCTATTTTTAACCTAGTTGAATGATAGACAAGGCCTTAAGGCATTAACTCTGCCAAGTAAAATAGAGCTATTATTATAAACGAGATTTATACAGAGTGTTCCGGAACTATTGGTTCAAATTAATACAGGAGGTAAAGAACATCAAAAGAAATATATTTCGATAAGGAACGTATGGTCTCAGAAGACAACTTGTAAAGTTAGAGTTAATGGTGCTGACGAAAGCTGTTGTGTCAACCGACATGACCATGTGGCCTGGCCACCAAGAGCACCTAATTTTACGTCTCGATTTCTTATTCTGGGGGCATATGTAACAGCTAGCATGTGAAACCGTTGTGAAAACAAGAAAACCTCGTCGCTAGAATTTACCATCGCTGGTGAGACAAATGCGGACAAGCCATGAATCTTCGTACGAACACGTCAATCAAATTTCAGACGATGTACTGCGTGCATACAGGCAAATGGCCGTGCATTCTCTTCTTTGTAAATCGTCCCTAACGTCACAAGTTGAACACACTGACGTCAGTTACCATATGTTCCATATCGAAATATTTTGTTTTAATGTTTTCTACCCCCTGTATTAATTTGAACGAGTAGTTTCGGAACATTCTGCATATTCTTTCAGTGTGTAGCAAAGTTGAGTGTGGTGATAATCTAAGCCACAACATTAGCACGAATATTTAATTTAGTATTAGGTTTGATTATATCTAATAAAGTGGAAAGTGAAGTATTTTGTCGACTTTCTGATTCACCAATATTTCCAATTTAACATTTTATTGTATTCTGCGCTGAGAAGAACCGAGACACAAAACGTTTCCCAGCTACAAGAGTGAAAATCACTTGATTGAATTATCTATGTATGTATTAAACTGTTTATTCTAATTCTTTATTATACAACATTAGTCATGTCACGTCTAGGATTTCTGGTTGCATCCAATGTGTACTGAGTAAACATGTTGTTAGAAATTCGCTAATAATTTATAATAGGACATTACATTTTCATTAAACAAATATTCACATTTAATCATAAATTTTTATTTTATGATTTAACAATCATCATATTATTTGCAATACTAAACTCTTACTTTTAAGCTACTTACATTAATAAAACTATATTGTGTTTTTTTTTGACGAAGACAAATAGGGATACTGTAATGATTTGAATCCCAAACATTTTAATTATGTTCCTCTAATATTACGCTCTAAGCAAATTAATTAGTTTTGATGCAAACGTTTATTTGATTTATATATATATATATATATATATATATATATATATATATATATATATCTAAAGGCTGGGGTATGTTGATAAAATAATTTAACAAAAACTTCAAACACATTTACATATATAAAAACAATATACATGCAAATAATTAATGAAGGAAACGTGCTAATTTACCATTTTACATCCCGCTTCCAAGTATCGGCTGTATTCATTGGGCCCAAACAATTTCGGACAGGTGTAAGACGTTGTCTTATTGTAGATGACACAGGATACAATAGGAAATCGCTAAATAATTCCATCTGATCAGTCGGGTAGCCTAGGCCTTGAAATGAGAGGTTTCATTTTTATCGTGGTATTCAAATTAAATTTTAAAGTTCACTAATTAAAGTTTTGACTTTTTAAAAATCTAAGACCGTTATATAGGTCGAGGTGCACATAGGCACTTGTATTGAAGTTTTTTGATAAAGGGATATTTCTCATTGAATAATAGAGGAGCTAATCTTCAAAACGTGTCTGGTCCACCTTGACACTAAAACTGACTTTTTTTGTATCTGTATTCTTCTTAGATTTTGTATGTATAAATTCAAAATTTGGCAATCACAGTATCTCTAAATCACAATACACATTGCGTTGAAAGTGGCTATTGTAATGAATTTGATTCTTGTTTACAGAAAAATAGTGACCTTAGATTACAAATTTATAAAAATGGACAAATGGTTTTGAAAATAAATGCCTCAATTTTTATATAGGGCTCTTGGATTATTTAGACACATTATTATTTAATACAATTTCCAGAAAATTGATTTAAGAAAAGTTTTCTGAAGTTATACATACATGTATTCAGTATATTTGAGCGTATTCCCGTCTGAGGATTTTCTTGTCTGTGACGTGAGAGAATATTCTCTCGGGGAAAAAGAAACTGTGATTTATGGAAAGCACTTTTTATATAAGAAATATGTCACTCAGTTCGGGGGCTTTGCTTGTTTAGCCGCGACATTCGTAGGTTATTTTTTTAAGTACTAGTGCATTGCATTTTATATAGGAACTGTTATAATACGTTATTTGGAGCTAAGCATACAGGATTGTATAACTGATAGAAGAACCTCGGTCATGTTGATCATGCTTTTGGAAGTGTCTTCCGTTGGGATAGTCTGAATAAATTTCTCCTCATCGCGAGTCTGCCTTTAAACAACGGTGAACACAAATTTAGTTAATTAAAAACTCCATGGCACGACAGGCATAGAAGGCCCTTGGCCTATCAGCCAGCAACTGGCCTCACATCCACATGTGTAAATCACAGATGTACACGATCATCCAGCCAGTGTAGGGATGACATGCGGTCAGCATGTTGGATTCCCCAGCCGCTATACCTAGTTTTCTCAATCTTGAGTAGTTACTTACAGTAGCTACCCAAATGATTCACGATGCTGGTGGGCACCAGTCCCATGCTGACTCGAAACAGCGCAAGTACCATAGCTCTACTCCAAGGCATCTTGCCTTAACCACTAGGCTAAGCCAAGGAAAATTTTTTGTTACGTAATTAACTTTATTTTTATCTTATTTGTTAAACTTTGTTTATTTTGCTGAGATTATGAAAATTTGAAAGCAGTGTTTTATTTTAAACTACTTTCTACATTATTTAGGTATTTGAGTGTATAAAAACTCATGTGTATTTTACATGTAATATTGTTTGTTTGTATTACTCTATTAGTTTTATGGTGTAAATAAAATACTGCGGAGCCCATTGTGGTAGAAAGAGGTTAATGTTCCCACCTTTCAGGAAAATCGAGATACCATATGAACCGAATTTTCACTCTGCGCATCTGCTTTTGCCCACAGGACATATGTCTGGTACTCAATTATTTTAGCGTCTGAGTGAATACCAGGGTCATGGTGCATAGGAAGGTATACGCCTGATTACGAAACCTGGACATCATGTGGAATCAAACCCATCATCTTCGACCTTGTAGCGTTCTTGGTCACTAGTGACCCATCTAGATCAGATCGATTTTGAAGGTCATATACACGTGGTAATTAGGGTTGATTGTGTGGTTGTTTTGGTATTGCTTTCCGTTTAACAAATCAAATAATACGAAACTATAGCATTATTTTGTACTTAGGGTAATTGGTGAAGTAATGCTATATAAATCACTATTACGTTTCACATGAAATTCAATTGCCTTAATTCGCTTAGTTTTAATTTATGTGAACGTCTTAAGATATTTTGATGAAATTTGCAGCATTACAGTAATTAATTATTTCTTTGTGAATTGAGTTTATTACTTTACAGCTTTTAGTTAAGCGTTTAATGTAATGATCATAAACGTCATGCGCTTTACTCCACATTAATACTCACATTACATAACTGTAGTCACAAGTAGCTGAAACTGCATTACACACAGTAGAAATTCCATTAATTAAAAGTCTAATAATTTATCTTATTTGTTCTAAAATCCCTACCTTCCTCTAGGGTTTATTAACACCATACTGTGTTATTCATGGTTAAGAGTTGTAATTTTCCTCTTTGAGAATATTTCAGTACTTCCTTAATTGCATTTTTAATGCAGCTCTAATTATTCCAGTTGCGTGTTAGTTTCTTAGCGTTTTGTAATTTTACTTGCTGTTAATTACATGCATAGCGGGGAAAATTGTGAGCAAGAATTTAAGTATTGTGAAGGGAAGGAAGAAATGCATTGAGTAATATCGCACAATGGCATGCAACACAAGGGAAAAAAATCTTGGATTCAAAATGCAGAGAAATAAAACACGATGTTACAATGTACTACAGGCTTTATCCATTCCAGTTTAAGGTAACGTAAATATTTCGGAAAGATTATTTACTATTCCCTCTGGTACATGTAATAAGAAGAGTAACGTTTTACTAATTTACTGAAATTCTGAAAATTGGTTCTGAATGGTCTACCTTCTACTGTAATTAACTAATTAAATTAATAAATTATCTTTATTTAGTTGAGGAAGCCTGAGATCTCAGGTATTCTATTTTTATATTATAAATTATCTTGCCTAATGTATTGTAAAATTACAATTCTTACATATTTAATTACATATTATTATAAGCACCAAATGTCTCCGTTATTAGATTGTTTCTTTCAACAAAGAAAATAATAAGCAATATCCAGTACATATTTTTAGTTTGTCGCTACAATGAATAGTGAAGACTGATTTAAACTTCAAACGTTTGTTTCCCGTATATTTCATAGCCCGTTGATGCATAACGACATCCAATTAAGCTATAATCATCCTACGATTCGCCTTGATTTTTATGAATGAATGATGTTTGTTGTCTTAAATGTTCATGTTGTCTAGGACGTGGCCCTGGAACTGAGCTGTTCACATTCTGTAAGTACTATGTAGCATGGGCTATTTAAAAGTACCTTTAAGGGAGAGGTAAGAAGTCGAACTAAAACTAACTCACGACACTACCAAATCCATAGGTTTATGGCTGTGCTGACATACGCTCTCCATACATCTCTATCCTGTACTAATATTTACCAATCAACCACTGTATAATGAATTAAGATTAAAAAAACATATTATGACCAAATCATTTAAAAAATTAATTATAAATTATTATAAATTCCTGGCATAATTTGAAGGTAGAATTTTAAACAACGGGAAAGAAGGATTTATTTGTTAATTTTCCTGAATAAAAAAAAAACTACAAAATGATAGTTCGATCAGTTATCGAACATAGAGGAGAAACTAGGGCTGATACAACAAAAACTAAACAAACAATAAGTACATGTGAAATGAGGATCTTACGAACAATTCAGGGGAAAACATAATTTGATAAAATACACAAAACAGAAATTAGAGTCAAATATCATATTCAAGACATAACCAAATTTATTACAGATAGACGGAAATATTGGAGGGTCATACAGAAAGAATGGAAGACAACCGACTTGCAAAAAAGAGTTATAAAGAAAATAGACCAATGGACAGGAGAAGAATAAGATAAGACCAGCCAAGAGAAGGATAGAGAGTGAATACACAACCAATTCGTCTTCCTCCGAGGAGTGATTTTGGAAATAAACAGGATGCAAATCCTACAAATTATGATTAAGAAGAAGAGCATTAAATTATAAAGTGTAAGGCGCGTATTGAAGTAAGTGTATGTGTTGCAACTCTCTTATCTGTTTTTATAAACATTGTTAAAATCAGGATCGGTCATGCATTATATTAATAATAATACAAATATTCATAAAATTGAATTACACTTTAATTAAATTTCATTTTTTTTAAGTTTGATAATGGCCGAGTAGCTAGGCCGAACCTGTATCTCCAAAACTAGATGAATAAGATCTTTGAAATTGGCGTCACCGAACTCCAACCCACCACGTAACACAGGAACAGAACCCATTACCACATACTTACAGCCGGGGCAATTTACTCTGCAATATTTTACGAGGTGTATCTCCTCCGTCGTCTTATTTTTCAAACAAGCTTCACCAGATTTGGGGAAATATTGCTACAGCCCGAGAGGCTGAAGAAAGGGAGCCGAATCCAACTGATATTCAGGTCATAACAACAATGAGAAGGAGAAGAATAGATTTAATAAGTGGGATAATAAGGACGACTGGATAATAAATTAGAGTTCAATATATAACAAATAGGTCATTGAACAGCATAATATATGTTTACATAGACTATTTAACTCATGCCCCAAATGGTAGTCAATGACCAATCACGTTTCAAAGAATTTTGTTTTACAACAAATGACAGTGTGTTTCACCTCGCTTTTTATATATTTCTGTTTATCAGTTCCTCTTTTTTAATATTCTGAACAGCTCAGAACATTATTTTTCTCCAACAAATGCATTGAATATAGCAAATAATGAACAGATTCCGTGATGTTGACGAGTTGTTTATTAAAAAAATAAATGAATAGCCTATAATGTTGATTATAATATACAGTTTGATGTGTTTCATTATTTCTCCATTATGGTGCATTCTTACAATATTTGCTTCCTATTTGGCAATAAATAATATGATGAAGTTGCAGTGAATATATATATATATATATATATATATATATATATATATATATATCCTCACATTTCTGATTTGTTTACAAACATTGCCGTTTACATTAAATATATAAATATTTTAAAATACCGGTAATTGTAATTAAATAATGGTTTTTGAGTAAACAGCTTAATTTTATTCGTTAAATAGTCCTTATAAATGCCACACGTGATTTCCAAATCCTCTAGATAAATCCTCTCCTCGCTTCGTGACTCGTGAAATTATCGATAATTGGAAATCACTCGTTACATTACTTATAATAAAACTGTTTATAATAGATTAATTTATTCCATAAATTAAAATATATAAGTTCGAGATTTTTTTTAATTAGAGAGTCATAGAATAAGGATTCTCTCACATTATTTATGTCATATCATTACTATCAAGAACTGATATAACTAATATAGTTAACATTAATAATGTTTGATTCTTTCATTCATATGGACGAAAAACGTTGTCTCTTCCTTTGAGAAAATAGAAAATGATGACTAATTGAAGTTCAAGTGCTTCGGAAAACTTTAGGACTAAAGAGAGGCGAACCGGTAAATGACTAAAATTACATACAGTGGACTATATGATTTCAATGGAAAACGAGATGTAATGAGGAAAGTTATGTCCCGGAGAAAACAAAGAATACAATAAATGACTCTAATGGGAATTAAACAGGTATATGCGAGCTTGTTGTAGAACATGCAGAGAATAAGCGCCCAGTAGGTAGTAGAAGAATGAGGCGAGACAAGATTTGAGGGAAGCGAAATATGCAGGGAATGAATGATGGGAAAGTGTTAGCTTCGGATCTGAATATATGGACAGCTTATATCAGGGGACACAATCGGAAATTCGTTAGTATCCGTGAGTTAGTTAGTTTTAATACCAATATCTAAGGAAAGTACAGCGAAACACAGTAGCTCTATACGGGGTGAAGCAAAACAACACCAACACCGGAAGTGAGATGGTATATTGATATATGTTTATAATTTTTAATAAGATACCAACGTCCCAAAATTATGCGTTTTCATACTATGAGTAGCTAAATTCTTAAGAGTTCAGTTAGTTGGATTTCAAGACTCAATACTTGACAATACCGTCACAGTCACATCAAGTTTTCATACTATGAGTAGCTATTTTCTCAATAGTTCAGTAAGTTGGATTTCAAGACTCAATACTTGACAATACTGTCACAGTCACCTCAAGCTTTCATACTATGAGTAGCTATTTTCTCAAGAGTTCAGTAAGTTCGATTTCAAGACTCAATACTTGACAATACTGTCACAGTCACATCAAGTTTTCATACTATGTGTAGCAAATTTCTCAAGAGTTCAGTAAGTTGGGTTTCAAGACTCAATACTTGATAATACTGTCACAGTCACCTCAAGTTTTCATACTATGAGTAGCTTTTTCTCAAGAGTTCAGTAAGTTGGATTTCAAGACTCAATACTTGACAATATTGTCACAGTCACATCAAGTTTTCATACTATGAGTAGCTATTTTCTCAAGAGTTCAGTAAGTTGGATTTCGAGACTCAATACTTGACAATACTGTCACAGTCACCTCAAGTTTTCATACTATGAGTAGCTATTTTCTCAATAGTTCAGTAAGTTGGATTTCAAGACTCAATACTTGACAATACTGTCACAGTCACCTCAAGCTTTCATACTATGAGTAGCTATTGTCTCAAGAGTTCAGTAAGTTCGATTTCAAGACTCAATACTTGACAATACTGTCACAGTCACATCAAGTTTTCATACTATGTGTAGCAAATTTCTCAAGAGTTCAGTAAATTGGATTTCAAGACTCAATACTTGATAATACTGTCACAGTCACCTCAAGTTTTCATACTATGAGTAGCTTTTTCTCAAGAGTTCAGTAAGTTGGATTTCAAGACTCAATAATTGACAATACTGTCACAGTCACATCAAGTTTTCATACTATGAGTAGCTATTTTCTCAAGAGTTAAGTAAGTTGGATTTCGAGACTCAATACTTGACAATACTGTCACAGTCACCTCAAGTTTTCATACTATGAGTAGCTAATTTCTCAAGAGTCCAGTAAGTTGGATTTCAAGACTCAATACTTGATAATACTGTCACAGAGACCTCAAGATTTCATACTATGAGTAGCTAATTTCTCAAGAGTTCAGTAAGTTGGATTTCAAGATTCAATACTTGACAATACTGTCACAGTCACCTCAAGTTTTCAAAATATCCACACCCATCTCATTGCAGAGCGTACGTCGGCGGTGCGGTCTAGTGATTGGCGTACACATTGAAATACGCCTGGCTTCGTTTGTATAATTTCTGTAGCAGCGTGGATTCGGGGTATAAGGTCCATTATGACTCTACTGGAGTCTCAAAAACAGATTGTTTCATGTCGCCCCACAAAAAGTAATCGAGAGGGTTACGATCAGGTGATCTCGGCGGCCATGGGACTGGTTTCCCTCTTCCAATCCATCAATCTGGATTCCCTTTTTCGAACTAACACTGCTTGAGACATAATTAACTAGTCATGGTGTAAAAACACATCATATCCGGACATTGGTACCTTATTAAAAATGGCCAACATATCTCAATATACGACCTCATCTCCGTTGTCGGTGTTTTTTTGCAACAACCTGTATATACTCGCGTAGTCCAGTCATTGTTCGGCTATCTACGTCACAGATAAGTACGAATAGGATCTCTCATTGTAGATTATACGCATTTTTCTGTTAACGTCTTTGAGGACATTATACAGATTGAAATATAGTCCATTTTCAATAACAATCAACATATTAAATTCTGAAATTCATTCTCTTAATTGTGTACCACATGTATGTATCTTAGTGTTCGGCAAATCTGGACATGAAACATGAGAATTGCTGAGTGACAGACTTACGACACAACTGTAATCTTTAGTTGTAGGTGAACAAGGTTCTCTGTTCCCTGCGCATGGAGCAGTAGATGCCAATAATACACTGTGAATGTCCGAATTGTACCTTACAGTACTTGAAATTGTTTGACGTGTTAATAACACTCTTTAAGTTATTAGTAGTTAAGATATCTCTGCGAACCCATGATCTGTTTTAATGAGAATTGGAGTATATAGACGAAATTGAATAAATAATTGTATTTCATCCATATGCCTATTTTAGTGAAAACATTTTAGGCTTCTTTTACATAGTTTATCCTACGATATGAAGAACGCGTAGATACATTTTGTATTCACTGTTTTATGTAAAAATCAGACCAATGATCGAAGTTATTAGAAACTAATAAACATAAGTTATCCATAATATACACTGGTGTCCAAAAGTTTAGGATAATTTGTAAAACGGAAAATCAAAATGCTTAAAGAGGAGCAAGGAGTAAAAATTATTTATCAAAACGTTTCTCTGTACATTTAGTTTAGTTTACATACTAAATTATAATCTCTCTTCAACAATGAAAAAATTAATAGCAATTATAAATGAAAATTGCATTGTTGCAGTTAAGCCCTGTTCCATAAATCTTCATTTTTAAAGAGAGTTATGATATAATCAGATGTAGTGTAAGAACAGATTGCAGTAAAATGGCACAAAGACAACATCTGGACCCTCTGCTTCGGGGTAGAATTATTGGGCGGCTAGAAACAGGACAGACACAAACTGAGGTCTCCATAGCACTTAATGTGCCACAAAATGTTATATCTAGGTTATGGCGACGGTTCCAAGAGACCGGAGACGTTAGGCGAAGACCAGTGGGAGGTCGTCCAAGAGTTACAAATCCTCAGCAGGATCGATATCTTGCGTTAACTGCAAGAAGAAACCGAACAATGTCTGCCAGACAACTGAGTTCAGAACTTGCGGCCGCCTCAGGTATCAGAGTATCCAGACAAACTGTCTATAGAAGACTCATAGCTGCTGGTCTGTATGCTAGACGGCCTGTAGTGTGCGTCCCACTCACCCTTGATAACAAGAGAGCACGTTTACGGTGGAGCCAGGAACATCGCGACTGGACTCTAAATCAGTGGAGCAGCGTGCTATTTACAGACGAGTCCAGATTCAGCTTGAACTGTGATTCGCATCGCGTGACTATCTGGAGGGAGCAAGGAACTCGTTACAACCCCATGAACATCATGGAAAGACATCCATTTGGTGGCGGTGGTCTCCTGGTATGGGGAGGTATAATGATGAATGCACGCACAGAGCTTCACATCTTCGCAGGTGGCACTGTTAATGCTCAGCGGTATAGAGAAGAGATCCTGGAACCTCATGTAAGACTTTTCAGGGGAGCTGTGGGTCCAGAATTCATATTCATGGATGACAATGCCCGACCTCACAGGTCACAACTGGTGGATGAGTTTCTTCAGGAGGAAGATATCCAGCGTATGGAGTGGCCAGCGAGGTCTCCGGATATGAATCCTATAGAGCATGCATGGGATGCCTTAGGGAGACAAATTGCATCTCGTCAGCCTCCTCCGAGGACACTTCAAGACCTTCACATTGCTCTTCATGAGGAGTGGAATTTGCTGAGCATCGAACTCCTGAACAACCTCATCACTAGCATGCCACGTCGATGTGAGTCTTGTGTAGCTGTCAGGGGTAATCACACCCCATACTAATCATTTGAACCATTGTTGTTCAACTTTTATGTTCGAATTCTGAAATGCAGTTTTCGTTTGTTGTGAAAATGACAAGTGAATGACGTATTCATGCCATTGTTTCTTTCGTGCCATGTTTCTAATTATCTGTGACATACCTTACCAAATTTTGTATTATTCTGACAAATGCTTTATAATAAGTCGGCAAATGAACTAATTATCCTTAACTTTTGGACACCAGTGTATTTTTATATTTCGTGAAAATCACACAATTGTCATAATGTATTCAATGTTATTTGCTCCAATGAATTTGAAATCAAAGTGTACTTATTTTAATTTTCCAATTTGTATATCTCAAATGAAACAAATATTTGTTTTTACTATTTAAGAACTAACATTTTGTAAATATTTAATCATATTCACGTTAAGAGCATGTATAGTGTCCAGGTAAAAAAGATACTAAGGAATGTTGCTTAGCGTTTTATATCGCATTCAAAGACACAGATTATTTCATGAACATGTGCATTTTATGTAAGTTTTAAAAGTAAGCAGCACTGTAATTTGAGACTGTTATATTTGCTAACAATGAGATACATAATCTGTACAGGAAACCAGATGTGATAACAGTTAAGTCTTGTAGACTGCGATGGGCAGGACAGTGGCACGATTGGGGAATGGAAGAGGGACGTGGAAGCTTTTGTAGTAAAACCAGGGGAAAACATCCACTCCTTAGCCAAGAATGAGGTGAGAGAATAATTTTAACCATGATTTGAGGGACGTAGACTATACGGGGATGATTAGAAAGCATTAACTCAGGATATGGATATATCGAGAGCTTATATCCACGCGGCTGTGAACCTATGGGTTGAATAGTGCCAGTGAGTTAGTTAGTTATATTTCCTTACGTTACAATAAATAAAAATGAGATTTTACGAATGAATTGATATTTTTTCTCGAAATGATTTTGTAAAAACGTTAATCCATTAAATCTACATAATTGCATTTCATATAACGTCGCATTCCAATACAGAACGTATTCAACATCCGATTCAAAACGAAATCCCCAAATAATCTCAAAATTAATTGCGTCTATATAATTATCTTGGTTACCCTTCTTTGCTTACTTGTAAAATTATTAAGATTTCTATGATTGTTTCATATGTTGGAAAAAAGTAGTCCGTTTTGTTAATTTTACAGTATAGTGTATAATAATATTTTAAGAGCGCCAGTATAATTAATTAAGTGTAGATCTTAAAATTTTGTTGGGAAGTATGTCATGAATATTTTATACTTAAGGGTCTGAGATTTACATATGTGACTACTACCTCAAAGTGCAATATTTTATTCGCGAGTTTATTTTATTTTGATCATTAGAACTTATATTTTTAAATACCATTAATTAATTTGTCGATACAAACTTCTGTTGTTTCATTTATTAATTTGTTCACCTCTATGATTCTTACCAAATTATGTTGGTAAAAAATAATACTGAACAACAAAAAATAAACTTTTTTTGTCTCAGAAAGAAAAATATGTGATTCTGATAGTATTTTTTATTTTGAATTCAAATATGATATCGGTTTTTCTCCACCACGCAAGATGTTCGAGAGACAGGCATTTATAATTTCAAACATTTTAATATTTTCTATATTCGTAACTACACAATATTCGAACATTCGAACTCCCCTAAAAATTAAGTATAACGATTTTCTGCTATATTTCGTCTGTGGAGCATCCCTCGTAATGGTCTAACAATAATCGGGCAGCATATAAGGATTCCATTTGCCTTGATATCTCTTTTCCATAGCTGAAATCTCCTGATGAAAGTGTTCCTCGTGCTCATCGCTCACTGCGTCAAGATTTTCCGGGGAGAAATCTAGGGGCGAGTGCAAGAAGTGTATTTTTAAGGATATATTACATCCCAAATTTTTAGAAGATGTTATTAGATCATTGACAATATCACGGTAATTATCCGCCTTTCGATTTCCCAAAAAAATGTGAGTAACTTTTTTGAATGCTTGCCAAGCTTCTTTCTCCAGTGGATTCAATAGTTCCTCAAACTTCACATCATGCTTTAGTCCATCGTATTTGTGGACCCACAAATATCTTATCTTTAATTTTTGCTTCACTAATTTTAGGAAACTTCTATTTCACGTACATGAAACCAGGGGTATTACCCATGGCTTTCAAGAAATTCTTCATTAGTCCTAGTTTGATATGTAACGGAGGGAGATACACTTTTTAGGATAACACAATGCGTCATGTTTCACATTTTTCTGTCCAGGAATGAATGATTCGCGTTTAGGCTATTCTTTTCTGATGTAATGGTTTTTTCTGTCCCTACTATCTCAAGGACACAAAAAGAACATTAATTTAAGTAACCAAGCTGCAGACCAAGAACAAGTGCAATTAACTTCAAATCACCACGAAAATTTCATTCATACACTGCATATTGAAGCTTTGCCAATATAAATTGAAAGTTTTCGTATGTTTCTTTCATACTAGCACGATGAGCCACAGGTATTGATGGGAAATTATTTCCATTATACAGAAGCACAAACCCATTAAAATAATTTTTAAAAATGGTATCTCTGTATTTTGCTTTTACTAATGTGCACATTTTTTTCTTTTTCTTTTTTTTTACATTTTCCCGTAGCTTGTATTTTTTTCATTTTTTGGTACACTTTTATTTGAAACTACGAGAGACAGGAGAATACCTTTTGGCATGGTTATGAAATTTAATGAGCTCTATAATAATGAGGTAAAGTCATCCTTATGGTATCGATAGTGGTTAAAATAAAATAACAAAAACGTATGCAAAATGTTTAACAAAAATATTTTTGGTTTTTGAATTTTTAAAAAATAATTCACAATCCATATCTGAACACAAACAAACCATATTATTGTCAAATGAACCGTGGACAATAACATACTACATTTTGGAAACAATTGGATAAGTAATTTTGAGAAAATTTACCAAGACAATACTTTTATAAAGTTGGATTTATTATGTTCATTTCTTTATTTTAAATTACTCATGAATAAAAATGTCTAAAACGTTAATCAGAGTGTCATTATGTTCAGGAAGACTAGTTTAATTAGTGACATCTTCATGCACATAACTTAAGAATAAGCTGAAGAAAATATTTTTTATGTTGCATATTTTTTAACCAAATTGCAAGGAAATTAGTACCGATTGCTCTTGAGGAATTTCCATGGTTGTGCTCCTCTCAAACTCTACAGATATTGTTTTGTTGGCCTTGCTCGCTTTTTAGAAATAAATTTAAATTTTGGAATAAAGAGAAAATATACTATAGTTAACGAAAGCATACCAATTCCATGAAGATATCAACGATAATTTGGCAGCCTTATAGGCCGTAGGATATATTTGATACACAAGGAATAGCTGGGTTAAATAATAATTAAGGTAAGCATGTGTACAAATAGTTTTTTTTTACAAGTTCTTCACTTAATTACAATGACACGATCCGCCACTGATATTTTTTTATCACGGTAATTTTAGGTGCCTACTAAGTAGGATCGTTGGACTTTTTTATAAATATTTTAATAAGAATAACTATAATATCAATAACTTCATTCCTTCAGAATTCTCCAATAAGTTAGAATAGAATATATTTATCTATCTGGACAAAACGCGAAAAATAAGGACAACACTCATTCATGAATAAATATATGTTATCAAAATGCAATACCATTAATTATTAACAATTATATATAAATTAATTAGTGTATAATGCTATTGTGTTATTATTTCATTGTAATATTAATGTGTTTTCTTTATGTAATTGTAATGTTAATGTTTTTCTAGTGTATAATGCTATTGTGTTATTATTGAATTGTAATATTATTATTGTGTTTTCTTTATGTAATTGTAATGTTATTGCTGTTTTTGTTGTTTATTTTTCTTTACACTAGTACCAATTATTACTTTATTGTAACGGACTGTCAACAGCACGTACGGCTTACTGCCGAGCGACCCATATTTGTAAATAATATTGAAAATATCTTACTTTTTGTCTAATAAAGTCCTACTACTACTACTACTACTACTACTACTACTACTATATTTATCTAGCCTGGTGGAGTTATGGTCATGTGGCCTTCTCTTCCACTCACCAGTACAAACATATGTTACATATAAATAGAAAAATTACAATAATAGTGAAACTAAACAATTAATTATGTGTCAAATTGAATAATAATGAAAATAATGTCTAATAATACAATAAAATTAAATACAATTAAAATTAAATTAATGATAGAATGAATAAAGAAAGTGATAACATGATCAATTGAGTTGGTGTTTACTTGATGAAAATCCATATCCATTAATTAAATAAAAATAAAACACAGTTTTCTTTGATTTTCATATTTATTAGGATATAATTCAGTTACAGCTGTTTCGGTACATTGTACCTTCTTCAGACAAGTTAAATTATGAATTGTGTTATTACAGTACATATCAACTGATCTATGCAACAATACACGAACATTCTTTTTTAATTTTTAAATTTAACAAACGGTATTCATTCAAATCAATAAATAGATTAACAAGTAGTAATAAATTGTTAAATTCTCAACTTGATTTGAATGAATCCCCTTTGTTAAATTTAAAAATTTAAATAAAATTATTGTTGTATTGTTGCTTAGATCAGTTGATATGTACTATAATAACACAATTCATAATTTGTTAACATGCCTGAAGAAGGTACAGTGTACCGAAACAGCTGTAACTGAATTATATCTTAATAAATATGAAAATCAAGTAAAACTATATAAAGTTTTATTTTTATTTAATTAATAAACAAATAACAGCTCGAATCTACTATATATAAAAAGAAAAGAAAAAATATAAAAAAGTAACAAACTATAATGAATTAAGGGATCGGGTATCTAATTTATGTGTATCAGAGAGTGTAGTGAAGCGGTGTGATAAATAATAAGGTAATTGTGTGTATAATATTTTATAGAGAAGGCATAGGGAATGGATGGTTCTACGATGTTGTAGAATCCATGACAATTGTTCCGGGGATGGTGTAACGCAATCAAATCTGCGTATACCACAAATAAAACGTATGCAAACATTATGAACACGTTGAAGTCTTTGGGTAAGAACAGTATTTAGGTCAGTAAAAAGAGTATCACAATAATCAAAATGGGGCATTGCAAGTGTTTCTACTAACATTTTCCTTAGAGCAAACGGTAAACATTCTCTTATACGATTTCATGAGGGTATTATTGAGAAGATAGTTTTGCTAATATTATTTGTTTGTTTCAAATTGAATTTTATCCATAAATATTCCTAGATTTTTTACTGTCTCACTATAAGGGATATGAACCCCATTAAGTGACACGTAATACTGTATTTGTGTTAATTGAGGATAATAGTATTTGATGACCCATAATGATTGCTTGTGACTTTCTAGGATTTAATTGAAGTCCATATTTCTCTGTCCATGCCGTTAGCGAGTCTAGGTCCTCATTAATTTTGATTACCGCGTCATTTAAAGAATATTTGTCTGAGTGGAATTAGATCTGCAAGTCATCCGCAATTAAATGATGTTTGCAATGTTTTAGGGATTCAGATATGTCATTTATACAGATTGAAAAAAAACAATGGGCCGAGTACCGAACCCTGTGGAACTCCAGCTTTACGGCAGGTCCAAAAAGAGTGTAATTGTGAATTTCCTACAACATATTGCTGGCGCTCACGAAGGTAGGAGTTGAACCATTGCGTGACACTGTCAGAAAGTGGGAGGGTTTTTAGTTTAAGCAAAAATAAGTCCAAGTCTACCGTCTCAAATGCTTTACTAAAGTCAAGTAGTTAAGCCTGATTGGTACTGATATAAAAGGTCGTGTTCAGTTAGGTAGTCAGTCAGTTGTTAATGGACTAATCGTTCCAAAGCTTTTGAAAGGGTAGGTATAATACTAATGGGTCGAAAATCGTTAGGAGTTAAGGGAGTTTTTAATTTCGGGAGTGAGCGTACAATTGCTTGCTTCCATAATGTGGGATACATATAGGTTTGTAGCGAGGAATTAAAAACATGAGTTATGGCAGGTAGTATAACGTCGATTATTTTCTTAAGTAGAGTGATATTTATAAGGTCAGTACCTTCTGCTTTTGTTTTTATTCGTTTGAGAGTTTTCTATACGTCATTATCTGTAAGGTATGAGAAATGGAAATGTTCTCTGTCTGGTGGATTTGTTAATAGTGGTTCACTTATTGTCTGTGTTTTGTCTTTAGAAGTAAAGAATGTGCTTGTAAAATGGTCATTGGGTGTGTCCAGGAAAACAGATAGTTTTTCTACCTGTGTTTCTTTCCTTCCTACACCCATTTTATTCAGATTTTTCCTAATGTCTGGGTTATTGTTATTAGGTTCAGTAAGGCTGTACATATGTCTAAGTTTGGCGTTTCTGATAGTTTGAATATTCTTGTTACCTAACCGTTTATAGTGATTGAGATTTATATCAGTTTTGTCGAGTCTATATTTCTGATATGCTGCGTCTCTTTCAGTCATCAAGTTACGGATGTTAGCAGTCATCCAGGGAGCAGGGTGTTGATTCACAAGTTTAGTTTTCAGTGGGGCGTGTCTGTCATACAGTTGTAATATAAGGTTATTTAATGCCTCAACTTTTTCGTCAACAGAATGCAGCGTCCATATAGTATGCCAGGGTAATTTTATAGCGTCTTCAGGAAGAGCTGCATTGTTTATATGTATTAGGTGTCTATATGTGATAGTGTGACGAGTTAGTTTAGGGCACTGCAGCGAATATGCTAAGAATATAATATCACGTGCTGATATTCCGGGAGCTGACAGTTGCCCATGGTTAGTACTCTGTCTGGATTATTAGTAGCAATTAGGTCAAGTAAAGTCTCAGAGTGATTAGTGTAAATTGTAGGCTGAAGGGGAAGGATATTCATATCACAGGCTTGGTACGCGGACATAAGCTGTTGTGTATGTCTGTTGTCAGTGTCTAGTATATTTATATTAAAGTCACCCAGGACGATAACGTGTTCATATTGTATACGTGCATTTTGTAGAGCGGATTCTATTTCTGCTATTTTTTTTCATTTTAGGGGGTTGGTACGCTACAAAAAGAAGGCATATTTTTTAAACTTGCATATATTTCTATAAGCATAATTTCAGGAGATGTCTCGTTATTAGAAAAGTATACAGTCCTAGGGTAAAGGTCTGTACTAACGAAGACACCAACACCGTCCCCTCGACTATGTACACGATCATGTCTAAGTAAAGTATAACCATCCATGTCAATTAAACTAGAATTAATGGAGGGAGTGAGCCATGTTCCTGATACGAGAATGGTATGACTATTCGAACAAGAAAATGTCATTCTAATTTCGTCTGCATCCGCCGTTAAACTTTGTGCATTCAAGTGGACCACATGCAGAGAATTAGGGTAAGGGGAGAATGCTGTTTCTAGAACCTGTCTTGCATTATTGTTGTTGTGAAGGGGTGTGAGAAGGTTAGTGTCCCCTACCCTGTCAGTGACCGCCAAATGAATAGCATTGTTTGCGTGCAAAATGTCTAAAATATTTTAACTCGAATTATAAGAAAAAACAAGTTAACACGTCACTAATACCTTAATCATCACCATCTTCATTCATGGATTAGGTCTGTTGACCCGTTCCGACTTCAGCCCATCTCTTTCTAGGTCTGCCCACATCTCGGGTGCCTTTAGGTTTGTATTTTGTTATTTGTTTTGGATATCTATCTTCATTCATTCTGTCTATGTGTTGCTTCCATTTTTGTCTATATGTATCCATTTTATCAGTTATTGCAAATATTTCAAGTTCCTGTCTTATTTCTGTGTTCTTGATTCTGTCTTCCTTAGTGCACCCTTTAACAGATCTCAAAAATTTCATTTCTGCCGCCGTTATCCTACTTAGGTCTTGTTTTTTTATGTATCCAGGCTTCTGAACCATAGAGCAGTACCGGTACTGCCAATGTTTTATAAAATTTCAATTGGGTCTCTCTTGTTGTTTTATTATTTAGTGATCGTTTTATCGTACCACATATTCCCCGGAATTTTGCTATTTTATTAGTTATATCATTATCATAATTAAATGAAATGTCACATTCTAGATAATTGAGATGGTTCACCTGGTCTATGGTTTTGTTTCCTATTACTATTTTGGATCTGATTTGATTTTTCCCTTGGAATGCCATTAACTTAGTTTTTTCTATGGATATTTTGAGATTATATTGTTCACATATATTATGTAATTTAAAAATATTCCTTTGAAGTTCGTCTTCCGTATTTGCTATTATTACCTGGTCATCAGCATATAATAATGTTTTCAATTAGTGTGTTTTATCTAATTTTATTCCTTTATTTGTTTCTTCGTTCCATGTTTTTATTATATCATTGATGTATAGGTTAAACAAAACTGGAGAGATACTGCATCCTTGTTTAACTCCTTGATTAGTATGAATTTTATTTTTACTTACTTCATTTCTAGTTTTTATAACAAAATTTGTGTTCCAGTACAAACTCTTTATAGCTGCTGTTAAATGTTTCGGAATTCCATTTTCTTTTAAAATTGTCCAAAGTTTTCCTCTGTCTACTTTATCAAATGCCTTGACAAAATCAATAAAAGCCATGTGTGTTTCCTTGTTATATTCTCTTCTTTTGTTTATAAATTATTTTATCGTTAAATATATTATCCATACATGAACGCCCTGGTCTGAATCCACTTTGTTCTTCTGTTAACATTACCTCTGCTATTTGTTTTAACCTAAATGTTAAGATTCTTGAGTATATTTTATAGCCTGCAGTTAAAATACTTATTCCTCTGTAGTTGTTGCAGTCGTTATGTTCTCCTTTCTTGAAAATAGATTGTACTATTGCTGTAGTCCAGGTTTCTGGTATTGTTGCTTGTTTCCAACATAAATTTAAAAATATAATAATCTCAGTTTTAAAAAAATTCCTCCATATTTTATTAATTCCATATTAATTCCGTCTATTCCAGCTGCCTTTCTGTTCTTGGTTGTTTTCAGTACTTCTTCTAATTCTTCCATTGTTATCAAATCTATTCCTGTCTCATACTCATATATGTTATCTTTAGTTATTTTATTTTCATTATACCACAGATTTTTATAATGTTCTTCCCATTGTTTCTCCTCAATTACATTGATCTGTATTGTATCTTTTTCTTGTTTATTTAGATGTTTCATTACTTTATAGGCTATTTTTTGCTGCCCATGTATATCGTATTCTAGTCTACTTATATATCTATCCCAACTGACTTCGTGTGCTTTTTTTATTTGTCTTTTGGGTATTACACTTTTATGTTTGTAATCAGCTCTTAATTCTGGTGTTCTATTCTGTAAATATTTGTGATAAGCCTCTTTTTTATCTTTTATTATCCTCTCTAATTCTTCATTCCATATTCTTAAACCCTAGTTGTTGTATATTTTATATTTTGTTCCTAATGCCTCATATGCTGCTTGATCAATGCTTTCTTTTATATTATCCCATTCTCGGTTTATTTCTTCGGAAGTAGGTTTTAATATTAATTGTTCATTTAGCCTATTCTGATACAGATTTTGTATACTTTTATCTTGTAATAAATGTACTTTGAATGTGGTCTCTTTATTTCTATATTTGTTTTTAGTTTTCTTCCATCTCGCTAATATATTTATTTCTGAGATTACTAAATAGTGATCTGAATAGATGTCACTTCCTCTAAATACTCTCGTATCTGTTAATAATGATGATGCTTTCTTATTGATTAACACATAATCTATCAGTGAACGAAAACCTCGTGCTGACCATGTGTATTTGTGAATATCTTTTTTCTTATAAAATGTATTTACTAATACCTTAATAAAATATAATATTAATAAATAATGCTAAATTTTTAAAAATAATTTGAATAACTAATATGAAAGTGCTGAATTGGGGATATGATATAACTGGGCATGTTTGCACTAGCTGGATTTATAATTATATCGGAGGCCCGGATAATGATGCGTTTGGTATCTCCATTTTTCACATATATTGCGCCATCAACTTTCCACACATTTGTGACACCAAATATTATGATCCAGTCCATTAACAGGTTATAACTAATTTGGGTAAGGTCTTCTCTTACTGTGATCCCACTGTCTTTCAATTATTTTTTTATTTTGAAAGACCTCCCTTCTCTTTCTGTAACTAGTTATTGCTTGTATAAAATATTCTCTTATAGATATACATTATGGAGGGGGAGAGAGAGAGAGAGAGAGAGAGAGAGAGAGATGGGAATTATTTGAACTTGTGGTAGTCTTAACGGCCTAGTAGTCTGTAGTTTTCCTTATGATTTGCTATTTGTTTATGAGAGAGAGAGAGAGAGAAGAAGAGAGAGAGAGAGAGAGAGAGAGAGAGAGACAGAGAGGAGAGTTGTTGACCTCGCGGCATACTGGATGTGTAACCCGATTACAACATGGGGTTAGTAAGGAGAACCCCATTTTCCTGCAGACGAAGATAACAAGATTTGCATGGCAAGTAGAGTTGTTTCTGAAAATGTTAACACTTTGTCCCCCTTTATGTATAGAGGAGAGGAGAGAAAAAGACTGCTTCAGTAAAGGAACCCATTACCTCGTTTACAAAGATGAATGCCTGCCATCTATCCATATAATTCAGTGTGCCCTGGGATACTAGGGTAGCTAACACAAGTTATGAGAAAACATAACATCAATTTCAACACCTAAGCTTTGAGTTATTTATTCTAAGAACGTAAACACTAAATTGTACGTGAAACATTATGGATAAATCAAACACCGCTCCTTTTTCTTTATCACTAGAGCGCTATTAAGTTTCAAAGCACGAATATAACAAAAAATTTCATTAAGGAAAGTTCCCAATGCACTGAAATGTATCGTGAAAGTGTTTGATCTATAGTAAATAAATTAATGACGCACACAGCTTGAACGTTTTTTATAAAACTAGAATTTCATTAAAGATATGGCTTGTTTTTTCTTTCTATTCGTTAAATAGAAACATCAGCACAACGATTTGGTTCAAGCAGCAGCGTCTGAAACTTATTTGGGAGGTGTGATTTCAAATTCCGGCTCGATTTAATTAATTTCAGATATTCTCGTGATTATTAGTTAATAAAATCAAGTTATGGTTTAGGTTATTATTACCACTCTAGGCCCTACATTTCTTTGTATATAATTAATTATTACTTGTTAAAAAATAAATAGTGAACTAGGACAAAGCACACTACTAACACAGTAGATGAGATTTAATGGTGTATTGGAGTAAGATGTAAGCAGCTTCCAATATTCTAGACTACGGGATATAACATACACATTGAAAACATCTTTAAACAGAAAATGAAAAAAAAATATAAAGCACTATCACAATATTCGTAGGGGCCTAACTATCATATTTACGAGATAATATATATATATATATATATATATATACATATATATTATTGTGTGAATTCTATACACATGGCATTAAAAAAACACCTGAACCGGGATTTGAACCCGAGACCTCTAACTTTAGAGTGTACCCAACCGCACCACTCAGACTTTCCAGCCCAAACACACACACACACACACACACACACATATATATATATATATATATATATATATATATATACTTTAATTTCGTTTTAAAATTCTTGAATTCTCACATTGTACTACGTTTAAGATTTTTATGTGTATTGTTTACCAATACTTGAAAAAAAAATATTAACCATAATTGAGATTGTTGTTACATATTTAAAACAATAAAAATTATACCTGTTTTGACAGTTGTCATAGCCAATAGAACGTCTTTGAAAATGGAACTAGTTCCGAACGGCCTAGCGTATTATTTTAAACAATTTTTAATTTTTTGAGGACGACTGTCATCGTAGGTATAATTTTTATTTGTTGTAAAATACTTTTTGGGAATTCTTGGTCGTGTCCTGCGATAATCGATTAATAAAAACTATAGTTACGGTAAAAATCACATAAGTTAACAACTAGTTAGCAGTTTACTAACAAAATTTAAACAAGCAGAATCTTATTAAGATGTAACCCACAGAAGGTGACGAAACGTCGAGAAGAAACATTATTTTAGAATACATAACGATAACCGTGGAAGTTTTAATACATATAATTTTTATAATTTTAAATGTTTAATCTACACTGAATGCTCTACATTTTCATTTGAATTCATATGTGCTCCCGCTCTGTGACCGAAAGCTGTAAGATTTCTTATCCTGATTTACGTTCCCATTGAGAAATGCATTTTCTCTTAGAATTTCGATCAGTTGTAGAACGGGTGCTCGCCAAGAGTCATAAGCAAGTAGATAAGCAAGCTCTAACGGAAGGAAACACGACATGGTGACCACATGTTACTCCGGTATCAATTGGTGATTATCAGTATTTATAAATTATACAAGAGGAATCAGAAGCCGGCTGGATTGTTCCCTAGACGCATTCGTCCTAGATCTCGTACGCAAACTATGCAGTAGGGTTTATAACTAGTGTTGTGTTCATTCAATAGAACTATGTATTGATATTAGTCCCATAACTGCTAGTAAATTACGATATAAATATTTAATGATGAAATTATTAAGAGGTGACGATTTGTCTTTAACATTGGATATCGCGTTACTTTGCGCCAGATTTCTAACACAGAGCGTCGGTCGCGAGAATGATTATGTTTTTGAACGTTCCCCCATGATTTTAACACTTGAAAAATCAATACGTTCGCAGCAAAAAGGAAAAATTTAAAGAGGGGGGTGACATCATGAATGGAACATTTTTAATGTGATGATCATTACTTAATCACGCCATTCACACTGAACACATAGGACATGGGAAAGGTTAAGTTTGATTGGTTGGGGTAAGTTCCAATTAGGAGAACCGACTTACTAAAGAAATGCTTAAACTATTGAAAGTATGCGACCTAATATATCAGTCGTCCTCTACTAAAAATCAGTTTATGTTCAAGAAACTTCGTCAAGCCATTAAAACCCTGTAGGTCTTTCAGAAACATTATTTTTTAACAACTTTGAAGTTTGTGTGGAAACAGCGAAATTATTTCAGTTGAGGAGCGCCGCCACATGACATAGCCTCTGGTATTTATGTTTAACTATTTCATCTACAAAATGCCTAAATAAATTTTACAAGTATGGACTAAAGAAAACCGCACAAACAAAATAGGCGCAGAGTTAATTGTAAACCCGTATGAGAGTTTCTAATAGTTAGTCGGACAAATATACACATCAGTATAATCTCATCATACCGAGTGTTGAACTTTTTTGTAAACAAAATTTAAAGCATATGCACGCGGCAAATGCAAGAAAACATTGAGAGACCGATTTTGCTTGTTTGCGGACTATATTAATGTTTCATTAAATAAGCTTGTATATATTCAATTTCGTTGCGAGGGGAAACAGGCAATTGCGACGGGAGTTCGCAAAAAAAAATTACAATTCCGGAGTTCCAGGTCAAACTTGAATTATTATTAATAATGATCGGATTTCGCTGATGGTTTACGTTTTCTTTTGATGTTGATATCGTACGCACATATTGCGAGGGAAAAAATTAAAATCTTGGCTTGTAGTACAGCTGTAAAACATAACCGTGTAAAAATCTAAGTGTTCAGGTTCAATTTACATTCCGAATGGAGGTTGTTTTTAGCCAATGTTTCTATCAAAAGTGTTGAGGGTCGAGGGGTGGTTTCGCAAGTATCAAGTAAAATTGTGGTCCGTTATGAGCCGATTTTGAAAGTTTTGTATTTGCTACTAAACTGCTACCAATTACTGCTCCGGTTTTGTTATTTTTTCTGAGTAAATTCCTTATTTAATTTCAATTGGTATAGGCTACACCAATTTTAGTTAGAAATACTAGGAGCATTGGCGGGCACGACAGAAGGTTGTGTGTTAAATTTTACGCGCTTCAGGGGTAACCATTACTGCCCATGATAAGTATTATCATATTTATTTATATTTAATTTATGCTTAATTCTTGTTAAAAAGATTATCAATAAAACCCGGTCACCGAACAATAATTTAAAAAAACCAACGCGTTTCAATAGCTAAGTTGTCATTATCAAGACAGTGATGATTGAATTAAAAAAAGAACTCGAACTTAATAAAAACAAAAACACACACACGTTCAAAGTTGTGTCGCGTCACGTGACTTGGATTGATGGTTCAATTCCTGATACCGTCAAATCAATCGTATTTTCCTTTAACTAAGAAAACGAGGGCGCCGACAAGAAATGGGGCCTAATATTATCTTGTTTTACGTATCTCTAAACGTTCAGGAACGTCAAGACATTTAGAATTACTGACCGATGTAACCACTCTAAGATTACTCATATCCATATCATAACCATTGGGAAAATATCATGAGCAACATTAAATTTATCGATTCTACTAGATCAAATATGAATCATATGCTCCTTATACCTAGTGGAAATAGATCTTCCTATTTTCCCAACATATTTCTGAACAAAATTATGATATTTAATTTCATGAATACTGGCTCTTTGTTGGTTTTACTTTATCTCTAGGATTTCCAATGAAACTGTTCAAACTCAATCCTGCAGTGTAAACAATTTTAATACTGAATCCTTTAAATATTATGCTCTCGCCAAGGACGAAGGATGAGGAATTGTGACAAAAGTAGCCTTATCTGTGGGTGAATGGAAGGTCGTATAAATATTAACTGATTTACTGCCCGTGACCGTGAAGCTTAGAATTTCCTCACGTTTCGTCAGAGACTACGTCCAGCATCCTGAAGGGTTTTATTGGCTCGAGACTCAAAATTAAAATAAAACATAATTCTAAAAAGTCGTCGATATTAGTGTTGAATCCATTGTTTCCGCGGACGCTAAGTACATTGTGTACAGACACGTTATCAAATAAACCTAAGATTTGCCATTAGGTTATCAGGCGGTGCGAGATGGAGTGACATGTAGAATCAAGTGATAAAGGACCGATATTAGTGTCGAATCCACAGTTATAGGTGTCAGATGAATAGTGATAGTCCCGATGGCAGTTAAATTCAATTTCATCCACTTGTTCAGAGGGTGCGAACTGTGAAATTGGACCGAAAATAGTGTAGAATTCACAGTTTTTGGGGTCACTAAGCCCATTAGTGCCAAAAAGATTGGGATATATTCCAGGGCAATGCCGGACAATATGCTAGTTTATAACATTATTATACCATTAAATTTGCGAAATGCTAATTCTCTTGCCAGTTATTTAGATTTGTCGGATCGCAGAGAGAACAAAATAATGTAAAACTGTAAGTTATAGCTGCATATTTTGTACGTTTTATAAAATTTAAGTAATTTGTACGAATTCGTTTTTTTTTGTTTTAATAAAGTCATCAGACAAATTAGTCATTGTATGTAATATGATACGTTGCTAATGTAAGTGTTAACAAATCCTAACACAAACACACATACACATGTGTGTGTGTGTGTGTGTTTCATGTTAGGAAGTATCTTAATTCCGCCACATTGAGACTCTTTAGGTTTCTCTGAGATAACTGCAGGGCGAGTATATAAATGAAGATTGAGAGTAGGTAACTGGAAAAAGTGATGCTCATTATTAACTTGAGGGTAAAAATAAGGAGGAATAATAAAAATTCATGGTTACTGCTGCGAAGTCTAGCTTCTACCAAATAGAGACTAGTGTTTTCTAGAGTTTCAAAGTAACACCTTTATATCACTGTAATAGAGAAGAGCACAACATGTTTCCATTATCTTTCTTTTGCTTTCGTTTTATGTTCAGTGAGATGATTTTGACCCGATATCAAAAAGACTATTTTCCTATTCTCTTCCAAGATGAAAACAAATATTTTTTAGAATTAAATCCTTTTACCTCAGCCTGTATTTTGTGAATATATTTCAATCTCCTTTGTGATACAGTCTCATATTGAGGCTAGTCTGTTTAATCCCATATATTTGATTTTAAAAGAAAACGAATTGAGTCTAGCTCTAATGCTTCAGACGCACCAGTTTGCTGTTATTGGCCTATTATGATTTATAATCTTGAAATTCCACGCATGTTATATTCATCTGATTTCTCATAAATATGAATGGTTATGTTTTTATTAATGAGACGAGGGCAAGTGGCTAATTTATCGCACATGGTATACTTAGGGTATCACTTAAGGCTCTTTAAGTATATCAAGTACAGTGACAGAAGCCTCAGTTATTGTTCCCTTTGTTCGTATCACAAGAGCATTTGCCACTTTATACCTAGGAACATGGAACTAAGAGGATCCTCCCATCTCTCACGATTATAACATCAAGGGGACACTAATTCCCCAACAATTGTGTTCAAAACTAAATAATTTACTGCCACAGTGTTTGCTGATAAGGCGTAATGGGGAAACAGCGATAAACACAATTATCACTGTGTACATTAATAATTACTTTAAATATTACTGTACTCATTTATGTCCTACAAGGTGTTTAAGTAATAGAGTACAATATATTTCGTTGTACACAAAATACAATTTATTTATAGATTACGCAGTATATCTCTAATATTTCCTGTTGTTATGTAGGTGAGGTATTAAGTAGGAATGTACAGTATTCCAAGGAAAGTTAAAAATCACACACACACACACACACACACATATATATATATATATATATGATCGAGTTTTCGCGACATCTAGTAATAATGGAGAATATAATACATATATAAGAAAAATAAATGTTTAAATTGGATTCGCTTGTTGGTGCAATGGATATCACACTGAGGTACAGACTCAGAAATCCGGGTTCGAATCCCGTCCAGGCATTTATTTTTCTTATCATACCAAATTAAGCTTGCATTGCTCAATGTTAAACATTTAATTATAACATCGATAAAGCGTCACTGCTATAAAGTAAAAATGTTCTCTTTAATTTGCTTACTTGTTATAGTCAGCTACTATATGGTAGTGAAGACCGAGTTCTCGCGACATCTAGTAATAATGGAGAATATAATACATATATAAGAAAAATAAATGTTTGAATTGGATTCGCCTGGTGGTGTAATGAATATCACACTAAGGTACAGACTCAGAGATCCGGGTTCGAATCCCGTCCAGGCATTTATTTTTCTTATCATACCATATATATTATATATATATATATATACACACACACACACAAACTAAATCACAATGTTTTAAAATATGCCTGTGAGACATAGATTCTCACTCGAAATTAATGAAAATAAATTAAAATCTTAAAAAAAACTCCGAGTATATATATTTATCTTGTTCATGGTGGAGGCGCATGTATGATTAAATTACCTCGTGGTTTAATACCGGAAGGTTTATCCATATCGAACGGATGAAATGATAAATTGAACTAAAGGAGATACTTGATCATAAATTATGATCTTTCACTTAAAATTAGAACTAACAAGAGTTGCGGTAATGGGTTCTACTAGAGTAGAAGTTTACGGAATTGTTAATAATAATAATAACAATAATAATAATGCCAAGAATGAGTTGGATAAAAGGTTAATCATAATTTTAAGGAGAACAATTATACGAGGGGTGATTGTAGGACGTTGGCACAGGATAGGAATGTATAGAGAGCTCATGACCATGCGACCACGAACCTATGTTTTCAACACTGTGATTGAGGTATTGCCGTTAATAATGATAATAATAATGCTTATTTAATGTGGTATGAGCAAACACGTTAGAATGGAGAAAAAATTGTTTATTGACAATGATTGTGGCTAGAAGTAAAGCAAGAATTAAATGTATGGGGGGGGGAATTTAAGAGGACGTGATATAAGAACAGTGAAACCAAGATTACGAAATTACAAGAAAATATTTCGGGAGACATAAAAGGATATATAAGGAATTTAATAATTTTAAATGTAGAATAAAACCACTGGCTCTTGCAACTCTTTTGTATGGTAGCGAAGTATGGACGTTGAAACAGAAGGATATACAGAGACGTAGATCTGCTGAAATGAGATACCTTCGAAGGACTGCAGGATATACACTATTAGATCACAAAAAAATGAAGACATCTTAGAAAAATTACACATGGAAAATTTAGAAAACAACATTTCTGATTATAAGTCAAGATGGATGCAACATATTCATCGAATGGAAGATCACAGGATACCCAAACAAATTTTAAGATATCAACCTACAAGAAGAATAAGACCAGGATGTCCAGTCAAAATACTTCTGGATAGTGTTTCTCTTGAGGCCGAAACGGATCAACAAATGGCCTAAATTCGTGAATGTACTATGATGATGTTGATGATGATGAAAATAATATTAACAGTAATTGGTAAATCGTCAGTGCAGGTATAAATATGATAATATTGTTAATTTATCAGAAAAGTGTTTTAATATGTATAATTGTAAATATTCCCTCTCTAAAGGCTATTTTCCATTCTTTTCATATGACCCAAGTAAAATGTGGACCTCTTACTTATTAATAGTTCATTCAGTATATTAAATTAATCTTATTGTAGATTTTGATCCTTTTGTATTTTTTTCAAAATATTGAAACCAAAATATTTAATTCTATGATTTGAAATATTTTTACATAGAATTCATAATGGCTCTACTGGATATACTTATTATTTTTTATATGGTCAGAGATAATGTACCGTACATTATCAAGTGAAGCGATTTTCAAGATTAAGGCACATTATATTATCTCACAAGGGAACCATTGCATGCATAAACCTACCAATGGGAAGTGAAGCGTTGTGATATACTAAGATCGTGTCGAAATATTATGTGCTGTTATTAGCTGCAAGGTACAGGACTCAAAGCCTGAATCCAGAAGTGGCAACCCGCTGTGCATAGCAGATTGACGTTCCTGCTTGAATTAGAGTGGAGCGGAGTGAGGTGGTTATGGCGCGGACGGCAGGTAGTAAGAGTTATCTAATCCTCCAAATGAAAAGTTGTATTACTTCATTATAGTTTAATTAAGATATTTGGCGCTGGATTTTAGTGTCTTACCGTTAAAAAGGGCAGATATATTTTTTGGACACGACCTTGGTATATCACAAAGCTTCTCTGGGAGAAATTACATGGAGATTTCGGCATGCATATGTTGACAGCTCGCCGACAGCAAACATAAAATTAGTCTATGAATCTTAAAATTTTCAATTAGATCACTCTATATATATATTTTTTACTTTTAATTAGGCCTATATATTTTTTATTAACATGATTAAATCGAAAAGTTTTACGTGTAGTAATGACAATGTACTCATTTCAATGAATCGATTCATTTACACTAAAAGTATAACTTTGAAATATTGCCGTTAACATCAATGCCAGGTAACAGGAACATATCCATTTATCCCTCATACATACAGTCAAGAGATTGATGTCAAATTGGCTAAATGAAAATAATTTTAGGGCACAATTAAAATAAAATTATTTAAGTTAAAGAAGGATTATAGTCGGGTTTAGGTTTTAATTAGAGTGTCCAAGGATATGGGTTCATGGACAATTGTGCTCCGGACTAGTTGGGTTCAGGTTTCGGTAAAACAATGGACTTAAATCTCGGGAATCCGTGAGGAAAGGATGTTCACTTGGGGAAAAAAACAGTAGGCCCAGTGTGCTGTCTTGTAATTTATCGATGCACTTTTATTGTCACTTGTTGTTTACATTTATCATATTAGACGACGATTTGACGAGAAGGCTCTTGGTGAATTAGAACTAATAATGTTTATAACACTCAACAAAACGATGTGCCTTCTCTACTGGCATGTCGCGTATAGTTACTTAATTTTTCGCCTAGTAATGCGATGTGCCCTGCACTGGCACACTCGCTAGTCGCTACTGACCACCCAACTGACTGCCTACTCCACGCTACTGAACTGCCTAACTAACTGACGCTAATTTTCGCTAAATAAAAATACTTATTAATTCTGAGTGGGCCGGCATTAGTCCCTTCCACCAAAAGTCTTAGCGTCTCACAAACAGTTTATATGTTTATACTAATTTTGATTGGTAAATTATATCTAAAGGGCGTTATCGGGGGTGTTAGACTTAGGCGTTTGTAGCCTCGTCCCCCCCCCCTTTAAATTAGTTGCCCTCATAATATAAAATTTTCAGGGTTGACCAAATGGAGTTTTCTTTAAGAGCGCGGCTATCTACTGTCGGCATCTACCTTTTGCCGCCAAAGAAGGCACCCGCTGTTAGCGACATGTACTAGTTAAAATTGGTTCGGGAATAACTCTTTCCACAAGTTACCTAGGAAAATCCAATTGCTTGTTTGTGACTTCCCAGCCTTTTGTAAGAAGTTTTTGGGCTTAACATTGTTATAGCAATATGATAATAGTGCAGTCTTGTAAATCCTCTTAACAAAGGAGACTGCAGACTTTTTCCCCATTGTATAAGGGCTTACGGTTCCATAGTAAGATGTTTACTAATTTCGTTCGCTACAATAGCAAGGGTCCAGGTCTATGACTGGAGCTAATTGCTTGGTACTACTGTTTTATTTATTGCTTATTAAATTATTTTGTGGTAGGTTATATCATTTTAATTTTGTTACTATTGAATTCCTATTTTAATTACAATTCATTTGAATATAAATATGCCCTAATTCTGATAATAATTACGGGTTCATAAATTATTCACCTTTGATGAAAGTACTTATTTTTCTGAAATAAGAGGCTGAGCGAATGACTTGTCACAAAGTACGTTTGACCAGACACAATTCTAGAATTTTAAAAAGCAATTGAAAATCCGACACTACTCTAAGTATCCGAAGCTAATTCCAAAGTACAGGATGTGTCGAAATGATATTCTCAGATAGATGACGGTTTCCGATCTCTCTACGACGACAACAAACGGAATCAGGATATCAGAAGAGAACCAAACATGTCTCAAATCACTGAGAGTAACAAGATTTAACGGAACAGCTGGTTCGTAGGCCGATAATAGGAGCTGCTCAAGTACGGACCTCTCGAGAACAGAAACCTTGGATGTTCATACAAGTGTTAGAAGGACCTCTTTCAGAGGCCAAAATGTCTACTTCACAAATGTTGTTGATAAAAATGGCTGATAGTAACACGAATAGTGTGTTATACGGATATCTAAAACTGCAGGTGTAGAAACTCAGGATGCTCAACTATTTCTTCTTCTTCTACATCATGGAGTTAGGCCATAGACCTGTTCCCATATCAAGAGACCGTATCCCTCCAACCAGTTATGGGACGTCCAATATTCCTTCTTTGTTTGGGTTGGTAATGAAGCAAAATTTGTGAGAGTGCATTGGATGTCATTCTTTCTATACCATAGAGCCAGTTAGATCTTACATTTTGGATTTTATCCATAACACTGTGCATTTTTAATTCGGTTCTAATTATTTCATTATATTCCTTATGTAACATTATATAGCCTGTTACTGAACGTACGAATTTCATTTCAGTTACTTCTATTTTCCGTTCATCTGATTTATTAAGTTCCAATTTTCGCAAACAAATGATAACATTCGTACTGCTATAGTTTGATCAGTGTTGTGTATCTCGTGATGATTGCCAGTAAATGTAGTGTCCCCTGTAAGTGTTGCGGGCGCTGCGCACAGCCTCAACCATTCAAATATACTATTTAAAACGAATAGGAGGCGCCTATTGCAAGTGATTAGAGACTCGTTCTCCTCCTGTGGGTTCCGAGTTCGCGTCTTGGTTCATATTGTGAGGTTTGAGATAGACATATCGGAGACAGGGCAGGTTTTTATCGGTTTTTCCGTTCTACTTTACCAAAAACTTAGTACGACCACTTCCCCTTACCCATGTAATACATTTAGTTTCATTAATTACATCTGTATGGTGCGACAGCCAATATCTTTATGTAAGAGAAACCTCAGAAACATCGGCAAAATCGGATCTCATCCCCGAAATTAAATCGAATACGAGTAGAGAGTTTTCTTCACTTTACAGGGCGAATTTTAATTACACCGAAAAACTCCAGGGACTGATTCCTGACTGGAAATGAAGGGGAAAAAATAAGTGTCCATGAATGCATCGTTGCCACGGAGATGGCACTGAAGAATGACATTCTCTCGGTCCTGATGCATGGCCTGATAGCTCACCGAACTTAAAAACCTTGTATTTGTACCTCTGGGGGCATGTGAAAAGTGTTGCGTATGCTGAACCAGTTCCTGATGTGCTTACATTTAACAGCGTGTCCACGTCGCCAGTGACGCTATTCGGAGAGAGGCCGAAACATGCGAAAGCTAGAGGCAATCCATGATACGACGTGTGAACACGTGTATTGCATGTCATGTAGGTCACTTAGAACATGTGTTGTGTCGTGGATGCGATTATACTATGCACTGTGTGCCGGGACGATTTTTTGTCGTAGCACGAACATCGTTCATTTCCGGATACATGATCATAGGAACTTTATCCCTTCATTTCCAGTCAGTAATCAGTCCCTAAAGTTTGTCAGTATAATTATCGTTCTTCCTGTATAAAAAGAATACAAATAAGAATTTCTGAAAGCAAAAAACTAAAATCATTGATATAAGGTATTTATCCTTTAGCTGTTTTAAATATTTTCCGAAGTACCAACTAAATTGGAAACACCATCTTGAAAGAATGAGTTCAAATCAGATCCCCAAAGCTGTTTATAATTATATACCAAGAGGACGAAGATCACTGGGCCGTCCTATGAAACGCTGGAGGGAACAGTCTCTACAGGATCGTAACAGGCCTTGGCCTAATACTTGGAAGGAAGAAGAAGAAGAAGAAGAAATATTTTCCGAACGAACTTTACAAGTCATTGCTCAATTCTTCAGTCATCCATGTAACTATTCCCTGCCTCAAAGCGCTTGATGGGAAAATCCTTGATATAAGGCAGTGGTTAGTAAGTAACCATATGTCAGTGTAATGAAGGACGTAGAGTAGCCTACACTGTAGAAATTTGAACAAAAAACTTTAAACATTTTGCTCAATTTGTTTCGTACACATAAATATTACCAGAGCATAAAGAGGGTCACTTGCTTTGGTACTGAGGATAAAAGGACGCTGTGTTCAAACCAAGCGTGGAAACTAGAGCAAGGATTTTGTTTGTGGTGAAATAAAGTTAGCCGCGGTTTGCTGGCCCTGTCACACTGCGTGCTAGTAACAACCAATATGCCTCTTTCTTGCGAATTGCCTCAACAGCTAATCTCCTTGCAAGATCAAGTCTCGTTTCCACAAATAAGGAAATGAAAATGAATTGATTTTAACAAACCAAAATGTAATTTTATGGAACTAGGAATAAAAAATTTAATTTAGTAAAATCTATATGAATATTTATACTTTCAACTCAGTGGAGGTTCCCCGTGTAAAGTAAACAAATAAAATTTCCAGCTGAAAATTAAATTAAATGATAAAGGAATTTAAGAACCGTACATTTTCTTCATTACATCATTCTTAAAGCGGTAATTTTTAACGAAAATACAAAGGCTATTTTGAGGCCTCAGAGTGTAAGGATTGATTGATATAACGTATAATAAGAATCGAGTAATACAAGAGCGTTAGTATGTAAATATCTGAGATTGTAGTCGAACGGTCTAAGTCATCCTGCCTTGGCGCAGAATTAAGAGATAGGCGCCGGTTCGAATATCCATGGGGAAGAATATTTTCCTCTGAATTTATGTCAGTGTGCAATCGATGCTCATCCAGCATCGCAACGTATTTGATTAGCTAAAATAAGTTTCGGCTCCAACACGAGAAAAGGACGTGTAACGGTTTTTGGAAAAATATGCTAATCACATATCACTATTACACTGGCCGAATGATCGTTCACCTCTTTAAATGTTACATGTGAATGTGAGACCAGCAGATGATCATAGATCTATCGTGGTACTGGGAGTAATAATGCATAATTATGGGTTAGCACAAACAAACTCCACCTATCTGGAACTAGTGATTCCCAGCCTCACCTATTCAAACCTCGCGGGACTATGTCCTATTGTACGGGTTATGAGAGGCTATACACGTGATCTCTAATATCGTCTCTACTATACAACATAATGAATTATTTTCGCCACATTGATTTATTCTTGCACAATCTGCATGATCTCCATGGATCATCACAGAATAATTTTTACTCACAACATTACTCATACTCCACGGGCATTTATTACAGTAATGTATACGAGGTACGATTATAGCTTTAGACAACATTCAATATAAAGATTTACTATATCGCGACGGTAACAAATAAACAAGAAATAAAGAGAACCGGTAAACATGACTAGGGCTCGGACTCGAAGTTAGATTAAGTGCAGTCTTACTATATAATAATATTGCTTCATGACAGAGTGGTAGGGGGTGTAGTAGCACCAGTGTGACTAGTATGGCATTTGTGCTGTACTGTTTACAGGAAGTATAGGTGGGTAATGAAATAAGTAGATAATTGTGGATTACAAGTTTATTTTGTTGCGTAAAATATGTTTTAACTTTTTAAATTAAACGCTGCAGTAAAACAAAAAGTTAAACACATTTATAATTTCCGTACATTAATTCTCTTTGTGCATCTATAAATACAATGATGCATACATTATTACAAAAAAAAACAAGCTCATTATTTCTGCACAATTACTTTCTTCGTACAGTTGTAAATAAAGAGGTAACACAAAACAAGTATGTGCACTGTACATAATATTTTTAAAACCCTGTTCGTTAAACTCGTTTCGCTTCTGTAGAGCCGTTACAATGAATAACAATGTATTTCCGTAAAGTTTCAAAAGAAAAACTTCTTCGGTGACTGTTCAAGCAAAGTTTATATTTAGAAAACCTCCTTTCTATTTCACATGAGGTAACTGGTACAGAACAAAAGTAAGGTATACCACAGGTATCTAACATGGCGACAGTACTTGCGTTCTTGTTGTTCATTAGAAAATCCTTTATATTGCAAATAGCTGAGTATCCAGGGTTTTTCAGCAATACACTTTGCATTTCTGTTTTGCAATTTCTGTTTTGCAATTTCTGATGCCAAAACTACCTCCTGTTTCACCAAAATGTCGCGATAAAATGTCTACCGTTGTATGGAATCCATCAGTGCTATATGTGAAGATTCCCGTTTTATTATTATTATAAAGGTATATCTTTGTAGACGTTGTTGATTACCTGCAAATTTTGATACAGTTGTCCTGACATCAGAGATTTCACAATTTTTATCGCCCAACTTTCTTCAGCGTTAAATGTATTAATTACTTTAACAATAACTTCATTATGCTGCAAGTAGTATGCAGTGATCTGCAACCAAGTCCCCCATCGAGTTAAAACAGGTTGAGGTGACAAAGGCATTTGTGATGCAATTTCCTTAAATTTCTGTATCCTAGAAGGGGCCTTTAAAAATATTTTCTCATGTTTGATACAAAATGTCCACATCAGAGAAATGCAACCTAATTCTTTCGGCTACTTGATGAAGTCCATGGGCCAAGCAAGTTAGATGTATCATATTCGCATATCGTTCTTTAATTCTGGAAGCTGCTTTCAACAAATAAGGGGCTGCGTCTGTTACAAATAGAAAAACATTGTCTCTTTTTATTTCATTGGGTCATATTCAAAAAGGTTGTCCATTTCTGAATGGTTACTTTATTTAAGACCTCGGTAGTTAACAAAAATGTATCCCAGGGGTTTTCAGGTGATAATATCCCCACTATCACATTTCCTACAGACATTCTGGACACATCTTGGGTTTCATCGATTGACACCCATATTTTATGATCTGCCACGGTATTCTTAATGCTTTTCAGAACGTCTTTATAACAAGGAGATAAATAATATCTGCGAACAGTTGTTTCACAAGGAATTTTTCTTCCCGTATATTTCTGAAAAAATATTATAAGCCGGATTTTGCACTTTAATGAAAGGAATATTCGCGGAAACCATCGATTCGCATAAATCCTTGAAAAATTCACGATGATTACAAGTGTCGGAAACTCCTTGACTTATTTCATCGTTAACCTTTTGTTTTACATTCCCAATGTGTGTTTTAGATTTGCAATGGCTCTTGATAAAAATTGTTGCCTCCCCCTTCAACTCTACATTACACAATTTACAAAATATTTTATCTTCTTTTAGGCAAAAATACTCAGGGCCGTACTCACGTACAATTTAATTCATTTAGTGTGTGTTTGGGTTTCGGCATGTTGTAATCACTCATCAGATCGTGGTGATCGGTATTATGACTTGGCTGCACACTATACGATAGCAGCACAGAAAAGATGTCTCTGGTTGTGGCACTGCGCATGGGACAGGACTAACTACCTGTGTAGTTAACTGTTTGAAAGCGAAACGGCAATGAAAAGACAATGAAGTCCGAGCTCTAAACATGACTATTCATTTACGATAGCAGAGATTCTGCGCGCTGGGCCCGGGTTACGCAGACATGCTTCATTTCCTATAAACATCTGCTATTCTAAAACAAACAATATTTTAATTGTGACTTTATTGTAGTTAACGTGATTCTAAATGAGATCGTGAGAGGACATCTGAAGACACTAATTACTAGCAGTATAGATATTAAATCATTAACTAAAAATGAAACTATCTTTAACATAAAAAGTAGTCAGGAAAATGAAATGAACATGATATCGCCCAAATTACCAAAAATAATAATTAAAGTTAACATAATCCAGAACCATCATCTCCAAATACAATAATAATATTAATAACCTCACTCGTACTTTACACTCGAACTATAAACATACATACGAAAATGATACTCAACTTATAAGTATCTTCTTGATACAGCCATAACAAAATATTCCAAATCTTGAAATAATAGCCGAGTGATTCACTTGCTTGAACCCCTCGCCAAAACTAAAGAGTTCTAATTTCGCAGAAGTCTCGTCCCAATCCTTAAGAAAACTGTTCGAAGCCAGTGCCCAGACTGCATGACCGTCCGAAGATAGCCCGTAGACTGCTTAAAGTTTCATGTCACTGCTGATTGACATCTTCTCTAGCGCAGTGCCTGCGCAGAGGAGTGGGAGAAGGGTGAATTCGGAAAAAAGTGAATAAAAGACAAAGGAATCAAGACCTAACAACGCACAACCGACGTCACGGCAACAATACAGTTAAAAATTATCAAAAATTACGTAAACACGGTCGCTATTTCAAAAGATAAGTAAAAACTGGTCCCGTCTCATAGAATTAGGCCTATGTCATTGAAATATTCTGAAGCATGAAATAAGAGACCTCTATGAAAACTGCTCTCTACTTTCAGGCTTACAATTAATTTAAGATTTCAATAAATTACGTAGTTAACCATTTTTATGAATAAAATATTTCAGCAGTAATAGAACAGAGGTGACATAATATATAATGTTATTGAACAAAATATTAATATTCTGTTTAAACTTCAATTTAGGATTCCATGAATATCAAACAATTAAAATTGTATGACCATGTAAAAACAACACCAGAATATTTTATCCCAAGGAAAATATTAGAATGGTTGGCACCTGGTAGAGGAAAACCAAAAACGTGGGTATGTTTTTTTAAGCAGCACGAAGGAAAAAGGATTGTGCGATGGTATTGGAATGACATAGAAACATCGAGGAGAATGAGCAATTTAATTGTGAAGCATGCTATATAAGTAATTGTGTTATACTTTAACTAAAATATATTTTAAATATCTACATGAATTGTATTTAATTGTGATAATGATTTAATATTTTAACACATTTCTATGGTAATGTTTTGTAAATACTTATTGTCGCATAATGTTACTTATGTTACGATCGAGCAACTTGTCTTGAGTGGTAGCGTTTGGGGCTCGTATTCGGGAGGTTATGGGTTCAAATTCCGGTGCTGACAAACGCAACTGAGGATTTTCCCAGTTTTCCTCAATCGTCAAGGCAAATGCTGGATTGTATTTAATTGCCAGGACCATTTTCATCATATTTATATTTTCATAATATCATCAAATACAAATAAAAGTACAATTAAATAAATTGATTTTATATGAGCTACTTGTTAAGAACATCTTTAAAAAACACTTACTGGTCAACACGATTCAAGATGATCTTGAAGAAGAATTCCGGGCTGTAAGGCCCTGGTCTCGAGGCTTGAAACGTCGGGGAACTTCAAGCCTCGAGACCACGGCCTACAGCCCGGAAATCTTCCTCAAGATCATCATAGCAACTCCGGCCGTTAAAGCCTAAGTCAATACAATTCCAGATGTCTACAGAGTGCAGATAAACAAATGCTACAGAAGATACTGTAACTAAAGTTTGAATTGTTTATTAAAAGTTTGTAATAATTATGAATTTGTCTACACTCTATAGATAACATGAATTGGATGTATTTTGTGTGGTGTTGATTTTAGCATTGAAATATATTTTGTTTCCACAGTAAATAGATTACATAAATAAATGTTATCTTATGATCCATGGCAACAATAATTTGTAAGTATCGATTGTAAAATCGGCCGCAGAGTTAAGTTCTTTCCGTCTAGCCCCGAGAGTCGCGGATTCAAACCCGGCCGAGATCGATGTATTATTAGAATGGAAAATCCAAGGGAGAAGTCCTTCGGCAGGTACGTAAGGCCCTGGGTGCCGAGTCTGAAAATGTTCAAGCTCGTAAAACAACAGCATGCCTGAATAAAAAAGGCCTCTATGTAAAATGTAACTGACGTTCATCCATCCAAGTAATATCTTGGTTACTTAACGGATGTCTCGTTGAGGCGATGTGCTAACCACATGTCACTCGTTAACATGCATAGGTAAATAAGAATAACTATGTTATATCGGTTAAGAAACTCCCGCTAGGGAGCATCCATGACCCATGCGGGACGTAAGGGGTATATACATTCCGGTTCTAAAAATAATTTAACGTGGAAAAAACACGAGTACGGATCTACATCATACACGTATATGGAATGAAAATACTATATATTTAATTTGCCTCGAAGAATTCTCGGTTATTTAATTACCACATTTGGTATTGGAAATAAATTAAAATAGAAAAGCCAGATCTTCTAAAGAGTACATTAACAAGTGTTGTATTCGCTGGTATTATTTATCTGCAGACATGTTGCGTTAGCAGTTTGCTGTCGCCACCATAATTTGTTGCGATAATCACTTTCATTTGTTTTAGCGATTGTAATAGCTCTTCTGTATCAACTACCAGCGCGAAACGTTTCAAGTGGGCTAAATGGAGAGGATTTGAAACCCAAATTGAGCTTATCTATTGTTGCAGCAAGCTCTGCTGATAAAATGACATTGATAATGTTCAAGCTCGAATTTACGGAGATGAATGTTCATTCTCCTGCCCCTAAAATCCTTTATATCATTACGTCATATATAAAACACCTGAGCAAAAGCCCTGTCACGGCTAAGCAAGTGAATTAATAACTCACACTAAGTTTCTTTCTCATGGGTATGTCGAGAATATTAGGTTTATTTTTTATTGTATTTATTTTTAACCTTCTCGCCGATTAGTCATATTAAAACTAGTATTTCTTCTTGTTGTTCTCATTCTTGGTTTAACCTCTCACCTTACAGGAACATTTACGTGTCCCACGCAACCCGGGCCTTACAGTGGCATGACCTTTCTGGAGACGGATTTTAAACATTGAATCATACTCGTACTTTTTTAAACATACAAGGATTTTGTGCCTTCCCTAATTAATGACCAGCTCAATCCATCACCTCGAGGTTTAACCATTCACTCACTCACTTCTGCTAAACAAGATGAAGATATGATATGGTTACTGTATAATGGCTTGGAGATGTTGAGGGACCGTTTGGGCCTTAAACGTTTCATGACATTTGTTTTACTGGTGAAGAAAACCTCCGAAACAAACACAATCAGCCAGAAACTTGTAATTAGCTGGTACCGAACCCAGACCCGCTGCACATGAGGCAGCGACGCTACTTCGTGGCCATAGCGGAGGAGGAAAACTATCACAATATAAATAAAATTACTTCCAAAATTTAACATTTTAAAACATTAAATCATACAACTAGGCCCATTTATACAAAATGATCAAATAATTTTATAACCAATGAAAGTATCTTAGTTAGTTGGGAAATGTGGTATACTACAGACAGAACAATTGCGTCTGTATTCTGTTGACTCTCGTATGTACCGCAGCTGCGCACTATCCTGTGTCGCTGTCTTGTGCCGTCACATCGTATGCATACTCCGATTTCAGTTCTCATTATACAGCAATACAATGCCAATCAAGGTACTTTCTCTGTTTATAATATATACAGGAGATCGTATGTGTTTGAACGGTAGTTTATGAAATTTGTATTCAGGAGGGCCTACAATAACATCGTGGTGCTGACCAACCTGATAAATATATATATATATATATATATATATATTTCCCCCCCCCTGATTTCTCTGAATATTTGAGGTATATACTAGGTTGAAATCTAATTACCGGAACATACTGTAATTCCATAAGATATCTAAAATTAACATTAGAAGACTTCCACATAAGGTGTAACAAAAATGTTTGTCCAAATTTTGAGACAACATTTCTCACATTTAAGTAAATAAAATATGTAAGTGTTGGTCCGGGAACGCATTGCTTTCGATCTATGTAATCAAGAAGACGCTCAACATCTTGCCCAAGGGATTTCAAATTCCTCAAAGTCAAATGATGACTGCACCGATTCAAGGAATTGCTCCACATCTATCTGTTCAATATTCATGGAATTTACTACTGACTAATCTACGGACAGAGACTCGGAAACAAGAAGGATCTCCATCATACACGAAATAGATGTTTTGTCTTTGAAGCAGTGGAATATTCTCTTACAAATTAGGTAAAGTATTCTTCAACAATATTTGTATCTTCGTTGAGCTTACGCGGAAGAAAAAAAAACACCAATAATGTCCGGTCACACATGCACTGATATATATATATATATATATATATATATATATATGTTGATAATGGTGTGGTCCCACATTTTCGTGAGATTTTTCAAATACCCAGACGTGCTTATTTGAAAATTTCGTGATCTGATCCTGCCCGAAGAAAGCTTCACCTGAGTCCAGAATTTATAAATCTTTGGATGAACCATTGGCAGAACTGAAGCCAATGCATGTTTTCCGTTTGTGCTCGCTGTGTAAAATGTAAGCATACAGCACTCTGCAAAACGTTCATATTCAACATATGCCACATTAGCCATTGAGGATTTGATGAAAATAAGATCAAAATATACACTTGAGCCAGCACAGAGCATATAAAGTCTGCTCTTAGTGAAATTGTAAATACTGGATATCCATCGAAATAATGGAAACTGCATATTTGTCATAAATAAATAAATCAGAACTGGAGGAAATTCATAAAAATTGATAGCATCTTATGTTGTATTCAGTCTTATTTCCCTAAAATACAATGTTGCCTTAAAATATGTTTCTCTTCTTCTTCTTCTTCTTCACTTCCTGGTTAAGGCATTAGTTGCCTGTTCCGTCTTCACTAATAGATCTAAGACCATCTCTTCCGAGGATGTCTTACATCTCTTCTTCCTCTCGGAAAATAATTTAAGATTTTATTTGGTAATCTACATTATTTCATTCTTTCTACATGTCATTTGCACTGAATCTTGTTGATAAATATATTTCTTTTATGTAGTAGATCTGCAGTTCTTCATGGATATCCTCGTTTTTTATCTAGTCCTTTTACTCTTCTTAAATATTTAATCTCAGCTACTTGGATTTGACTTTGTTGTTTGGTAGTGATAATGCAAGATTCACTCCCATACAAAAGGACAGGGACTGTCATTGTTTTATTAAACTTTAATTTTGTTTGTTCATGGGCTTTATTATTCAATATTCTATTTATTGTGACACAATACGGGCTTAAACCATAGAATAATGTTTCTATCGTACATAATTCAGTCATAAGGCGGTTAAAAGTAGTACCACGGTTCCCACAACAGACAGAGCCAGCGGAGTAATATCTTATGCAAGTTGATTTCAGTACAACGGGAACTTAATTCGGAATTAATACAAGAAGTTGAATCGTAACAAAAGACTACTCTCCGCAACGAATGAACAAAGTAACGTACGACTACGTGGTATAAATATATGTTAGTCACGGACCCCGCTACACTCAAGACTAGCTGTACAAGCCGAGTTCACAATGATTACATTAATCTATTAATAAAATGTGTCGACAATAGATTTTTAAATTGTTACATTAATACAACATTCACCGTTAATGATATACATTTTGTATTTTTCTGAACACGTTATTGCAGCTGTAATTCGGTATTTAATCACAGACAATTTTCTGCGCGATAAACACCGTAAATGGAAGATAATAGTGATGTGGTCGAGCGAGACTAACGTGGGGTTTATTAACTGCTACATTATTGCGGTTATCATAACACAAACTATACTTCTCACATGGTAAACTAGAGAATGGTGACCGTTACTTGTCTTATGGCCTAAGGACTATCTCTTCCACTCCATTTTAACTCTAGGGTAGACCTCAAAGGAAACACGCTCTCTGTTATTTGTATCAGAGTTGAGATAATTCCTGTAGTGTGCTACAGGCTATAATTTTGTAGTCCGCTATAAGTTTAGTTTATATTATAATCTCTTCTAGGTACAAATGCGCATTTGAAATGCCTCTCGAGAAATAACAGGTTAGTCGATTATACCTCTTGTTTCCTCAAGTAGCCTACAACAATATCGTGATGAACTCGTCAGTTCAGAGTGCGTGAGCTATACATTCAACCTACATAATAAGAAAAGACAACTATCCGACTGCTCAGGTATGAGTTGTACTTAACACACCACATTTCTATAAGCTCTTAATTATACACGCTTAAGTATTTATAATGTTTATTTATAGTGTTCTGTCCTAGGGCAGGTCTTTCACTGCAATCATAGCATTTTCATGCTATGCATTGCAGCTTTACTAGGGAATTATATGCTTGGTAGCTTCCCGTTGCTTTCCACACCGTGGATGATAATGATGGACACATGACGTTCGGGGACTGTTTTGGGCCTTACAGCTTCCTAAAATTTGTCTAACCTGTGAGGAAGAACCCCGAAAAAAAACTTCACCTAGGTAGCTTGTCCCGACCGGGAATCAAATCCGGGCCCCCTGCTTGACAAAGCAGCACGCTACCTCGAGACCACAGTGGTGGATTAAAGAAAAAAAAAACAAAAAAAAAGAGAGGTATTTCTATCAACGAAGTAATATTGTTTTCCAAACCTATGTTCATAAAACGTACTCTCAATTTTAGTTATAAGGAATACTTTTTCAAAGTTCAGACTTACATTTTGTTTGTCTTTTATATAACAATGTACGAGTATTTAATTTTAATCCTCTCTAATATTATTTGTATTACAAAGAGGAGAAGAACAAAAGTATGTGGATTAATATTGCAATATCGTAGTTTATTTTGTTCTAAAGGAATAATTACATAGTTTATTTTAATGCTTACTATATAAAACATACGTACTTTTATTTTTTGCTACTTGTATAAATCGTCGGTCGCGATGGACTAGTGTTATGCTCCTTGCATCTGGTTCCGAGGGTCGCGTGTTTAAACCAGGCCGTAGTCGATGTACTTTTTAGGATGGAAATATCGATGGAGCAAGTCCTCCGGGATGGACGTTAAGCCGTGGATCCCGAGTCTCAAAATTTTCAGGCTCGTAAAAGATCCTTAACCGTGTGTAAAAATACCTCCAAGCAAAATTTACTGACCTCACATCTCAGTAATACCTTAGTTGCCAGCTAGATGTTTCATTGAGTCCGTGTGTTGACCGCATGTCATTCATGACATCTATATAAAAATAAGGTAACTAAATTAACTTGGTATAGAAGCTCCTAACAAAGGCGGCTTAGCAGTGGGCTACGCCATTAAAAAACTTTTCTAAATTATTAATACGTGTAATTATTATAAAGTTACTCTTTCCTACAAAAATATTCTCAATAATGTTATATGTATCTAATATTGTATTTAGTATATCTGCACTTTACCGGATACAGTAATCATGTAAATCAAGTAGCTCTAAGAATCTGTATCACTTTTGTATATGAACCGATAAAGAGTGAGGATTTAAATTATTATTATCAAGGTATTGTTGTGGGAAACGCACAAAATATACAGACTTAGTTTATTCGATACATCCAGGTACTCTACAACATGACCTTAATATGTTGGGATGTCTATCAATAGAAATGAAACGAGAGAGATAACTTTAATTTCTGTTTAAAAAAGGTTTTATTTTAGATATAATTATATAACTTCATATTTATAAGTTTAACATAATATCTACAGAATTAGCACAAATAGCTAATTCATTTCTAAATTAAATCTAAATTTGAGGGTACAAAATATTTTTTTAATAAATTCAATTAGCCGACGTTCATTAAGTAGGTTTTCTGTCAGGACATTGGAAATCTTGCGGTAAGCCTGAAACATGCAATACAGTCTTCTGATATTGGTTTTAATGTTTCTGATATCATCGTCATAATCATAATAATTATCGTAATAATAATAACAATAATCATCATCATCATTATTATTATTATTACTATTATTATTATTATTATTATTATTATTATTATTATTATTATTATTATTATTGATTTTCAATGCTTCACTGTTTTTTTTTTAATCTCACAGTAGAAAATGCCTTCCGCCAGGTCTCATTTTCATTTCTGCAATATCAAAGTTCAATGATATTTTATGGAATCAGAATATAAGTTCTAAACTAAAAACAAATATTTTAAATACAATAATACGGTATAGAATCATATACAGTGCAGAAACATGGCAATTACTGTCTATAACAAAAAGAAAATCTAATTCTGCAGAAATGGAATTTTGGTGGCGTTCAGCTGGAGTTTCTAGAAGAGATAAAATAAGAGACAGAGTAATTAAACAATATATTAATGATCAAATTTCAGTTGTGGATTTCATTAAAAAAACGAACAATTGAAAATGGTATGGTTATGTAAAAATAATGACACAAGACACATTCCCAAGAGTAATACTAGAATGGAGGCCATTTAGTGGTAGAAAAGAAGAAGAAGAATGTGGATTGATGGTGGTTTGAGCAGCATGAAGAAAAAATGATTGGACGATGGAATGACAGAGGGAGTTGTGGAGGAAATGACTGAGTAATTGGGTGCTGGAAGATGATGTGAATCATTATGAAACCTCCAAACTAAATACAAATTATTAAGAATAAAACGGATCATGAAATTAAATTTTAACCCTCTTTTTTGTTTGACAACTGATAAAAAGATCAACTTTCCATTAGTTTCACAGAGCACGGTTCTCCAAAATACAAGTCTAACTGTATTTTGTAAGTGGATACATTTGATACAAAGATCCTGAATATACATAGATATGCAATATTTTAAATCATAAAATTATCGTCCGTTTTGTTGGAATAGTGGTTATACGTTCCCCTCTGTTTCTCAAGTTCGCAGGGTAGAGCCGAATACTTTTCTGGATATAGCACGCAGAAGATCGTTCCTGCTTCGCAAATTTAAGGGACATAAAAAACCTGAATTTGTAATTAAGATACCTGCAACCAAAATGTGCCTTCTTTTCACACCAGTTTATCCTTAATAATATTAGTATTAATAATAATAATAATAATAATAATAATAATAATAATAATAATAATAATAATAATAATAACAATAATAAAATAATAATACGTAATACTATGCTAATGATGCCTGAGTTGTCAAAGAATCTCGTTAAACAAATTACAACAAATTGGACGTGGAATCATCAATATCTTTACACATTAAAAAAAATATATAAATATCTTCATAAAAACAAAAGACAAACTGTCTCTATACCTAGTAAACATATGACGTCAAGCATTAATTTAATAAAAAACTTTTTTTAAATAGTTTCATTCTAGTTCAAAATATATTATGGGTTTGAAATATTCTAACTATTGCAGAAGTGTTAACAAAAGAACTGTGATATACACTACGAAAAGTGATTTTTTTCACCAACATGCAATTTCCTGCGAGACTAGTGATGTACCGATATGTGTAAAAAGTTTATTGATACCATTCAAGGACCAACATAATTTGCAATCTGCAATAAAGGAATTTGCTTTCTCCTTTCGTCTGTGAGAATGTAAAAAATCTGAGAAGATAGATTAGCCAGCGATGAAAATCGATCTCGGTATCTCCACTATTGGAATTTAGAGCTTCATCTCGCACCCACATTGTTCCATAAGCTGAATACAAAACCTTATGAAGTTTGTACAGCCATGTAATTTTCCTAGGTATTGCTACAGTTACCCAAAGTCCATAATGTCTCCTAAATATATCACAGTGCGGTGTTTGATCTCTTGGAATGACGTCAGTAGTGTCAGTGTCACTGACCAGTGTTCTATTGCAGTAATTAATGACTTGAACCCTGCCCGCATTATTAGATTCCATTGTAATTAAATAATTGGACACAAAATCCTCTTTGTTACGCTAATTGCGGATTTATCTTCATTTCTCGTTCTTGTTTCTCTGTCGGTTTTTATTTTGATCAAATATATAACTCATGCAATTTAAAAAATAAATAAATAAATAGCGTTTTCGTGTATCTAATTGGAGTGTCCAAGTACAGTGTTTCCATTTTTTTCTGTTTCTTGCATAAAAACATTTATAAAATAATATTAATTTAAATGTCCACCGCTGTGGTCTCGAGGTAGCTTGCCGCCTTGTCACGCAGCGGACTCGGGTGAGGCTTTCTTCTGGGTTTTTTTCTCACCTGTAAGACAAATGTCAGGATACTTTAAGACCCAAACGGTCCCCGAACATAATCTGGCCATCATTATCATCAATACCATATTCACCTCATTAGAATAAGTTTAGATCTAAGGCCTCTCCTGGCGCATCATTACCCATCGTCATAACCCATCCTATCATTTGGGTAACGTAACTCCGCCTTCCAGGCGCCAAACCTCAGAAATGAATTACAATACGCCAATGCCAGGAGAGAATACATGAAATGTACAATGACAACAGATGGCATTGAACAAAAAATATATATTAATTTAAATATTTTCGTATGACAGTAAATAAAATAATTTGTCCATTATTTTCTATGATATTGGAAACTAATAACATAATAGTAATTTCGTGGTTTATATAAACTACTTGTACTTCATGTTACGTTTGTACATGTAATCACATACCAGAAGGCGGTGTGTATATATATATATAATCCATAGTAATTCTGCCCGAAGGCAGGTCTTTCACTGCAATCATAGAATTTTCATGCTATGCTTTGCAGCGTTACTAGGGAATTGTAGGTGTGGTACCTTCCCGTTGTTTTCCACACCGGTGAAGGATGTTGATGATGATGATGTTGATAATGATAAGGATGATGGTGGTGATGATGGCCATATGATTTCAGGGACCGTTCGGGCCTTAAAGGTTTCCTGACATTTGTCTTACAGATGAGGAAAAACCCCGATAAAGACCTCACCCAGAAAAACTGTGCCGAGCGGGGATCAAACCCGGGCGCGCTGCGTGACAAGGCAGCACGCTACCTCGAGACCATAGCGGTGGACTATATATATATATATATATATATTCCGATTGAGGGTCTTTCCACTTTTCAGCGGTTGCCCTTTTACCAGCCGGCTGCTGACCCTTCATCCACATGTGTCAATCACAGAGGTAGATGATCAACAGCCAGTGTAGGAGTGACATGTGGTTAGCATGTCGAGTCCCCCAGCCGTTATAGCTGGTTCCTCAACCTGGAGCCGCTACTTATTGTAGCTACCCAATTGCCTCACAATGCTGGGTGGGAACCGGTCCATACTGGCCGAAATACCATGAGAAAATTTCTTCCCCCATGGAGACTCGAACCAGCGCAAGTCCCGTAACTCTGCGCCAAGGCTTCCTACCTTAGCCGCTCGGCTACGGCGCGGGACTGGATTATATATATATAGTGATTATATTTGTGTTTTCACTTTATTTAATTAATGTATAGGTCTGCGGCTATTGTTTAGGGACGTAAGAGGCATGGGTTCTATCTTCTATTGTAATTGTTTTCCTTCTTTCGAGATTTTTCTCGAATATTAAGGTTAATGAAAAACACTGTTAAAGCCCAAATGGCCTTGACCGGGGATTCTTTACTACATGTGACGCGAAGAAATTTTCGCATGCGCTAACAAACGCGAAGCGGTTTATACTATGGAATCACGGACTGCAGTCAACATATACACTATATTTAACGAACCTAAAAGTTAACATAACGCAATTTAAGCACTCTTACCTGTGAAAGAATGCAACGCCCAAAAATAAATAATACGTTCTAAAATTCTAAAGTGTATGTTTCAGTTAATAATTACATACTCTCTGTTGGCCAGACTGGATATTCGTTAAAATTAATATGGCTGTCATGTTTTCGTGCTACGTATGTAGTTAAATATCATAGAAAACTATATTCAAATAATCGTTAGATAAAATGTTAAAACATTGTAAATGGTGGGAAATATAAAAAAAAAAGGAAACCTAAGAATAAAATTTGACAAGAGTTTACGAAGGAACTTAAAAAAAGAGGTGTCACGTGTTGTAAGGAGTAGCCGTCCTGAACATTATTATCAACCGTATGTTTTTCACTTTACTTAGTATTAATGTAAGTGAATGGTGTTTTTGTCTAAAATCTTGCTGTTGTATCGGAGGCAGTCCCTGCATTACATAGACCACTCATCTGGGGAGACCCTCATTGTTATTTTGTGTTATAAAATTGTGTTGTTAAGATTAATAATTTCTATAGACAGGTTGTACCTTTGCTGGGAAAATTAATAGTAACTGTATCTACAAAAGTTGACATGAAATTAAGGCATGAGAAAGAGAGAGTAAATGGTCACTTATAGGTAATTCATCATAATTAACTCACTGGCACTATCGAAACCGCACTAACATAAGCAATCTATACATCCCTGTCCTTAGCCAAGGTTTTGTAATCATCCTCTGTTTAACTTACCATCGTCAAATCATGATTAATGTGATTTTCATACCTCATTCTTAGTCTGGCTACTGGACGCTTTCCGTCTGATTTTCCTACAAAAAGTTTCTGTGCCCCTCTTTTATTCCCCATTCGTACCATGACTTATCCAACGCAGTCTACATGTCTTAATAATAATTATTTTTATTATTGTTATTATTATTATTATCATTATCATCATCATAATTACTACGACTACTACTACTAAATCGTGTTTTCTCTAAAGAATGTGTAGTAAGCTGTTAAGTTGTCATCTAATTCCACTTGTCTGTTCCTATCTCTTTGGTTCAACATTTTTATAAGATTTTTATTCTCAAATAAGCTATTCGTTTGTCCTCTCTTAAAGTAGACTTCACGTTTCGCATCCATATAATATAACTGGGAGATTAACAGTTTTATACATTTTCAGTTTGGCTTTTTTTTAGAGAGGTAGGGACAAGAGTCACTTTTCTAATAGAATTGAGCCTACGTCTAATTTCTTTCTGCATGTCATTCCTGTATGTAATTATTGTTCCTAGGTATTTGAATTCAGCCATTTCTTCTAACTTTCCCTCATTTGTCATTAACTGTAAAAGTCCATTATATAATTTTTGTATGTGTGACTATATACACAGTTTTATTGATGTTTAGGTTTTATTGTGTCTACGTCTAAGTATGTCAGTCCCCTCGTAATATTTTAACTACCAAACAAAATATTACATATTTATTTAATACAGTTTGTGGTTTTGCTTTATTCTTACTAGAGGAGATGCACTGAATATTATTATAAACTATGTGGGCCACATATATATAATCTTATATATAAAAATTAATGTTTGTTTGTTTGTATGTATGTTCGTTCTTTATGCGCGGCCATACCGTTGATCCGATTGTGACGGGGATTTTTGCAAATTGTTCAGGAGATTCCCAGGATGAACATAGGCTATACGAGAGTTGTAATACTCAAATCCTACATCTTTACAAATCGCCCTTTGTAGTGGAAACCATGAAACAAGTACCTCTATGGACTATTAAATGGCCTATGCTGCCTAAACCATACGAAATTCACACAGTTAATGTACACAAAATTGAATATCCCAAAACGCTCTACAAAAACGTATGACACAGCATATGTTTATCTCATACGAATAACTCACAATAACCATTTTTGTCTTTCATTGAAACTAAGAGAATAATACCCTTTAGGGTGAACTTTTTATCCTTATTATTCCTCGCTGTAGCCGACTGGTTAAGGCAAGAAGTCTTGGTGCAGAACTACGTGGCTTACGCTGGTTCGAGTCTCCATGGGTTTTTTTTTCTCATGGAATTTCGGCCAGTTTGGGACCGGCGCACGTGGGCCACAAATTAAATCTAGCTGGAAAAATACTATTTTCACTCATCCTCATCAATTTATTTTTTTTTACTCTAATATAAGTGTTACATGACGGTTCTTAACTTATCTCCAAAGGAGCGTACAATTATAATGATAAAAGTAGCTCTTTGGACGCATAAATGGCTTACGCTGCCTAAACCATAGCAAATACACAAAATTAATGTATATAGAATTGAATATCTCAAAAAGCTCTACAAAAAGGTCCGTGACAGCATATGTTTATCTCTTACGGATAACTCAGAATAACCAATTTTATCTTTCATGTATTTCAAGAGTCACGCGCCGTAGCCTAGTGGTCAAGACAAGACGTCTTGTCGCAGAACTACGAGACTTACGCTGGTTCGAGTATCCAGGGGGGGAAATTTCTTCTTGTGGAATTTCTGCCAGTATGGGACCGGTGCACAGTGGGCCTGAATTCAAATCTAGGTGGAAAAAAACTATTCTCACTCACACTCATCAATTTTATCTTTTTTTTTCACTGTAATATAATTGTTATATGACGGTTCTTAACTTATCTGCAAAGGTGGGTACAATTCTAATGTTTATGAAGACAATATAAACACAGGAAGTTACCGGTGGTTAAAAACTCATCTGTTCTATATCCCAGTTGTGTTATTAGCGTTGTGTGTTCAAGTTTAGCAAGCTATTCTTCTTAATCTATATGGATACCTCATCTCAAGGTTTGTAATTTTATTGATTATATTTAATGTGTTTCTATATAACCAGATATTATGTTAAATACATGTGGAATCATACCTTTCATGCACTAAACAAATTACACAATGATCTTATTTTAAATTGAGCTACAAAGAAAACAGTTCTGAACAGTAGTACAAATTTTATTTATAATATAGAGTCATTTATGGACCTTAATTCCCGCACAATAATATGTGTGCAAATTATTGCGTTTTGTTAATTAGTTTCCTCATTACCGGAGGTAGCCAGCAACTGAGGCCTACCGTTGCGAGCAGAGAATAATTGTTTAATATTGGAAACAAATTAGATAGAGGCAATAAGTTATCATTTAGTAAACAAATTAGGAATATGGGGATGTTAGCAGAATGTTTTAAATGATATTAAAAATCAATATTTTTTTAAAAAACGATTTTCTCAAACGTACGAAGTTGTGCGCGAGAAAAAATCTAATGCTATATTCTGATTGGCTAGGAGTGGATGTTAACTTTCCCGTAATGAAGAATTAATTTAGAACAATGACAGTCGTTGGATATTTCCGTTCCATGTGCTTATGGAATTGGAAGACCCAAAATAACTTTCGAAGAGGCCAGAGTAATATATATGTTCACTTAAGCAGGAATTCTCTCCCGATGAAATTGCTCTTGCAACACATATATCACTTTGGTCATATGGTAAATTACTCAAAAAACCACAAAAAAATAGCTTCAAAATAGTAATAAACATTAGAAATACCCCCGCTCAAATCCCCTACTCTCTATGTTGGAGCGAACCATTGTCTTTTTTGACAGCAAAACATCAATGCACAGAGAAAATAATCCAGCGAAGATAAACGAATAAATATTGTTGTATTGTTGCTTAGATCAGTTGGAACACAATTATTCATAATTTAACATGTGTGAAGAAGGTACAATGTACCGAAACAACTGTCACTGAATTATATAATAAATATGAATATCAAATAAAACTACGTTTTATTTTTATTTAATTAACATATATTTTATAACATTTTTACACTCCCTTATAGAATGTTTGTTTTCTTTTACAAATAGTACAGGATTATGTTTTGCCTTTCACCACCTTTATTATCTACTCCATCTCTTATACAATACATATCGTATCCACTCAGAGTCAGAAATAAAATACAAAACATATTATAGGCTAGTTGTCTTTTACGGTTTCTGAATGGGATCAAAAATCAGGTTCAGATTCGGGTGATGATTTTCAGATGCTTCGCCGCTGATTGTGAGGTTCAGCGATTGAATTCCCTCAAAGTAAACATCATTTTTAAATCGAGAAAAATTCCAGGAAGCGATTTCTGGGAGATGAAATAAAATACCATCCGTGTCCTAACAGAAAATTATATAAGTTGAAAAATCTTCGAATATGAAGAGTACATCGCAAGTAAAATTCCAACTGTAAGAGCTCAGGTGGTATTTTAAACGAATATTATATATACGTTAATGATCGTTACTAGTTTCATTTTTGTTTCCAGAATGGATAATGAGTTAACTTCTAATGAAAACAACAAAAGTAATTATGAATTCCATTTTATAAATTAAACGAGAGGGATGTTGCCTCGAAATCTATTTTCTTATTCTGAAATATTCAGAATGCACTGTAATACTACAATTACTGACGCTCCAAGGGTTGAATAATTAAATATTTATGTACAAGTGAGGTATGTGCTCTCAGAGTACAATATTGCGAGAAAAGTAAAGTTACTTTTAATATTAATGAAATGCTCGGCCACAGTTCTGTATCTCCCCATGTAATATTATTTTATGATAGAAAGCTTTTTGGCGAAAATAAAAAAGTTATAAAACATTATTATTAAAAACACTGCACTATACAAGAGAGTAGTGTTGAAATATTGAAAGACGTATTAATTGAAAATCACATCAGAAGCCAAGATTTCGCAGTGGAACTAACTAACTCACTGGCATAATCGAACCCATAAATCAATGGTCGTTCGGGCATAAACTCTCCACACATCCCTATCCTGAGCTAATGTAATTCTCCCTCATCATGCTTGGTCTATGAAGAGAGCGTTTTCCTTTTGGTTTTCCTACAAGAAGCCTCCATTACCCCTCTTTCATTCCCCATTTGTGCTACATGTCCTGCACATTGCAGTCTACGAAACCTACTGGTATTACCTATATCTGGTTTCTTGCAATAATCATGTAGCTCACTGTTATGTACTCTTCTGCATTCCACTGACTGTTCGCCTCTCTTTAGTCGAAAAAGTTTCTTAAGAACTTTATTCTCAAATACTAGTAAACGTTTCTCCTCCCTTAAAGTAAGATTCTATGTTTCGTATCCATGTAATATAACTGGGAGTATAATAACTTTAACATTTTCAATTTAACGTTTTTTGAGAGAATTTGGGACGACAAGAGCCTCTGCAATGCATAATAGCATGCATTTTCAGAACTAAACATTATATGTTCAATTTCTTTGTGCATCTCATTATTTGCAATTATTGTTCCTAGGTATTTTAATTCAGTCACTTCCTAAAAGTTTCCCTAGTTTTTCACGAGCTCGCAGTGGAAGGGGGAATTAAATATTTTGAGCTGCTGTGCCGACCGAATTGTACCATAACATTTAATAGTGAAGACGTCAAACGTATTTCAATTGTATACGGAATGTATATATATATATATATATATATATATATAATTTAAATTACGCATGATTATAGAAAACATGTATTGTACATTCTCTTTCTAAGATATTCAGAGTTGTGTAATCTCTTGATCTAAAAAAATTGATACAGTCGACTGACACTAATAATAATATTAATGTTAATTAGATAGTAAACAAATATATTTGATAATAAAAACTGTCTGAATACCTAAATACAAAATGTAATTATCATCCGGCAATCCTTCGTACAATACAAAGTGAAAACAAACATATGCTCGAAGAGTCCCTAGAGTTTTCACATAAAAACATATTTTAGAATACAAACAATAAACATATATAAGTTTTGAGAAATTGTTTTTTATTTCCAAGAGTCGTTCGAAAATCAAAGGCCACAATTTGCTAGTAGAAGAATTAAAAAAAAAGAGAAAAAGGTACTCGATTCAGCGTGTCCGTCCTACCTAGCTCAGCCAGAACTCAGGATTAACTTTTGAACGCGGTATTCGGTTATCTTCGGAGTCAGGGACACAGGCAGCTGTAGATGCGTAGCTGATTTCGGGCATAGAAATTGAGGTTTAACGAGAAATAGTTGGAAACAGGCCATATCTTTATTATTCACACGCATTCTATTGGGACATATTATTATTTACTTTTTTAAGTCTTATTTCTTTTTTAATTTTATAATTTCACGGGACTTAGAAACTGTTTGTGTTTTAGTAATTAAGTATATAATCGTAGTTTAACCTCTCACTTTATATTACGTTTTATTTGCCAATCGGCGCCCTGGCTTTTCACTGGCACAAGCCGTCGGCAAGGGATTCAATTGTTGGATCACATACTGAAATCATAAGGACATTAAGGGCCTCCTTGAATCAGTAACCAGCTCAATACAAGGACTTCTCCGAGACAACATAATGTTAAGAAGAAAAATCTCTTTTGATCACACACACATTAGGGACATAGATGCGAAATTCTGGGCAGATGAAGTTAGGAGGAAATCCAAAAGATTGTGTATGGGAACAAGGAACCGAAAATCGTAAGAATGTGTGGAGAAAAATAATGAAGAAGTACTTGGTAATTAACCAACAATATATTTTCGCTGATTGTGTGGGAAACGTTTAGTGTGCTTACAAAGAGACCCAAAACAAATTTTGTGAAAATAATCATACGTATATATATATATATATATATATACGTCTAGGATTTAATATAAATCATGGCTCGCTTGGTTTAGGTTGGGGTATGGAAATTTGTAAAAATTACCCACCGCCAAGATATTCGAATATGTCCAATGTGCGGGACGTTTGAAGAGAATTACATATATTAGGAAAATGTAACGATATGGAATATTTGAGGTGTCAGTTGTTATCGGAATTATTTCTAAATTCAAATCGTGATAGATTGGCAAGCTAGGAGTTAATGGTAAACTTTAATGAAAAAATGGATAAACGTGAGTACATTTCTGGACAAGAATAAGAAAAACGCAAAATGTAATATTATTATTACTTAATAACTATATTAAGCATAATTGATGTATAATTAACATTTAATTAGCTATTATGTTGTATTAATATTATCACTAGCTATTACTTTATCGAAACTGGCTGTCAGAAGGAAGTACGGCTCGCTTCCCATGCGATCCATATTTGTAAATAACATTGTAAATACCTAGTCTCAGTCTATTAAAGTCCTTTCTTATTCTATTCTATTCTATGCTACAAAACATAGCGATTATAACAGTAAATAATATAATTTTCATGTTATGTTCGGGGACCGTTTTGGAGTAAAATTTTCCTGACATTTGTCATACGTAATGTCACGAGTGATTTCCAAATTATCGATAAATTCACGATTCACGAACTGAGGAGTGAATTTATTTAGAGAATCTGTAAATCAAGAGTGGCATTTGTTAGGACTGTTTAACGAATAAAATTAAGCTGTTTACTCACAAATTATTATTTAAATACAGTTATTTTAAAATATTTATATATTTAATGTAACGGCGATGTTTGAAAACAAATTAGAAACGATTTGTACGCTTCATTTGCTTCTTCTGTTCATCACTGCAACCAGATCAGATCATTTATTGCCAAAGGATCGCAATATTGTAAGAATGCACCCTAGTAGAGAAATGTATAACCCACGTTTAGGTATTAATTAATTTCTGATGTCTTATGATGTAAATATGTCAATTATATTTTTCCCTGGAAAATAATTCGTTTAAGAAAGTGCAAACAGTGTTTTCTTTTTTTGTGGTATAATCAATTGTTACAAATGTTTTTATATTACCTCTCGCATGCGATTTTTGTTGACATTCATGCAGTATATATACAATCTGGTAGCCGTATTTCTTAGTAGGTCAGTCACTGCAAAATAATGCCATGACCTATTCAGAATGTTACAAAGGAGTTGCTTTCTTTATTATGATAAACTTTAGTGGAAAATTCTAGGCGAAACACGACTGTGATTGGTTGTAAATAAAAAATCATTGAAATGTTATTGGTCATTGACTCCCATTTGGGGCATGAGTTAAATAGTGTTAGAAATGAGGAAAAACCCCGTAAAATCCACGAAGCCTCTCTCGATGAGAATCAAACAAGACCCACTGCTTGTGAGGAATCGATTGTACCCCGAGATAATAGGGGTGGACACATTAATATTCGTAAAAAATGAAAATTCGTAGAATTCGTGACCATTAGAGTTTTGTTACTCAGGACAACAAATTTTCTAATGAGACATAAATTATGTTTTTTTTACTTGCAATTGATTATCACATGTACTAATGCTATAAAAGCTCTACATATATTATCTTTCCAAATTCGTATCCTGAATAACCTAAATTATTTTTCACTCGTCTGCAGTTTTACTGTAATTTGGAAACTACGGATTAGTCAATTTATTTTCTTGGCAGTATCCAGTGGTTTTCACAAATTTTCTCGTAACATTTAACCATATTTCTTCCCAATCACCAACTAAGCAATATAATCATCCATACAACATTTATTTATGTTTATGAATGTAAATTATATGACATGTCTATTATGTGAAACGTCCTTAGGTACTATTTGGTGGTTACCTCTGAATTCAAGTGGACACTTATCCTTGAAAACCAATTTACTTATATGTAAAAATAAATTACATTGTTCAGTGTTAAAATCTTCAACGGAAAGTTGATATAAATTTAAGAGAGAGAGAGAGAGAGAGAGAGAAGAGAGAGAGAGAGAGAAATTAATGAACTATTTATACTTTCATGGAAATGAGTCTATATATATATAATGCTTTGTTTGAGGTTCTAATTCGTTAATATAAATGGACGGATTAACGTTACAATAGTGTACGTTTATTTTGTGTTCTTTCCATAAATTCATAATAATAAAAAATTCGGGAAAAAAATTATTGTAGAGTTATAATTTTAGCGATGTAATTCTGACTCAAATTTAATATAGAGGACTGCATTGAATTTAACATTCACAACGTACTGGAATCATCACAGTTTTACTGCTGACGAAAAGAACTAGCTTCACTGTAACGTCAACCCGTCTATATAAAAATGAACGAATTAAAAATATAATTTTATGTATCTGGATAATGTAAACGAAAACGTTATGTTTCCAAAACTAAAAATAACATGCATTTTTCACTTTCACATTTGTTTACATATTACAAAAAAAAGTCGAGATTTAGGAATTGCGATTGATGTGTAATTGGGATTCAAATTAATCCTGTGTCATAACACATATTGGTCTGTGCACTGAATTATAGTAGCTAGTTAATTCGGCTGTTGATTTGTCATTTGAAATTAAAGTGAATATTTTAGGAGATTGTGATTTGAGCATTATTTGTCCAACATACTGAGTCTGTTTATCGTAATAAGCATCATTAATGCATACGTACGCGTAGCTGTGAACATATCGGCCACTTAAAGTACTATAATTATAGTAAATGGGACAATGTATCACCAAAGAGAGTAATAACAAAAGTTATTTACTTGAATCTTAGTTTTACTTATAACTTGCATAAAGATAAGAGTAAATAGAAGATGACGCGTTGTATAACTTGGTGTATGTTACATTCTTTAAAGAGGTACTTCTTCGGAGAAAGGTCCATTCTTTCCCGGCATCATATTCATCTCTCTCACATTCATAATAATATTATTTCTTGTTAACGAAGGTACGTAACACATTTAAAACTAAAATGTCGACTTCCATCAGTGCTGTGTTCTGTTCACCTAAATATCCGTACTTATAAGTGTATAATGTTCCTACCACACGCCTTACTCTTTGTGTAGTAAGAAGTAAGAAGTTATTGCTCCCATCTTTCTAGATAATCGGCAAGAAATGTTGACCGGGTTGTCAGCCGTGCGTGAAAACCGCCTTTATTCCCAGGACATTTTTTTTTATTTTCCGGCTTGGGCCCTAAGTCTGTTCCTTCTTCATAGCATCCTTGTTCGATATTCTTCTATTTTTATATACTATGGAATATATAGGCTTATATATATTAAAATCTGTTCGCAACTCGTCATCGCGTATGTGATCTGTTTTAGTGCATCTTTTCGTTCTTCTCAAAAATTGCATTTCTGCATTCTGTATTTAACATTTTATTTATTTTTATTTTATTATTTTGTGGAAGTCCACACTTCGCTTCAATATTATAGAACAGATTCTTCTATGGTTTTATAACACTCAATTCCAGTAATTGTTCTATATTTATATTTTAAAGTCTTGTGAATAGTGTCACATATATTTTGAAGTCTACTTACTTTTATAACTTTTATATAAATATATCTTTTTCCTTTTCATTTCTAACATTTATCTCGCATCCTAATAGTTAAATGATGAGATTTGTTCTATTCCATTATCGTCTATAACTATTAATGATTTCACAAATTATTTACTCCACCTTCCCAGCAATACCTTAGTTTCCTACTAGATGTCGCCTCAAGGCGATCAACTGATAACATGTCCCTATCTGATATATGTAGGGAAATAAGCATAACATCCACTGGGAAGCACCAATGTAACGCAGCGGGACAAATGAGCATCAATCTATCAATGAATAGATTAAATACCCAATATCCTAACTTCTAATTTTTCTGCCGAGATTTTGAAATTGTGGTCTTTATACATTTTATTTAACTGGTGTACACAATATTGTAGGTCACCCTCATTTTTCTGTATTATAACTAAATCATCAGCATATAATATTTTACAAAATTCTTTCTTTTTTTATTCTTATTTCAGATTTAGAAGAACTTTTTCATTTTTGTATGATGTTATCAACATAAATATTAAAACGTGTCGATGCGATATTACATCCATGTCGTATACCACTTTTTTAAAAAAAAATCAGTTATTCTTTTATTTATATGTGTATAAAAATGTAAATATATATGTTGTGGTTAGATATGTCATTCCATTATTGTCCTTCTTTTTTATCTACTCACCAAACGTTCTCTCAAGATCGATATAGTAATTGTGTATCTGTAAATTGAGTAATTTATTTTTTGAATAATTTTTTATACGAACATATTGTCTGTTATTGAGCGTCCTTTTCTAAAACCACTCTATTCTACTTTAACATAACCTCAGATATCATTTTAAGCCTCTTACTTATAATTCATAGACATGATTTGTATATTATATTTAAGATGCTAATACCACTTTAATTTTTGCATAATTATGTTTATTCCTCCTTTTTAATTAGCGATTGAACTTCCGCTCTTTTCCAATATTATGACATTATGTAAGTTTTCCAAGATTTATTAATTAGATGTAATAACCGACATCAAATTTCATTAATTCCATAATGCTTTCATCTGCTCCAGCTATTTTTCGATATATATTTTTATTGCCTCTTTAAGTTCTTCAATTGATATCAAGTCTTTAGCTTTATTTATTTTAACTTCACTTTCCTTGTCATAGATACTTGTATTCCTGTTGTTGAAATCACAATATTTTGTAATGTTTTAAGCATATTTTTTCCCAGGACATACGTCAAGTATTTATTTCCGTTAAAGACTAAATCTGTGCGAGGGTTGTAGAGCCGCCACAAATTTACAGTCATTTTAAAAATCCAGACTTAATCGGGAATTGAAATGCCGACATTCCGGCTTTTAACGTCTCGGCTTAATAAAATACGCTACTGCATGCCCCCTCTCCTCAAGTATAAATTCATAATTAAATTAAAAATACAGAAGGTACATATATTTTATTTTATTATTTTAATCTAATTACTGCCCCGCGCCGTAGCCGAGTGGTTACTGCAAGAAGCCTTGGAGCAGAGCTACGGGATTTTTGCTGGTTCGGGTCCCATGGAGGAAGAAAATTTCTCATGGAATTTCGTCCATTATGGCATCGGTGCCCACCCAGCATGGTGAGGCATTTGGGTAACTACAATAAGTAGCGACTCCAGGTTGAGAAGACCATCTATAACGGCAGAGGGACCCAATAAGCTGACCACATGTCATTCCTGCCCTGGCTAGATGATCTCATACCTCTGTGATTAACACATGTGGATGTGAGGCTAGCAGCCAACTGGTAGGCCAAGGGCCTTTTAGACCTGTCGTTCTTGAAGAATAATGTAAAAACTACTCTCAATTGCGTAAGTAAAAATGTATTAATTTTACTAGAAAATGTACTAAATTATTAGTTCTGAGTATCGCTGTTCCTCTAATCTGAATGTCTCTTCACCTTGGTTTAACCTTTCCCATTTATAGATTTTTACATGTCCCATGTCACGGCCTTATCGAGACTCGACCTGTCAGGAAACAATTATAACTATAGATTAGAAACATACTTTTTTACCACACAAAGTCACTCTAGGTGACTGATAAAATCATAGCCGGAACCACGCACCCTCGGGATAATAGGAACATCTAAGACAAGGAACATCATTCACTTAGTCATCCATATCACTGATGGCGAATACGATGTTCGGATATGTATTTTCAACCTTCTTCTTCTTCTTCTTCCTTCCAATATTAGGCCAAGGCCTGTTACGATCCTATAGAAAAATTTCCCTCCAGCGTTTCATAGGACAGCCCAGTGATCATCCGGGAATTTCTCGTATGACTTGAAAGCATAATAATAGTCTCATCGATTGGTTGCTGGCCAAAGGAAAGCAAGACCAGTGATGGGGCTGCCATCTTATAGCCTCTGGTCAGGCTTTTCTGGAGAAGAAAAGAAAATAAAGGAAAGAAAAAATGGAAGAAAGGAAAGACTCCCTAGCCCTCGGATGCCCTAATAGCGTCGGGGTCGAAAAACCAAGAGTTAACTAAGAGAGGTTAGATAGTAAAGTTAAAAGAGTGCAAAACACAAGTAAGTGGAAGAAACGTTTTGCTCAGCTTGGGCACCTTGTGGTCGCCATCCGCATACCCCTAGATGAGGACCCCTGAGGGTGTATTTTCAATATTACTATGTAATGTATCGATCGGATAAGCGCCATTTTCAAAAATTATATTTTGATGTTGTTTATTGAACTGGCTCCAGAAGTAAGTGTGATATACGCACACGTGTATCGCCAAAACTTTAAACAGAGTCATATTGTTATAAACAATGTAAACGTATCAGACCTGTCAGGGATTCTGTGTTTTGCATATGAAACCAGATCTTCATGAATGATAATCTAAATATTGCATGATGCAACCAAACGCCAAATGTCCCGCTCTTAGATTGTTGATGCATAACTGACAAATAAGTAAATTAACTAATAATATCCAGTATTGTTACTTTGGCGCTACAATAAATAGTGAATATTGCCTTACACTTTAAACGTAACAACTGACTTGAGTTCGTTTCCCTGTCCGCACAAAGGATTTTTATGTTTTGTATTGTTATTAGTGGAATTAATCCCACACTATGGTCTGGGAGTATTGTCGTTGTTTCGTACGAAGCGGGCTCGGAATTAGTATTTTTTCTGAAAACTTACATAATGGCGCATAGTCGGTTGATGCATAAAGTCGTCCGTTTGTCTTAGAGGTGAAGATAAATCCCGACCAGGAATCGAAACCGGGCCCGCTTTGTACGAACCAACGATAATATTCCAAGACCATAGCGGAGGATTATTTCCTCTAAAAACTATACAAAATATAAAAACCCTTTCTACGGACAGGGAATCGAACCTATTAGCTTTTACACTCAACTCAATTGTTTTCCATCTACTCCATTACGTAAATATTACTTCGACAAGACACCCGAACTGTTAGTGAATACGAAACTAGGGCCGCAACTGAAATTCACAGAGTAGCGATTAGTCTAGATCGGAATATGAGTAACTGCATAGTCAAACATAGTAGCAAGACCTTCAATGTCTATGCCATCGTTACTATACATTTTGTCCGACAAATCATGCATCATAGACGATACATCATCATCATCATCACCATAGTAAATTCAAGAATTTAGGCCATTTGTTGACCTGTTTTGGCCTCAAGAGAAACACCATCCAGAAGTCTTTTGAGTGGACGTCCTGGTCTTCTTCTTCCTACAGATTGATATCTTAACATTTGTTTGGGTATCGTGTGATCTTCCATTCGATGAACATGTTGCATCCATCTTGACTTATAATCAGAAATTTTGTTTTCTAAAGGTTCCATGTGTAATTCTTCTAAGATGTCTTCATTTCTTTGTGATCTAATAGTGTGTATCCTGCAGTCCTCTGAAGGTATCTCATTTCAGCAGATCTAAGTACTTGTATATCTTTCTGTTTCAAACGTCCATACTTCGCTACCATACAAAAGTGTTGGAAGAGCCAGTGTTTTATACACCTTTAGTCTTGAATGTTTTTGGACTAACTGTGGCTTGAAGATAGAATTTATTAACCCTAAAATTCTTTAAAATTTTGATATTTTTGTATTTACATCCTTTTCTTCTTCATATACAATATTGCATCCAAGATATGTAAAATTATTCACCTGCTCCAAAATTTTACTTCTGACAGGATCTACACCTTATAATGACTTATGTTTTGTTTTCTATGTAGATATCTTCAATCCATATTCTTCTGTAATTTTGTTAAGTTCATACAGACCTTTCTGCAGATTATCTTCTGAATTCGCAATTATTTGGTCATCTGAAAACAATAGGGTGTTTAATTTTGTATTTTCTGACATTCTTATTCCAAATGTATATTTCTTCTCCCAGCAACATATTACTTCGTTGATATTTAATCGCAGAGAGTGTTGGGGATAGGGACCAGCCTTGTCTTACACCACGATTTATAATTCCTTCTTCAGAAAATCTCTTATTTAAATTAATCTTTATGGTGTTGTCTACAATTTTGTTTAATTCCTGTTGTTTATATTTTATTTCATAAATTGTATAGCCTATTATTCAATGTTTGTTGGACACCCTGTTTAATATGTAATGAAAGATATTTTAAAAATATATATTACTTTGGCGATAATAATATTTACTGTACATCTTTAGCACGAGTAACAATATGTCCGCTGACATTAATTTAGAATAATGTAACAGTACATTATTGTTATGTGTCCGCTATACAGAAACAAGTAACTACTAATTCACCGATTATTATCTAATATGGAGTTTCACAGTCGCGCAGATATACGGTCTCCATACATCCTTATGCTGAGGTAATATTTTCAAATTATTAACACTCCGTCATATCAAGGTTATTATTATTCTATCTCCTTGTTGAACTACCCACTGGAATTCTCTCTAGAATTCCTACATTAAGTCTCCGCGCCGCCCTTTCATTCCCCAATCGTGCCACATACTATCCCCATCGCAATTTATGTGACTTAACTATTCTTATTTCCCATAAATATCAAGTAATTCACAGTCGTCTCTATTCAACTGTCTGTTCTTTTATTTTTGGTATTTATTCTTAAATATTGGGCTGAAATTTATCTTGACACACTATATATTGTAAGTAGCTGACATTTTATTGAGACTAATTAACTCATGCCCCTAATGTGAGTCAATGACCAATCACATTTCAATGATTTTTATTTACAACCAATCACAGCCGTGTTTTGCCTAAAATTTACCAACTAAAGTTTATTATAATAAAGAAAGCACCTCCGTTTTAACATTCTGAATAGGTCATAGCATTATTTTGCACTGACTGACCCTCCAAGAAATACAGCTACCAGATTGTATATATAGTGCATGAATGTCAGCAGAAAGCGCATGCAATAGATAATATAAAAACATTTGTAACAATTGATTATACCACAAAAAAAAGAAAACACTGTTTGCACTATCTTACACGAATTATTTTCCAGGAAATGACGTTGCAGAAAAATATAATTGACATATTTGCATCATAGGACATCAAATAAATTAATACCTATAAAGTTGGTTATAAATTTCTCCACTAGGGTGGATTCTTACAATATTGCGATCCTTTGGCAATAAATAATATTATGATCTGGTTGCAGTGATGAACAAAGGAAGGAATGAAGCGTACCAATCATTTCTCATTTGTTTTCAGACATCGCCGTTTACATTAAATATATACATATTTTAAAATAACTATAGTTTAATAACTATTTGTGAGTAAACAGCTTAATTTAATCGTTAAATAGTCCTATCAAATGCCAGTCTTGATTTCCAAATTCCCTAGATAAATTGGAAATCACTCGTTGCAATACTTATGATAACAGAATAACGTAACAACAAAATTTAACTATTGTCAATTATCAAGGATTGTATGGCTATCAGACCTAATAAGACGAAGTGACTGGAAATTAGTAACTGGGGACTGTTGAGATGATGCGACACTGCAATGCACCAGCCGACATGAATGTGACTACCATCCCCCCAGGTCCTTCGGGCTTGGTCAATAAAGTCATTCCACAAAACTACAAAAATCTTGAAATTATTGGCGCTTTACTAAAAACTGTATACAACCCCCTTTCCTTCCATTTCCAATGATTTGTATTTTAACCTGTGTTTTTTAAAGGGATAGGTTACGAGAATAAGTTCCAGCAAATTGCATATCATTTCACAAAAAAAATGTAACTACCTAACAGTTTTTCATATTTATAGACGCTTTTAACGTATATCATAAAGGTTCTTTTAAATTATTACGCACATTTTATAAATTGTATATACTATATAATAGTCATATACATGAGAAATATGGTCTCTTTACTTTAACAGAGAACAAAATAATTCGAGTATTTCATAATAATATGGTATATAATGGTTATATGGGAGCGAAAATTGACTTCTTAGTTTAAGAGAGGATACAATAGTACAAGTCTTTGAGAATAAAGTGCTTAGGAAAATGTTTGGATCAAAGGGAGACAAACAGATATGTGAATGGTGAAATCTACATAACATTGAGTTACATGATTTTATGGGAAACCATACATAATTGTATTGTGTTGTAAGCCTATGTTTTCCCTTTACAGATGTTTAGGCGCTCTCCCCCTAGAGGGAAGAATTGAACCATACTAATTTAGTTACACTTGTTTTCGTATAGATGCCATTTTGAGTGGTCCGTGGTCAGCGTTCCGCCTCATATTGACATCTAGGAAAACAAGGTAGTACTAGGACGGGAAAATCAGGTAAATTTTGCTTAGATGCTTTTCATTCAGGCTTAAGGATTTTTTACGAGCCTGAAAATCTTCAGACTCGGGACCCACGGCTTAAAGTCCCTCCCGGAGGACTTGCTCCTTGGATTTTTCTTTCTAAAAAATCCATCGACCCAGGTCGGGTTTGAACCCGCGACCCTCAGGGACCAGAGGCAAGGATCATAACCCCTAGTTCACCGCAGCCGACACCATACATAATAAGAACAGTTAATTCTTTAGATTGCAATGGACAGGTCATGTGGCACGAGTGGAAAATGAAAGAGTCATGGAAAATTATTATACAAAAGTCATAACGTAAGTGTCCAGTAGTAGGCCAAGAACGAGGTAGGGAAATAGTATTAACCATGATTTTAGGAAGGTAAATTATACAAGAAATGGCTGGAAGCATTAGGATACGGTTATATGGAGAGCTTATATCCGCGAGATCGTGAGTTAGACTAATAGATGGTGGATATAATGGTCCTCGTAATAAAATTCCAACCCAGCAATTGGATGATTGAGAAAAACCAGGAAAAACGTCAATCAAGTTGGATGACGCCGGGATCTGAACCCGGAACCTTCAAAATAGATTTTTAGAAACCCTACCGCTTGAGCCAAGTAGCTCTATTTAATCATGTTATACTAGACAAGCCTAAGTGTATTTAATTATATTTCTTTCATTTTAGTAAGAGGTTGCGTCAACTTGATAAAGTAAGAAATAATATTTCTACTATATTTAAGTGGAGTAATATTAAGAAACAAAATACGTAGTAAAGATGTAAGAAATAGATATAAGAGAGAAGATCTTGTAAGAGACATAAACAAATATCAGATTAAATGGAAACAACTAATTTTGATAATGCCAAAAAAACCGGTTACTGTTTAAAGCCCAAAGTTACCAAACACGGGGTTTAAGAGAACTGGGAAGAACTTTAATACTGACCAATTCCGTATAGGCGCAGGACAGGCTAAATTCCTACACCTGAATAAGGCAGAAGATACAGAAGAAGAAGATTTATTTTATTGTTCCGAAAAATACAGAGCCGAAAAAACACATGTGCTCAGATTTCAAGTCTGTGTTTATTGACGTAAATGCACTGAAGATGACTGACTGGTGAATTAAAATAATCTTTGTTGTTTTCGCACGATTCTTTTGAAAATTGTATCACATATATAATGTGCTCATGGAGGTGTTTCAGTGAAGATTGGTGTTTATAAGTAGAATAGTTATACAATTATAATTTTTATATCAATTATTTAAATATTATCTCGAGACATTTGAGATTCAGAGTCTCCATGATTCCACTAAACACATTTGCTATGCACAAAAATCATAAAGGGAGGATACTGCTTGTTTTTCATTTTTCTTTTTTTAATGTATCCACTCTCACGCATTTCCATCTCAATTTAAAAGAACACATATGCCTTAGACTAGTAACTGCATAGCAAATTTCAATTCACATATATTGGGGAATCTAATCTCAATATATCATTTTGATAGCATACAAATTGCATCGTACGGGGCACTTTAAGTTTTGGAAAATAAAAAAAAATGGAAATTAAAAAAAACACATTACATTTATGTAGTAATGCTGACCACACGTGCAGGGGTATTTAAACTCTTACGTCACGGACTCTATTTTTTTCCTACAATAAAAAAAAGTACATGAGAATGATCCTAAAGAATAATAGTTATTAAAACGCAAATAAACAAAACATTACTTTTTTGTAATTTTTTCAACATTCTCAACATTCGGTGCCCTTAATATACATTAGACACTTTCTGTAAGATTTTCTCAAAGAAATATAATGTTTATTTTCTACATACTGTACGTCGTATGTGTTAATGTTACTTTTTTATTATTGTTTAGTTTGGCAAAAAAATAATATATATTATTACTGCGATTCTTGTAAATTAATGTAACATATGTGTGTGGTGAGTAGAAAAGAAGACCACACGGCCGTGACCCCACCAGGCTAAATTAAATAAATTAATAAGTTTTACAACTAAACTGCACGAGCACTTGCTCATTCGGGTGTCAATACTGTGTATAATTAGTTTATAAATAACATTTATTCTTATGACTATTCTTTCAGACCGTATAGAATATTTTTCCTTTATTATTATTATTATTTAAATCGCGTTTGTTTGCATTTCACACGACAGTATACATCGCGACATGATAGAACCAATTTGTTATGAAGTTTTGGATAAAATTCATAATATGAAGCAGATATTTTATCAATTCTCGTTAAATAAAATTAATAAGAATATTTACGTTTCAAGTACATTTTAAATTTAGATCATGGCATAGAAACTAATCTTAATCTGATCTTTATGTAACTTAAGAATGCTTAACTTATATTTTTTAATTCCTTTAATATCTAGAATTGTATTCCTTCGTTTTCATAGATAGATCATCGGTTGATTAATGTCTTTGACATCGTCCGATTCCTAATAGCCAATCTCCTGTTTGTAGATGTTTCTCCTTCATATATAAACATATTCCCTGACACAGGAGGTTTTAGGTCTTCCTCTGCTTCGTTTTCCTCAGGTTTCCATTCCAAAACAGATTTTAGTAGTCGATCCTCTTCCATTCGCTGGACATATCCGTACCATTTTAATTGTTGAGTTTTAATATAATCTAAAATAGTGTCTTCAATCTTCATTTTCTCCCTTATAACTGAGTTCCTATTTGTTTCTCTTCTTGAAATTCTTGCGGCCCTTCGTAAAAAATCCATTTCCGTTGCCAAAAGGTACTTATTTGTTTTTGATGTTAATGGTGAAAGTTCTGCTCCATAAGTAATAATGCTTTTAACAATTGTATGATATATATTCATTTTATTTTTATTACTTATATTTTTATCCCAAAATATTCCATTGAGGCAAGCAATTGCAAATTTTCTTTCATTATTTCTATTTCTTATTTCCTCTTCATAACTCCCATTTTTATTTACTTTAATTCCTAAATATGTGATCTCACTACAAGATTTTATTGATTCTCCAGTCTCCAAAATTAAATTTTGTTCTGGTTCACCAATTGATAAATATTTTGATTTTTTCATGTTCAAATTTAATCCCCATTTTTCATATTCTTCTATTTATTTTCTAGTCGTATATTCTAAATCTTCATAATCTTGTGCAATTAACAATTGATCATCTGCAAAATGTAAGTTGTATAAAGTTTTGTTGTTTGAAAAAGGAATTCCCATGCTTGAACATTTTCTCTTCCAATTCTTTAATATTTCATGTACATATATTATAACAGAGTCGGTGATAGACAACAACTTTGACGAAGACCTTTATTTATCGTAAAACCGTGTGACAATGTACTGCCAATTTTAATTTTAGACACGCAATTGTCATATAAATGTTGTATAGCTTTAATTATTATAGTCTTAATTCCCATACGTCTTAAAGCAAATCCATAGTTTCTCTATAGGGACATTGTCGTATGCTTTCTTTAGATCTACAAATAGTAGGTGCAAAGGTTGTCCATATTGCATTTTCTTTTCTATTACCTGAGTAATGCAAAATAAATTGTCGGTTGTGGAACGACCTGCTATAAATCCTGACTGTTCCTCTAATTCCATATCACTATAGTTTTTTTCCAAATAATATTTTAGTATACGTCCATAGAGTCTACTCATAGCACTTGTTACTGTTATACCTCTATAATTTTCACATTGGTATTTTTTTTCCTTTTTTATGGATTGTCGAAATGTATCGTAGTTTCCTTTCTTCAGGAACTTTTTCACCATTCATAAATTTTGTAAATAATTTTCTCAGTCGTTCAAATAAATGGTCAGATCCATGTTTTAATAGTTCCGGTGGAATTTCTCCTGGATCACTAGTTCTTTTATTTTTTTAATGATTGAACAATCATTTTAATATCCTCTATGCCAAATTGTGTATGTTCATCTTCATTTATTTCTGGAATATTTTGAATGTTATATAAATTAAATACTCTGTTTTCTGATAGTAACGTTTTAAAATAATTTTCCCATTCAGTCATAGGTATTGTTTATACATTTGTTTGTCCACTTCTTTTATTTCTCAATTTTTTTTTAGTTTTCCAAGATTCAGAACTTCGTTTTCCTCCTATACACGTTTCAATTTTTAAACAATTTTGTTCCCAGCTCTGATTTTTATCTTCCGTAATTTTCTTTCTAACTCTTGCTTGAGCTATTTATATTGTATTTTGTCTTTCAGATCTTTGGTATTCAACCATATTAAATATTTTTCTTTTTTGTTTGCTATTTCTTTTGCTAAGTACTCATTCCAAAAATATTTGAATTTACTTATTTCTCTATTTTTTTCTCCTAAAGCTTCTTTTGCCGCCTGATGAATACTTTTTACTATATAGTTGTATTCTTCCTGAGCATTGTCAAACGTAGAGATTAGTAACTGATCATCTAACCTTTTCTTATACAGATATGATGTGCTCTCATTCTCCAAACTATCCAAGTTGTATAGAGTTGTTGACAAGCCATGGAAACTGCCCTCTTCACTTTTAGTTTTATTTAGTCTGTCATTTTTACTTTGGAATGGAACTATTATTTTTGCATTCAATAAATAGTGATCACATCCGCATGATAATCCTCTGTATGCCCTTACATCCTGGGTCTTTAAAATTGAATATTTCTTAATTATTACAAAATCTATTATCGATTGTAGATTAAGAGTACCTTGGTGCCAAGTATACTTATGAATATATCTACGAGTATGTTGGTAAAATCCATTTAGGATTTTAAGTGAATATTGTTCACAAAATCCTATCAATCTTCTACCATTGTCATTTTTCTCCACTTCTTCATAGGGTCCGACTCTTCATTATCTACCTCTTTGCCGATTCTGCTGTTAAAATCGCCAGCTAATATAATTTCTCTTGAGGTCCCGATCCCATCCATAATATAATTTAATATACTATAAATTTATCTTTTATTAAATAATTTCCATCCTTACTAATTCCATATATTCCTAATATAGAGCATCTTATACCAAAAAGAGATATATTAATTTTAATTATGTTTTCATTTATTGCTTCCCAGTTTGTGATAAATCTCTTATATTTCTTCTTGATAAGTATTGAAACCCCTCTTTTAGCCCTTTCATTATTTTTAACACCACTGTAAATGTGAACATACGATCCTAAATTTTCCATTCCTTCTCCTTTCTTCTTCGTTTCTGTCAGTATGATTATGTGCTGCTTCAAATCCTCCATCTGTTTAAGGACCTCCTCCATTTTATTCCTTATGCCTTGTACGTTCCATGTTCCAATTAGCAGAGTTCGTTTCCGTAGCTTGATTCGTCTTTCTTTTAATCTGACCGTCTTATATCTATTAGGGTTTTTAGCATTGTATTTTTTATGATGGGAGGGAGCTGGCCTACCGCATCAACCCCCAACCTGGAGGACAAGGATTTTTTTTTTCAGGTGTCCATCCTTAGATCAGTTGCTTTCACTACAGCTAAGAGCCTGATCTGCCCTATAGGAAGAATTGGACAGAAAAGATAGATGAAATGATCCCCTCGGCCTCGAATACTCTAATACCATCAGGGTCGGAAAACAACAAGTGTTCAGCCCAGAGAGACTGGATAAGAAATATAAAAAAGATATATGGTATGAATGTGGAAGTAATACCATATCGGTCAATATCTCACCATGCTGACCAGTGCAATTGGTGAGTAACCCATCCCGTCCGTTCACCACATAAGTTATATGGTTAATGTACGTATACACTTGCGCGCCGCGAGGCGCGCACGCACCATGTTCGTCAGATTTGAACGGGGCTTTAAGGTGCGCGCGCGCCGCGCACATGCGACGCACCACGATCCACTCATTGTCGGTTTTTTCCACGAACACTTTGATGGTTCGCTGTTTAGATTTAGACGGGTACTTGAGAGGTTTGTTGTTTTCGGCGCGCATCTTATTATTATTTGAGTATGGAGTGGTCAGAGGGAAACATGTTAAAACTTATTATACCCTTTTTAAAATTATTTTTCACTGAAAGTAATTAATATTATAATCACAAAGAAATAAACGTTACCTCAGTCAAAACATACATTTATTGTGTCGACGTTTCAATCTCCTTATGTGAGATCATTTTCAAGACATGTAAATTTATAAACAACCATGTCTTGAAAATGATCTCGCATAAGGAGATTGAAACGTCGACACAATAAATTTATGTTTTGATTGATATAACGTGTATTTATTAATTATAATGTTAAAACTTATTTATCTTCATAGAAACAAACAATTATTGTGGGATCCTCAACATAAGGATAATTTTTAAAAAAATATTGAAAGGAGATGCCTGGAGGGAAATAGGAGATAAAATGGATATATCTCCGGATACATGCAGGAAGAAGATAATTACTTTACATTCTTCCTACCGGCGAGAGAAAAGTAAAATATTGTTATATTGTTGACACATAACTTAGTATTGTTGGTTTAGCGCTACAATAAATAGTGAAGATCGTCAGGTCAATTTGCACGTTAATGTCTATCGATATTTTTTAATCTAAGGAATAAAAAAAAGTGATTTCACAATATTGTTACAGCATGCCTGTTTTTTTTTTTTTTTTCCAATGTTTTGTGTTTCTTTTTTTTCGTGTGTACTAAACACGCTCATTTCATAATGTTATATATGAAGTATCACAAAACAATAGAATATATAAACACATACCAGTAATAAGCGTATTGTGTAAGATGACCAGACGTTCCGATTTTGGCGGGACAGTCCCGATTTTTAACAATTTGTCCCGCGTCCCGCATCATTTAAAAAAAAAAGTCCCGATTTTTGGGAAAGATTGCACGACAGGCTAAGGAACGGCGGGAGAACGGAAAGGCAATATACGGTTTTTAGCGCGCATGTAGGCCTAGTTATTTCGCCAGGATATGAGTTTTATATTATTTTTGTTAATTTTATAATGTTAAACTTTAATAATAACAAATCATTGTTGACAACTGCTTATCAAAGTTTACATTGTTGGTTCGAACACCATTGTTTGGTAAATAAAGTGTGGATGAAAAAAAAATCGCAATTGAGTGTTAAGACTTTGAAAGTTATTTTATGTGCGAAATATAATTTAACAAATTATTGTGAAAAATCCATGACCTTTTAAACAACGACAGCAATCTACTTAAAAAAATTCACTCAAATGAGAAATATGCCAAAGAATAAAATAATACTGGTACTATACATAATTTTGTAATGTATTACATTTGTAAATTTTACTTATGTTGATATTAAAATTAATATATTATAATACTATTTTTGCTTTCTATAAAATTTTTTGTTGCTCCATAGAGCATCTTTACATTTTATAATCTATAGAATCAAATAAGACCATCATATTTTTTTCCATATTTCATAATATTTTGGCGAAATGTTCATATTTTAGCAAACATTTAATATTCCTTCATATTTTTCAATTCTTTTTTAAATAAAATTTCAATAATTGGTTAAAACCATTTCAGAAGTGATTGTAGTTTTGAAATTATTTGACAATGTATTATGGTATACAGGTAAAAATTCCTCAGTATCCCATCCAGAACAAAATAAATAATTTTAATAAAAGAACATAATTGAATAAGGAGACATGGAATGACCAAGTGTAGTGTAGGCCTTTGTCTCTGCAAAATGTCTACTGAAGGTTTGTGGGTTTCCTATGGATCGCAGGAGGTTCTTCGAAATTAATAATTTCGACGATCATAACACGAACAGCGCGCGCGCCGCGCATGCGCCACGCGTGTTCGTGGCGCGCATATGTGTACGTAGCTTTACTAACAGCTGCACCACGTGAAGGTGGGATTGGACACTAGGAAGATGTGCAGGTCGGTTCCTTTAAGTCTTAGAATTTAAAGCAATTAGAGGCTCTCCTTCCTCTTAGCATCTTCCCTTTTACTACCCCTTCGTTTTCATACTTGCATAAATTCAGATGGTAATTTACTTTATCGCATTAAGTAAATGTGGATACATAGGCCTACATATATAAGGACTTTATTAGACTAAAAGTAAGATACATACAATGTTATTTACAAATATGGGTCGCACGGGCCGTAAGCCGTACGTGCTGTTGATAGTACGTTACAATAAGTTGATGTTTGGTAATAATATACTTAAAACAAAACGAAAACACAATTATATTACAATTAGATAACAATTCAATTACATTATACATTAACGTAGTTAATTAGAATTATTAAGAAGTAATGGTATTGCAATATGTTAACATATTTATTTATTCATGAGTGAGTGTTGTTCTTACTTTCCGCGTTTTATCCAGAAATCTACCCACATTTATCCAATTTTCTGAGCTTGCCAACAACTCGTAGCATGCCAACCTTCCACGATTTGAATTTAGAAACCTTTGCGGTAATAACTGACGCCTCCAATATTCCAAATCGTTATATTTTCCTAATACATGTATCTCGTCTTCAAAGCTCCAGCACATTGGACATATTCTCAAATCGTGATCGTCGCTAATTTTTTTAAAAATTTCCATTCCCCAAGTAAATGCACAGTGATTTCACTACAGGCCTTAGTAGTAGGAGCATCAGACGCCCGCCTTCGTAGAAAAGATACGAGATACTTTAGCCATGTATTCATTCTTGCGAGATAAACTACTTCACCTCCAGATCACATTTCTGGTATTCATTTCTGTTAGAGGCTGAATCTACTCCAGGATTATGGTCCCGACAGATGTTTTAGACCAGTTTAAAAATCCTGACCTCCATCGGAACATGAACCCGCGGCATTCCGCTTATAGCATATTACTTTAAGGAGTATCTTCATAATATGCTGTATAAAATGATATAGATAGCTTTGTAACACTGTTAAAGGTTCGCCGGGCTGACTCGAGTGATAGCATACTTGCTTCCTGCGGGGTTGAACATTTTTATTGTTAAATTAGTTTTATTTAAATTACTTAAATGAAAAAAAATAAATAAATCTGTGGGTAGGGAAAGGTGGCGGTATACAACGTTAATCGCTATATTGTGCACCTTTTGCCTGCATTAAATTGCAAACATATCTCTAGTACATGTTTTGAGAAGGTATGTGGTACTTACTCTTGATAGCGATTGGTCTGTCGGTTGGGGAACGTTATGAATGGTGGCCCCTTTCCCTCATAAACACACTTTACACTACACAAATACAGAAAAAATAAATAAACACACACTCATCCCACACTCTTCTCTGTACGTAACACAATAATAAAATATCTACTTAATGTTGTGTTCCTAAATTGTGCGTAAATTGAAAATAGACCACATTAACACCATCTATCCGCCCAGCGCGGAACCCGAAGCATGAATTTCAGTGAGCGGTAATATGCACACACACACACAGTGTATTGTAGCGAAGTAAGATCGTGGCAATGATGAATGGCCTGTATCAAAGAACAAAGTAAAATATTTCTGAATTATTATATTTTGAGTATACAATTTGATCCACTTACATTGCCAAACTGCAGTTTAATAGCATACGATTAAATTACCTGTGCGTATGTGTTTGTTCTAATGCCAACAACTGCACTTTTCGTGCTTATGGTTCCGGCTGTCCGGGCAGATGTCATTAATGTGATTTATGTTAAATTCTCTCAACATTTTGACAGGTGACGTTTCGTATATTTATGATGTATTCTTGTATTGTGTACAGAGAAGAATGTATGTTTTTGTATTTGTGTACTGTAAAGTGTGTTTTCTGGGGGATGATAATGAAGACAACGGAGAAGGTGAAACATGCTGTCGGTGAATAGCCGAATCCTGTCGAAAAGCACCAGGGGGGCACAAGGCTTGAATTTTTAAACCGACGGACTAACCGCTATCAACAGTACCACGTACTTACTCAAGGCATAATCAGTTTGCACAGGAATCTGGTGTACAATTAAAAACACAGCACTACTATCCCTCCTGGAACAGAGAATAACTTATTTCTATAAATTCTATATACATATGTATGTATGAATACACTACATACGTCCTCCGTGGGACATTGCTCCGCCCGTAGCGGAAGTTTCTTGACCAAATTAATTTAATTACTGTTACTTACCTATATATGATAGTAACTGACATAAGGTCGTACATCGCTTTAATGAGACTTCTAGTAATCAACACTTTTAAAATTCATATCAAAGCACCGTTTAGGTTATGTAATAATATATTAAATATAAAATTGGTACATGGTAAGTCAGTCGTCCTCTGTTAAATTATTAAACTGCATCAAGTAGTTCCAATATGGAGCCCTATCAAAAACAGTGTTCCAGCTTCTGCATTTTAACTGAAGTTTAATAATTTATTTGAGGACGACTGACTTACCAGATAACCCATTTTATATTTAACATCTAGTAGGGAAACTAAGGTAGGGTAGATCCGTGTAATTTGGGCTTTTTAAAATTTTGATATTTCCAAGTTTGCTCACCACTTGATTGCAACGGAATTAACAAGGCTATTAGCAGTACTTCATACTTCACCCACTGAAACTTGTTTTATTGTATTCCTCAAGGTTTCGAGGCAACGAAGAAAATATTATATTGTCCATTTTCACTAAAATGTTTCAGTTCAAAGTGATACAGTTTTTTGAAGCTAGTGGTTAAGTCAAGTGTGTGTATTTTTAGTTAAACTGCTGAAAATATTTCAAAGTACGTTTTATTAATACTTAAGTATCGTATTTACCATAATTTTTATGATAGATATATTTTTAATTAAAAAATACATGGTGTGTAATTTGGGCCTCATGAGAGTGTGTAATTTGGACCTCGTCTAGAGTTCGTAATCTGAATCTGAGATAGAGCATTACATGTTTTTAGTTATATATATTGTTATTAATAATAATTATAATAATAATTGTCATAATAATAATAACAATTATTATTATTATTAATCAAATTATTTGTACTAAAATAATGAACATAACTTAAATAATGTTATTATATCTATTTTTATTATTAGAATTACTTTACTACCTACTAAGTCACTGGCTCTATAGAACCCGTAGGTTTATGGCCGCTCGGACATAAAGTTATTTTACTAATATAATTATTATTTTAGTACTTATTATTTCTAATATTTCTAACATTATTAAATTTAGTGTTAGAAAACGTTTATATTGTTTAGTGCACGTTAATAATCTCTTATGATTATTTTAATTAATTAGTTAATTTTGTGTTCGACAATAAGTTAGTTCAACTATGGCTCACTGTTATTGCTGTTTTTATTATTATTATTATTATTATTATTATTATTATTAATTTATTATTATTTATTTTTTATTATCGGTTATATCATTTAACATATTTTGGACTTTCAAAAATCACATAAGTTCATTATTATCTATGTGTATTTATTTCTCGTGTCTCGATAATTGTTTAAGAAACACAAATGAGGACAAACTGTACTACAGATTTATAAATGCCGAAAAGAGAATGTATTCTCTTATATTTTTTTAAATACATCACTTAAAAAAGTAATAGGAGTAATTATATTTGCATGTACAACCTATAAGACATGGGCCCAAATTACACGATTCATCTGCCCAAATTACATTTACAGCGGCCCAAATTACACGGAATCATTATTTATGTAAACATAATTTTTAAAAACATTCTGAAAATTATTATACGGCGTGGTTATCAAAAAGCAATCAATACTGTGTACTATTCATCATTTATAAAATTTATAATTTTCTAAATAGAATTAAAGGCGTTACTCGAATTTTAAGTTAAGTGGCCCAAAATACACGACATTCCCCTATAACTTGGATAGGATAGGCCGCTTAAATTTATTCAGAGGCACTAATTTAGGCGTCAAATATTCATGTGGACCCGAAAATTATCACACTTGGGACACACAGTTTAAATCCTTCTCAGAGGTGTTACCCCTTTGATTTTACATTCTAAGCATATAACTTACCCTGTCGGGTTTGAATCCGCGTCAGTCGAGAGTAGAAATATGGAACATAAGCACTAGACTACAGCGGCTAATACAATTAAATTAATTTTATTATTAAAATGTTCCATCCTAACGATTATGGGACCAGAGTCCACTATTAAGGAAGCACTTCTTGAGCCAGCACGGCGGATAAATTAATATAATTATGTAGAAATAAATTTCTTTACATATGACCATCCTGGGATACCAGAAAAATATTTTCTAATGCCTTAGCGTTGAATAAGATTCTATTTGTTTTGTGGAATGCTGATAGTTTCTACAAAAACTAAGAGATTCAAATACTCACATAGTGCTTATTCGTGGTAAGAACAGACTTCCCGTGGTTCAACGTAGTTCTACCATATAAAATTATCATATTCATAAAGGGATTTGCTTTATATTATTGAAGGTAGGTAATTTAGCATATTTTTTATTTCAAGACTTGACCTCTATTAATGGTCCTGTTAGTTCCTACATAATTTGTACAGGGACAGCTATTATTAATTCTTACAAGATTGACAATGTTAAAATGGCTACAAATATGTTTGTATTCTCTGTCCAACGTAAGAAGCACACTTTGACATTTAACATCCGAATTTATTACTCCGCGTAGCACATGTAAAAGTGAAGACGAACTCTGTCAGCTGTTTGTTACAAAACCGATAAATTAATGTACAACAATCGTTTTAATTTTACCTGTTGCAGGTTGTATTAACATATACAATTATATGTCGAAAAGTAATTAAATTATAATTGTTAATATTAAACAAATTAATTCAAATAAAAAATTAAATTAAAATAACTTTACTTGCTGTAATAAAATAAAAATACCTATGAACCTTGTAATGAACTGTACGCTTCATGAAATTGTCCACCACTCTTAAAACGAGTTTAGGCAGTTTCCTCTTTTTGTTGGACGATTTGATATTACCAGTTTCTTTTAATTCCCTGCGAACAAATACAACACTACTCTCCTATACACCAGTATATTCTGCAGTTAATTTTACACAAAATTATTCGTTCACTACAATGCCAGGATTATGCTCCTTAAATTTAAAAAAATATATAACACCGTATTTCACCATTCTTTAATAATTTTCTTTTGTGCTTCTAATAATTTTGAACATACATTTTATCGTCGAGTTACGTTAACATAAACTACCCGACAGCCGCCATATTTACAACTGATATTCAACTTCTTCTCAATAATAGTTCAATTTCAAACAAATTCGAATTTTTAATTAGTCTCCGACCTTCCAAGAAATATGTAGGTATTATCGCCTCGCTATGATGGTTGTCCGTTTATATAAAAGGGGTACCGCGACTATGCTTCACAATGATTAACATTCACGTAGCGGTACTCGCCATCTTTGTATTCAATTATCTATAACAGCTGCGGGGAAACAAAGCGAGCCGCTGGACAACCATCATACTGAGGTGATAATATATACTGCATTCTGATCAACTATACTTAACATATATACCTTTAAATACGTAATTATATTAATCGAATCGGCCGCGGTGGATTAGTGGTTATGCTATTTGCCTCTGGACCCGAGGTTCGCGGGTTCAAACCCGGCCGGGGTCGTTGGATTTTTTAAGACGCAAAAAACCAAGGAGCGAGTCCTCCGTGAGGGACTTTAAGCCGTGGGTCCCGAGTCTGAAGATTTTCAGGCTCGTAAAAAAATCCTTAAGCCTGAATGAAAAGGCCTCTAAGCAAAAGTTACCGAATTTTCCCGTCCTAGTACTACCTTGGTTTCCTAGATGTCAGTGTGAGGCGGAACGCTGACCACGGGCCACTCAAAAATGACATCTATACGAAAACAAGTGTAACTAAATTAGTATGGTTCAAATTCTTCTCTGTAGGGGGAGAACGCCTAAATCTCTGTAAAGGGAAAACATAGGCTTACAACAACACATTAATCGAGTACATGATATATTTTTTCGCTTCCGCTGAACTGTGCTTTGGTCACGAACGAATCGCTGTAACTGCAGCAGACATGTGCTTCGTGGATTACCCGTCCGTTTATTTTCCTGAAGTATCTTTCTTAGGCTGGATAGAAAATAGAATATCTGGAATCATTGTTGCCCCCTTTCATTTCAGGAATAAAGTTCTAATATTGCTAATACTATAAGTTCCTAAAATAGGTTTTCTTGAAAAGTTGTAAAAAGTATTAAAATGGGTTTGTAATTATGAAATAAAATACTAATTTTTAACCCTTATATTGGAGAAATTAAATTTCATATGTCAGTTTATTTACATGTATCCGAATTAAGTGAAAAACAAAACTCTAAAACATAAGTTAATATTACATATTGTTATATAATGTGACACAAATGTCAGTTTATTTACATGTGTCCGAATTAAGTGAAAAACAAAACTCTAAAACATAAGTTAATATTACATATTGTTATATAATGTGACACAAATGTCAGTTTATTTACATGTGTCCGAATTAAGTGAAAAACAAAACTCTAAAACATAAGTTAATATTACATATTGTTATATAATGTGACACAAATGTCAGTTTATTTACATGTGTCCGAATTAAGTGAAAAACAAAACTCTAAAACATAAGTTAATATTACATATTGTTATATAATGTGACACAAATGTCAGTTTATTTACATGTGTCCGAATTAAGTGAAAAACAAAACTCTAAAACATAAGTTAATATTACATATTGTTATATAATGTGACACAAATGTCAGTTTATTTACATGTGTCCGAATTAAGTGAAAAACAAAACTCTAAAACATAAGTTAATATTACATATTGTTATATAATGTGACACAAATGTCAGTTTATTTACATGTGTCCGAATTAAGTGAAAAAACAAAACTCTAAAACATAAGTTAATATTACATATTGTTATATAATGTGACACAAATGTCAGTTTATTTACATGTGTCCGAATTAAGTGAAAAACAAAACTCTAAAACATAAGTTAATATTACATATTGTTATATAATGTGACACAAATGTCAGTTTATTTACATGTGTCCGAATTAAGTGAAAAACAAAACTCTAAAACATAAGTTAATATTACATATTGTTATATAATGTGACACAAATGTCAGTTTATTTACATGTGTCCGAATTAAGTGAAAAACAAAACTCTAAAACATAAGTTAATATTACATATTGTTATATAATGTGACACAAATGTCAGTTTATTTACATGTGTCCGAATTAAGTGAAAAACAAAACTCTAAAACATAAGTTAATATTACATATTGTTATATAATGTGACACAAATGTCAGTTTATTTACATGTGTCCGAATTAAGTGAAAAACAAAACTCTAAAACATAAGTTAATATTACATATTGTTATATAATGTGACACAAATGTCAGTTTATTTACATGTGTCCGAATTAAGTGAAAAACAAAACTCTAAAACATAAGTTAATATTACATATTGTTATATAATGTGACACAAATGTCAGTTTATTTACATGTGTCCGAATTAAGTGAAAAACAAAACTCTAAAACATAAGTTAATATTACATATTGTTATATAATGTGACACAAATGTCAGTTTATTTACATGTGTCCGAATTAAGTGAAAAACAAAACTCTAAAACATAAGTTAATATTACATATTGTTATATAATGTGACACAAATGTCAGTTTATTTACATGTGTCCGAATTAAGTGAAAAACAAAACTCTAAAACATAAGTTAATATTACATATTGTTATATAATGTGACACAAATGTCAGTTTATTTACATGTGTCCGAATTAAGTGAAAAACAAAACTCTAAAACATAAGTTAATATTACATATTGTTATATAATGTGACACAAATGTCAGTTTATTTACATGTGTCCGAATTAAGTGAAAAACAAAACTCTAAAACATAAGTTAATATTACATATTGTTATATAATGTGACACAAATGTCAGTTTATTTACATGTGTCCGAATTAAGTGAAAAACAAAACTCTAAAACATAAGTTAATATTACATATTGTTATATAATGTGACACAAATGTCAGTTTATTTACATGTGTCCGAATTAAGTGAAAAACAAAACTCTAAAACATAAGTTAATATTACATATTGTTATATAATGTGACACAAATTTAAATGACTTATAGTGATTAATTTGCTACGTTTTATTAAAATCTCATAATAGATGATTCCGATATGTTTTATAGGATACATTGACAAATTTATGTGTGTTTGTATTATACAAGAATAATAATAAAAAAGCCTATACTCACAAGATTTTTTTACAACGCTTGATTATTGTTTTCACTATAACCTATTTTCACTATACGCCATTTCCTATTGATCCTATATAGTTTCTTTGCTACCACATGGTTAAAAGTGCATAAATATTGAACTATTTAATTTACTACGTATGAACTGTTTCCACTGAGCAAAGAGTCGTTTTAATTTTGTTTTAATTTGTATAAATGTTTACTCATAGGTAAAGGGCAGAGAAATGTGGGCTTACACGTATTGGCGGAGAGTTTGTTTTGGCGAATAGATACGTCATAGCTACATCCGACATAATAAAAATGTCCTACATGAAAAAACAACATTTAGGAGGTTTTCTGGGGAAATATAAAACCCAACATATTCCACATGAGTTACAAATCGTAAATAATTCAATCATTCATAGCTATATTACAATTTTATTACATTATTTGTAGATTATGAATTTTGAGACTAAATGTAATGATGAGATTCTCATTATCAGACTGTATTCTCATGTCGTTGATTACTTCAAACATTGTAAACAGTATAACCCACTGATAATCTACCTCGCCATCTCCCTAGCTTCTCTTACTGGGATTCCAGGTTCGAATCCTGGAGTAATGGTGTTGGCCATAACAAGATTTTTCGAGGTTTTATCCAGTTTTCCCGCTTCCCGAATTTAAACTCAATACTCTCCATTCTCCCTTCACTGCGTTGCATCTAACTTCATTTCTCATTCATTAATTTGATATCGTCCACCGCTGTGGTCTCAAGTTAGCGTGCTGCCTTGTCACGCATCGGGCCCGGGTTCGATCCCCGGTCGGGGCAGTTTTTATGGGTGAGGTTTTTATCGGGTTTTTTCTTCACCTATAAGACAAATGTCAGGAAAACTTTAAGACCCAAACGGTGCCCGAAATCATATGGCCATCATTATCATTATCATCTCATCATCATCATCATCCTTCACCGGTGTGGAAAACAACGGGAAGCTACCACACCTACAATTCCCTAGTAAAGCTGCAAGCATAGCATGAAAATGCTATGATTGCAGTGAAGGACCTGCCTCCGGGCAGAATTACTATGGATGGAATTTGATATAAGACTTCACCACATCTCATGTTTACCTCCCACAGGTGTTGAAACTATTTGATTGCGGGGAACTAGTGGGCCCTCGCCAGTGTGCTGGCTCATGACTTCGAGCTTGAGCATCAACCCCAACACCAAGCCATATTTCACAACGTATACTACCAGGACTTCAAACAATATGTATGAGTAATTTTTTGTACACGTTTTAACATATTTATTTTAAAATTAAATATAGAATTTCATGCTTATTTATGCTATATTTAACTTAGTTTCGCAACTTGTTTTCACTAATCACATTAGAAATTTAGTCTGATATATTAGTCTGTGTCTTAATGTAAGCAGAACATTTGTGTAAATTCATTATTGATACTTGTAGAAATAATACTTTCAGGACAATACCCTAATCCAATCATAGATGAGAGTATGTATGTGTCACTCATCACTCTCCTCAGAACTCTGTTCACATTTTATATGTTTTCTTGCTATGCCTCGCATAATTATACGTGTGACAATTGTCACAAATTATTGTTGTTTTACTACTTTTGTTGTACGTTTCTTTCTTACACCTGAACTTTGAATGGACATCTTCCACGGAATAATGATAGCTACAGTATGAATCCAGCAGAAAAAAAAAACATGTTGGCAAAGTTTGGTTCATTGTTTCAAATACCTTGCTGCACACTTATCTTGTTCCCTGCGTTAATTTCAGGTTTCTCTATCATCAAATCTAATTATTTTAGTTAGTTGCTGAAACGTGGTCCTACTAATAGTTGCAGTAGGCCTATATATGAATCTGCAAGAAATATTAGATTCGATCTGAAATACAGGTGCGACTGTCACCTTCTAGTTCCATACAGATTAGCTATAAACATATATTTGTCGCTGGTATATTTATTCTTGCTGCTTCTTCATTTGTGTTTTATGATGATGCTCACAACTTCCGGTGTAAAGAATTTGTCAAATGATTCTCTAATGGTTTTCACCTTACCTTCATTTTTTTATTTCTTCCCTTTCTTTTAAAACAATTTGTGCTACACGTCTTGTAGGCCGAAGAGGCTTTTATGTGAAAATTCTTCTAATAGCTGTAACATATCTGATGTCATTATCAATTTTACACTATTATTATGATCCTCCTCATCATCATCGTCAGAAGGCAATAAAATTGCTTCGTCAAATTGCTCACGCACAATATTTTTATCATCTGTTTCACTCACTTCCTCATCACTATCATCAAATTCAAAATCTGAAACTATTTTATTATCAAATATATCCATAATTTCTTTGTCTCAAAGAACGTCGAGGCATTTTGAAATAATTTTGTTATATGTGTGAATTACTATAACTTCACAAAAGACAGACTGAAAACTGAAAGAGTAAAAAAAAAAAAAAATTGTTATAAGAGAACAAACTTTCGGATCAATCAATAATATGAAAGAATAAATTATATAAACCAACAACATTGTTGGTAGAAATGAAATTAGAGATATAAAACCATTATTGAAGAAGCTAAGAAAAGAAATTCAAGAGATGTTATGTGTCACATGAACTACCAACGGCGGGGGGGTACTTTATGACGACAATAATAGATCATTGTTTCATAAAATAACCAACAATGAAAACTTACAAACACTTACGTATTTCAACACTAGAGACAATGATTGACAATAACTATTAACTTCAAGCTTCTAGTGAAAAAATTAAAAGACATATGATTAAAATGACAAAAGATGGGCACAAAGTACCCCTCCCCGTTGGCATTGCTAGGGTTAAAAAAAGGACAGAAGGGGCCTAGAGGTGGGTTGTAGTCTCTCCTCATGACCACTAGCCCAACACAAAAATGAGAGTATTGACCTTGGCAGAACAATCTGGTGTGTCGGACTATGAAGACTTACATAACATTGTAGAGTAGACTTCATTCCGTTCATCTATAACATATTGGAGTAGCAATAGATCTTTTTTCAGGTCTTGCAGCTCAGGGGAGACTGCCTGCGCACTATAAATAAATAACAGAAAAGGAAATCAAATTATGAAACAAGGCATATTTTTTTCCATCCTTTTCATATAAGCATGTATTCTATGTTTTAAAATTTTGACATTTTTTCCCCTGTTTAATATCCGTCAGTGGTTGAGTAAAAGAGGTGGTCATATGACCTTAATCATCGCAGTTAAAATAAGTAAAGTATAGTAATAATAATAATAATAATAATAATAATAATAATAATAATAATAATAATAATAATAGTAATTATTATTATTATTATTATTATCATCATCATCATCGGTTTCATGGATTAAGACACTTAATGTTTGTTCCGGTCTCATTCTTTAACACTGTTGTGTCCATCTTTCATTAGTCTTCCTAACAATTCTTCTAACATTTGTGTTGTAGTTCATCATCGGTTTTGGTATGCTGTAGCATTTCATTCTTTGTACATATTGTTTCCAATAATTTCTACCTTGTTTCATTCTGTCTGCTAATTTAAAAGTTTTATTTCCCGCCTTATATCTTCTCGTATTCTTTTATGCAGTAAGATATATCCCGCAAAAGATCTAAAAATCTAATTTCTGCTACTTCAATTCTTCTTTTCTATTGTTATTATTTTTATTAATTATTATTACTTTTATGATTATTATTATTGTTATTATTGTTATTATTATTATTATAATTATTATTATTATTGTTGTTGTTGTTAAACGACATGTGAAATACACCGTCAGGTTAGGATTTATATTTTTGGAGTTGATTTAACCTTTGTCTATTTTTTTATACACCTAGGCCGTTATGTAAAACTAGCAAAAGTCATAAAATGGCCATTATGATACAAGTGTGTCTCAATACTGGGATCAAGTTCTCTCATTTGATCTTATTAGGGTAAGTATTTAATTACCTACGTGCACAGTGACACAACCTTCTCCCTAAGATTTCTTTAAAGAAAGTCAGTAAAATATACCAGCTGTAAAATTTCGTTCTTTTACTTATACTTTTTACCCTAGCAATCTGGATATGCTCCTTAATATGTCCTCTTGGGTACTTTTGATTTGACTAGGGAATTAAATTCATATATTCATGACGATACATATATATTTTTTTAAAATTTACAATAACTTTAGCATGAATTTAGGTGGAATTGACTTATTATGGCCATAGTCAAGACCCGTGTCGTTTACTAACATTTCTGTAAGCACGATATTTCTTATGCTAAAATCCTAGAGTCCATTTTTACATATTTGACTTGTTTATTACATAATATATTACCATTAAAACGTGTAGTGTTTCATTCAAATTACTTTTTATTTCCATTTTTACAAAACCATATTAAGTTTAATGCCACTTTGTCGGTAGGTCTGATTGTCTGGGATCCCACCTCAATTGGTGTCACAGTCAACAATGTTTACTTTGCAGCAGCGGTGAAATACAGGACCAAGGTCACCTCAAAGACTTGCCGAGTTTCAGAAGCAAAATGATGTCTTAACTCCTATTTTATATTGTCACCATTATTTTTATTTATTTTCATACAATTTAGTCAGCTCTGCGATCTCCAGGTAGCGTCGTTCCTTGTACACAGCCAGCACTCGGGTCGATCCCGGTCAGGACAGTGTTCTTGGGTGAGGTTTTTCAAGGATTTTACTCATCTAAGACAAATTTCAGGAAAGAATAATGGTAACAATATAATAATCTAAAAACATTTTTTGTTATGTGATTTATTATGATTATAATTATATTGCATCCGGACCGTCTCCGAACATCAACTGGGCATCATAATCATGTTTATCATATTTGCCATATTTGGTATGATGTGTGAGTGAATGTAATTTAAATGTATGTATGCTACCCAAAGTTTAAAAAATTCCCTTTCGACATGTAATGACCGGCACGTGTGGCATATGAAAGTACGTATAAGGTGAAATGTTAACATACTATGGAGAATAAGTTATATAATTTGTATTTCTGATTGATTTCGTTATTTAGGCTAATGATTTTGATAAAACATTTGAATAAATTTACTATATAAATATTCAGTAAAACGTGACTTAATATATCCATTTAAAGAACATATTCATCATATAAATTAACACGGAGTATACACTTCCACACTTAATTAATCCGTGCACTAGAGTTCTTGGAGAACTTTGGTCGTCTCACATATTTTCTTCCATTTGCACCTACTTCCATCCATAGTAATTCTGCCCGAGGGCAAGGCTTTCGCTGCAATCATAGCATTTTCATGGTCTGCTCTGCAAATTTAATAGAGAATTATAGGCGTGGTAGCTTCCCGTTCCTTTCAACACCGGTGAAGCATGATGATAATGATTAAGATGATGATGATGATGGCCGGATGATTTTCGGGTACAGTTTGGCACTAAGCTTCCTTACATTTGTCTTGCAGGTGAGGAAAAACCCCGAAAAATCTCACCCAGGAGCCTGTCCCGACCGAGAATCGAACCCAGGCCCGCTGCGTGACAAGGCAGCACGCTACCACAGCGGTGGACGAGTAATGTGTGTATCCATCCATCCATAGTAATTCTGCCCGAGGGCAGGTCTTTCATTGAAATCATAGCATTTTCATGCTATGTTTGCAGCTTTACTAGGGAATTATATGTGTGGACAATACATATATATAGTAAAGTTTTATATGGTGGGGTTGTCAGTTCGACGTTAGACCACAAAATAGATGACTAGGGTATCACTTTTAGTCAGGATTATCACCTTCCACCTCTCCGGCACGGGAAGTCCTGTCTCTAGCTCGTATATCTCTCAGAAGCTCCGTCACTACAACAAATTATACAAGTATTTTTGGAGGATTTAAGATCCATTATTTCTTAATTTTTGAAGTAAGTAAATCCTATCATTATCGTTTGCTAAATAATCCAATGTATTCAATTTTCCCTAACGTTTATACGCTAATCAATTAAATTGGGTTTTTAATGTTATTGTTACGAAGGGCATGGAAAGTCCTACTAGATAAACCAGTAGGTAGGTGAAGAATGCTATGGAAGAACAACATTTACCGTAATTTGAATGAAGTAGTTTATAAGGTGATGATTGGAAAATATAATCTCAGGATATAGGGATATATTGAGAGCTCATGTCCGCGCGGACATGAACCTACGGTTTCGGTAGTACCAGTGGATTAGATATTTCAATCATTAAGCATTATAATTCTGAATACTTAAATTTGTAGACGTAATTCTAAGGAAACGTTTATAAATGTGGGAAGTGAAATGATTGGAATCTATCATTACGTAGGAGTACTTAATACAAGTATGTTATCGTTAATTGGATCACTTTTGGAGACGAGAGATACAACGTTATATCTGGAAACAATTAATTTACCGCAGATATAAGAGTGCTTGAACCTTCACTGTCAAGAATCAATATGTGAATTGCTTCTACTTGAGAGACATTCACTTTGCATTATGGGCATGTGACACACAAACAAAGCAAGCACACAGTGTATGCTTAATTAAATTACCTATAGGCTAATGCCGTTGCCACTTTCAACAAAGCTTTCCTTTGTAAAGTTTCATAATTTCATAAAATATCATCACATACGTCAATGTAGTTAACTGGCCTCAAAGCTTGTCTTTATGTCACTCTATAATATTACGTGCGTTCATTTGCTTTTTGTTTTTACGAATAAGCGAATCAGTTACTACGAAAATGTCACAAGTCCATGCCTCCTGTATATACGTTTCTGTGTTGTCCATGTGCAGAGCATTCCCATCTTAATACTCGTGATAAACAATCATAATGATCGACCATGGAAGTGATGATGTAATAGAATACAATAAATAATATTTATGTAATCCCAGTTTTGTATTCCCATCAAATAGGTATACTTATACATTGGTATTCCAACGTATAACAAATAAATGGGGGGAAATATAATGAACGCGTTGTTAATGATATTTATTATCATTCATAATTTGCTGTTTACAGTACTGTATGTGTACAATGGACGTTGCCTAGCAACTAAAAATGATAACGTAGTTAATCATATTTGTTGAAACAAAAAGAATATATTATACTCAAAGTGATCTAATTAAAAGGTGACAATACATATTTTAACAACTAATTACTAACTTGAAACAATTGAAATCAATAGATTTAATTATTATATTATTTGTTAGTCATAGACATATTCCATTTTTTTCTGTAGGTATTTTCCATATGTCCTAACTAAAAATTATAGAGAAACAAGTATAATTATTTAATCTTATGTATAGAGTGAAATGTGTGTATGTTTGTGTTTAATAAACTTCTATACCACGCAACAGATCTTTATCAAAATTTATACATACAGGTTTTCTGATACGGCAAGTGCTTATTCGCTTAATTATATTATATAAATCCATTAGGTGTAGGAGTTCACTTGAAACAAACATTTAAAAATTGCTCTAGGGATTGTAATTTTAAATGTTTCACACTGAAACTCAATATATTCTATTAGAATAAAACGAGGTAGGTATTATCCAAAAATTAGCGATCCGACCTCTAGTACTCTGGGTTTACCTGAAATACGAAACTAAAAATTTACTTCAGCAATCGTCATGTTTGGCTCGTCGCAATATTTAGGCCTACCATGCAATTTAATTAAACTTAAATTGGCAATACATCACGTAATATACATCTGTTTATTTAAACCGTTACAAACCAGATATAACATACAGCTACGATAGGGATATAAACAATAAATTAAACCGATATCAAATAATGGTTGGCACCATAAGACGAACCCTCCTCCGAAAGACTCGAAGAGAAATTCAGCTCAGGTTTTATAAAATTATGGCTGTTCCTGATCTTTTATATGCATCTGAATCTTGGGTACTTACAAAAAACCACATCTCACACATTCAAGCCACTGAAATTAATTTTTTAAGATCCGTAAAAGGATGTACACGCATGGATAGATTACACAATGAATCAATAAGAAATGAACTGGAGATATTTTCAATACTCGATAAACTAGACTAGCACAAATACCAATGGAAAGAGCATTTAGACAGAATGAACAATACATGATTACCCAAAAAAAGATCAACGCCTACAAACCACATGGAAAAAGATATTTGGGACGGCCAAGGAAACGATTGACTTGAGACCGGAACAGGTCGCATTGACCTAATCCTGGAAAGGAAGAAGAAGAAGGCAAACCAGTCTTTACGAAAATTTGTACCTACGGTATTTTCGGTATGGGTAACTGGCTAAAACATGGCGCCACTAGATGCAACTTACTGCAGGTGTACCCAAAAATATTAAGATATAAATTTATAATAATTTTTCATTCCATTTACTCAACTAGTGATAAATAAACACATATTTAATTTATTTAGGGTAGCATCGCAATTGGGGTATTAGAAATTAACTTATGAAAATGAAACGCAACCTAGATCAACTTATTTAGTTGTAACATTTACCTCGAATTCTTAGTTACAAGATATTGATTAAATGTATTACCGGTAGTGTAAATTTCGTTATAATTATATTGCCTGAAAATGTAATTCCTGAACTACAACTAGATTATTATTGTATTAATGTAAAAGTACTTGCCAAATTATAACAGGTAACTGTTTAAATCCTTGCCAAGTGTGATACATAAGCAAACGACATAGTTTCATTTATGCAATCAATTTTTTTTCTGAGCTAGAAAGAAATTTGATATTATTCATGAATTAATTTTGTTTTTCCCGGAATTAAGAAATCTTCAACTGTCGGGGTTTTCTTTAAACTCCGTTTGGTATAATGTCCATCCTTTCAATTTGATTGCTCTCCATAACCATTAAGTCATTGTTCATGATTCATATCACGAAGAAAGTTAGTTGTAGGAAATATAACTCAAATTTTAAATAATGTATAACATTTTATAATTAGAGATTTTATTAGTAATTTTAATTCGACATCAAATAATATTATTCCTCCAGAAGTTTGTACCTTGACCATCGTTATTCCACCAAATTCTTCCTGTTCTTACTTCTCCTGACCCCAACCATCCATTTCTCTCGTTCTCTTTCTCTCATAATTTTGCCTCAACATTCCATTCTATGATAATTTTAAGAATTGTTCCTTCCCCATTCTTTTAACATGCCAAAACCATCTCAAATTTCTTTCTTTAATTGTCTCCAAATTTTAGTTTCGGCTTTCAAAATCTGTCTTATACTTTCATGTATCTTTGTTCTCTTCTTGATTTTTTTGCTGCTCTGTGCAAAGAAAGTATATTTCTGTTGTCAGCAAACTTCATTCAACTACCTAAATATCTATCAATTTCTCTCATGGATAAGCTGTAGGTTTGACATTTGGTAACTAGATATTCGCTACCTACTTTGATAATAGGCCCTACTAGCGTTGTCAAACAATAACCCGATCCCTCTATCTAGGTTACCGTGGTCTGTCATACCTTGCTGCACTGGACTCTGAGGGGCCTAGGTTGCCTCATAGTACGTTGTAGGCCGGTTTGCTTCGCACGGCTCCAGCAATGCAGGACAGAACTTGCATACACTAATTATATTACTCTTTATATTATGACGATGTTAATAATTACTTTTTTTCTTTTTATCGGGCAGGTGGTGTAAGGGTCCTAGTCACAAGGGGTACAGATTTAATCCGGCATCGATAGATTTTTTTATCATGGAAAAAACCCACGGGAAAAATCGTCGGTAGAAACTTTAAACAGTTGGTCTCTTCTGAAGATTTTCGGAATCGTAAAAGAACCTCAGGCCTAAATTCGAGCTTCTGGGAAAATTTTAATCGGATTTTTCTTACCCAAGCTATACTTTATGTACCTTATAGCTGCTTCCTTGTGTTAAGAACTTGTTATTCACTAACATGTGTTAGCAAATAAACGTAACTCAGTTTGATATTAACCACCGTAAGGAAACAATAATTCACTACGTATGCACGTTTGGATGTAGACTCTTATTATTATTATTATTATTATTATTATTATTATTATTATTACTATTATTACTATTATTATTATCATTATTATTATTATTATTATTATTATTATTATTATTATTATTATTATTGCTGGCAGACATGGGCTTTTCGAGGAGAGCTCCTAGAAAGTTGAGAAGAGACAAAATTAAAAATACTAAAATTAGATAAATAATGGATGTTCAAAAATTTGTTCTACAAGTTATTGAAGAAAGAAGACTGAAATGATTTGGTCACGTAAAAACGATGTCAGAAACCTAATATAATATTAAAATTTGAAGCAGAGGGCAAGAGAAGAAAGGGGAGACCAAAAGACCACTTGGTTCATAGGAGTAAGGTGTCGAGAGGATTAACAGAGAGTGATTCAGGGAATAGGGATTTATGGAGGTGTCAAATTTACAATTGATTGTAGGAAAACATTATTATTATTATTATTATTATTATTATTATTATTATTATTATTATTATTATCAAGCGGATTAAATCCAATGCACAAGGAACAGATAACATCAGCATTTTAATGCTAAATAAAATCATTGACATTATACTACCCACAGTGACTCATATTTTTAATGCTTCCCTTATAACTTCTATCTTCCCTACTATATGGAAACAGTCTAGAGTTCGGCCTATACCAAAAATAAGTACACCAACTAACTGTAATGACTACCGATCGATTAGCATCCTTCCGACATTATCTAAAGCCCTGGAACATATTGTACATAAGCAAATGACTGAATATCTCCAAGAAAATCACCTCCTTGATCCTTATCAATCCGGCTTTAGATATGGTCATAGCACAACCACAGCTTTGCTAAAAATTACTGAAGATATTCGTGAAGCCGTGGACAGACGTCAATTGACTCCTTTAACCTTACTTGACTTCAGCAAAGCTTTTGACACAGTAGACCACGACTTAATTATGATAAAGCTCAAGCACCTACACTTGTCTGACAGCGCTGTATCCTGGTTCGACTCATACCTGCACGGTCGTCAACAATACGTTTCATTAAACTCTAGATCTTCGTCTTGGCGCAACGTGCCGGCTGGAGTCCCCCTGGGCAGTGTTCTCGGACCTCTTCTTTTCTCAATCTACATAAATGACTTGCCATCTGTACTAAAGCACTGCCGTTATCACCTCTACGCTGATGATCTCCAAATTTACCTACATCCACCTCCTCATTCTCTCTATAACAGCTTGACAAAAATGAATGACGATCTCATATCCATCTTTAACTGGTCTTCAAGTATCGGTCTAAATCTAAATCCTAACAAGTCACAAGTAATTCTAATGGGACAACAAAGACTGCTTACAACCTTTGACATATCTACACTACCAAACATTACTATAAATAATATAATTATCCCTTATTATTCTTCAGTAATAGATCTTGGACTACATCTAGACGCAAATTTAACCTGGCAAACACAAGTCAAACACATATGTAAAAAGACTTTCTCCATCTTACATTATCTTAGACGTTTAAAGAATTTTCTCCCAGTTTCGTTAAAACAAATCCTTGTGCAGAATCTTGTGTTACCACACTTCGATTATTGTGACATTATATATAATGATCTAAACTATGACTTGTCGCAGAGACTGCAGCGTGTTCATAATGCTTGCGTTCGATTCATTTTCAATATCCGCCGTTATGACCATATTTCCGAACACTTTAATAACCTATCTTGGCTCCGTCTTACTGACAGACGTAAATTGCACTCTCTTTGACTACTTTTCAAGCTTCTGAATTCCTACATCCCTACTTACCTGGCGTCTAGATTTGAGAAGTTATCCTCTTACCACAATATTGACACTAGATCACAAGATAGCAGTCTGCTAACAATTCCTCTTCATAGCACTTCCTCCTATTCTACTTCCTTCACAGTAGCCTCTGCCCGCTCCTGGAATCTCCTTCCTCAAGATATCAGGGGTTGCCGCACACTTGGTACCTTTAAGTCACGCTTATACAGTTACCTGTTGTCTAATAATTAATTTTTCTCTATTTATTTAATTTTATACTATGTCATTAATCTTTTCCTGTTTTTTTTATATATATTGTACATATTATATATTTAATTCGTTAAATTTAGAGTAAATCAAAATACATTATAAATATTAATTGTATTGTATTCATAACTTGTAATCGTTTATATATATATATATATATATATATATATATATATATATATATATAAATATATATTGTAATTTAGATTTAAGACTATTTTTTTGTTTGTATTTTTTTAAACCTGGTTGAGTGGTAGACAAGGCCTTAAGGCCTTAACTCTGCCAGGTAAAATAAAGCTATTATTATTATTATTATTATTATTCATTTATTAGCTTATCGATGTGGAACGTGCTAAGGATTTTGCCTCCAATCAAATGAGGTGAAACAAGTATGACATAGATATTGCATATCCAATTTTGGTTAAACATAAAATGTTCTGAGAAAATACGTTGTACGTTGCGTTTGTAATTATTTTAAAGAGCACAGTGGGTGGAGATGACAACTGAAATGACAGTGGGTGTGACAGGATGCGAACTACTTGTCACATAATGTAATAGAGTCTTACTTTCGTTTGTATGTGCCTGGGAATTCAGAAAGTGACGACCAAATTAACATTTCAAGTGATGTAATGGAATCTGAAGTAAGAGAACAAGCTGGGCACTCTGCACGTTTTCAAAATCTTTATAATTTCTCAAAATTAGTACTTCTTTTTTTAAAATGTTCTAAGTATACAAATAAAATTTCATTTTACCGGGTTTGAATGGGGAGATATTTGAAGGTTGGAGAAAATGTTGTTGTCAGTAGATAGGATTTAACTTAATTCAGAAACATCTACAATGTGCAGTGACTGAATGAGGCCAATCAACTGATTACAGAAGGAAATTCAAATCTAATGTACGTGCTTTCGCTGCAATAACTAACTCACTACCATTACGATATCTAGTTTAGATATTAATGGTCTAGTTTACATAAGCTTTCCATACATTTCAATCCTGAGACAAGTGTTGCAATTATTTCCTGCAAAATTTTACTTCTTCAATTCATGGTTAATGTTACTTCCCTACTATCTTGTTCTTTGCCTTCTATTGGACATTTTCACTCTGTTTATCATACAAGTGTCCATTGCCGTATTTCATTCGTCATTCAGATTACGTGCGCTGTTCGTTGAAGAGAAGATCATTTACCATAACAATTCTGCAATCAGGAAACGTGGAGGTAAAATAGTCCGCCTTCGGTTCACCGGGAGGAAAAAATCAACGGATCAATGGCAAAACTTAGAGACATGTTCTTAGGAGCATGGAGTGTTTGAACATTATATATTAATAATTTTATCTCCAACACATGTTTTTAGGTACAGAGATTGGTTATTAAGCCATAAAAATTAATATCTAATAAATAAAAATGAATGTTTGTTTGTTTGTTGGTTGGTTTGTTTGTTTGTTCGTACTTTATGCGCGGCCATACCGTTAATCCTATTGTGATGGGGCTCTTTTGCCAAATGTTCAGGAGATTCCCGGGATGAACATAGGCTATAAGAGAGTTGTAATACGCAACCACTACACCCTTAAATATAGCCCTTTGTAGTGGAAAACGTAACAACAGTAGCTCTTTGGATGCTTAAATGGCTTACGCTGCCTAAATCATAACAAATACACAAAATTAAAGTACACGGAATTTAATATCTCAAAACGTTCTACAAAACAATACCGGATAATTCACAATAACTACGTTTGTCTTTCATTGATGCCAATAAGATTGAGACAAGTACGTAGATTCCTGTGCAAGCATAGTAGCACATGGCGGGTATTCTTTTACGGATAACTCACAATAATTAATTTTGTCTTTTAGCTCATTTATACCAAGAAGATCGAAATAAGTAGATTCTCGGGCAACACCGGGTAATCAGTACGGGGAATCTTAAAATAATTACGATATACATTTATAATTGTTTTCCATTTTACTTATTCAACTAATCATAAGAAGCATATTAATTTTTGTCTTTCAGCTCATTTGTGCCAAGAAGATCGGGATGAGTAGATTCCCGGACAACGCCGGGTAAACAGCACGGGGTTTCTAAAAATAATTGCGACATAAATGTTTACTATTACTTATTTAACTAGATATAAACCACATTAATTTTCGTATTTTATCTCATCTATTTCACGAAGATCGGAATACCGGTAAGTAGATTAGGCCAACGCCGAGTAATCAGCATGGGGTATCTAAAAATATAAATGTATGATTATTTTTCCTTTTACTTATTGAACTAAACATAAAAACACATTAATTTTCATTATTTAGGCGTAGCAGCGCACGCCGGGTATTAGCTACTTAACAATAAAGTTGGAGTAGTGAACGAAAATAGGCCTATGAAATTAAAACTTTGTACATTAGCACCACTACTGCTTATACAATTGTATATAGATTACAAGCAGGTGCATTTAGCTTAGAAGTCAATTAATTCAAATAACGAACGATTTAGGAATCCCTAGTAAAGTAATAGGATTAATTAAATTGACACTTAATATAAATATCAACAAAGTAAGGATACAAAATTGTGTATCACCTATTTTGAAACTGCTGTGGGATTGAGGCAATGCTTAGAGAAAAGCATAAGGCATATTGAGTATAATCCTGGAGGCTCAATATAGAACAGAACTGTAGGGTGAACTCAGGACATGCTTGCTAATATGCATTACAGGGACTCTTGTCGTTCCAACGTCTCTCAAAGAACGTTAAATTGAAAACATGCAACATTGTTGTTCTCCATGTTATATTTTACGGATGTGAAACATTGACTCTTACTTTAAGGGAGGAGAAAAGATCATGAGTACTTTAGAATAACATTCTTAGAAAAACTTTAGGACAGATGAACAGAGAGGCGAATGGAGCAGACTACATAACAGTGAGTATGTAATATTTATAGGAAAATATATATAATTAAAACAGATAAGTCTCATAGACTCTCTTGGGCACGAATAGGGAAGAGAGGGAAAGTGAAAACTAATTGTAGGAAAACCAGAGGTGGAAACCCAGTTGGTAAACCAATAATGAAGTGTGAGAATAATATTAACCATGATTTGAGGGAAGTAGATTATACACAGGATGATTGGAAAACATTAGCTCAGGATAATGAAGTGTGGAGAGCTTAAGTTCACACGGCCTTGAACCTACGGGTTCGAAAGTGCGAGCGAGTTAGTCAGTTCATCATCATCATAGTACATTCACGAATTTAGGCCATTTGTTGACCTGTTTCGGCCTCAAGAGAAACACCATCCAGAAGTCTTTTGAGTGGACGTCCTGGTAGTTAGTCAGTTAGTTAGACAATATTTAGCATTTGCAGATGATGTAGTTAGCCTTGGACGCGCGGCTAGATATGTAAACGAAATATTAAAGGATATCACAAAGGTGACAAATTATATAGTCCTAAATATGCATAATGATAAGATAAAGTATATGAGAAATAGAACGAACAGAGGTTTTCCAAGTATAGGAATTAGAATCGTGTGGTATGAAATTCGGAGAAATAGGGAATTTTAAATAGCTGGACACATTAATAACTAATGATAATAATATAGAATCACGAGTTTTCCATGCATTCCATACAGTAATAATGCACAAGGTTTGTACAGAACTGAATCGTGGAAACTCGCAGCCAGAATGAAAAATAAAACAAAAGTTAGCAACATGGGAAAGAAAGGTTTTACGTAAAATATATGGAACCATATGCGAGAATAGAAGATGGACAATTCAAATGAATAGTGATAGAAAAATAAATATTATCCCACGATGCACGAGGTGGTTTTCACGTTGTTTCCGCGTTATGAAACACAACAGATGATCGCGAAAGAATTCCGCAATAGTCTTATTTGATTATGTAAACTTTCAGTGACAATGAACTCAAAATATGGTGCAAAAGTAATCCGAATTCACAGTTTATCTATCACACATTTATTTCCAGTCTCATACTCTTTCATTTGCTACAGTTCCTTCTCTTTCACAGCTCACTGTATCTTTGTCACTTCACAAAAAGTGCTCTGGAATACAGTTTATTTAGGCCGGGGAAGGAAATGTCTCGGTGTTCAGTCAAGATTCTTCTAGTATAGAAGTTTCTGGCACCGAAACCTCTTGACATGGAGAGTATATCCGTACAGAACCTTCTGGAACGGAAATGTACACGCATCTATCATTCTGCGCGGGTTTTTGAACTCACGAGTCAACGACACAGGAATATAATTCCACAAATACGAGACCACTATTCCCGCTGTCTCCTGCGAAATTGAAACGCTGCAATTGGAATGCGTCACATCATTATTCACCAACTATTGTAACAGTTATTGAAACTCGTAGATTGCAATGACTGGGGCATGTGTTTAGTAAGCCAGATAATAGAAGATAGAAACATTTTAGAAACAAAGCCAGAAGGAAGGAGAAAAAGGGAAGGCCGAGTTTGAGATTAAAGATTGCTTATAAAAATTAGGGTCGGAAAGATGGGGGCAAAAAAAAAATACAAAAGCTGTGTATCTCTAGTCAAACTCTAAGGGACGGTATGTCAAATAAACAAGATGATATGGCGAGTGTACAACCAGAGTGAACTAAGTGACATATTGTTAATTTTTCAGTAGAAGATAATTAAGTTTGAAACCTCATCACATCGTAACCGCATAAGATAATGACCTGAAACTTTAAAAGGCAAATATTTTGTGTTTTCTAAATGATAGAAAATACACGTGACCAATATATTCCACTTTGATATATATGAAAATAGTGGTTACTTTTTGCTACAGCAATCACATAGTTCAGTTTGGCGGAATGAAGTACCGCATGTAGTTGATAATAGTTCACTTTAGTTGAACACACTGTGATCTTTTAGTGATTATCAGGGATGCAATAAATCTAAATTCACTATAAATAATAATTATATTTTTTTAAATATTTTTCATCATATTTTGTTATCTTCTAGTATAGTTTGTACATATTTTATTAGTAATATTGTTTCCAGTGTATTCATAAACATAGCTGTACATACACGAACATCCTCAGAACCCACATGCAAATAATATTCTCTTGATTAGACTTTCCGACTGTCTTTCTCTTTTCTTTTACGTTTAATTGCAACTACTTTAACAGATGTTGCTAGTATGGCTGTTTGTGTTTCCCAGAAAGAATTGCTAAAGAACGTATCAAAATGATTTTTCCGCTGTTCAAAAGTAATTTTGCCTCCACATTTCCAGCGACAGTTACAGTCAAAGTCCTTGCAAACATTTTTTTTAGGAAATTTTAATCCACGGGTATTCGTATATGCTTTTCCTGAATTTTGCTTCTTTTTCCATATTTCAGGCTTTGCTTTCCTACGTTTTTTTATGATTGGTGAATTGCTATCATAGCTATCAGATGACGAATCTGAATATAAATTTAAAAAAATATATTCTTAGAATATTAGTATTATGTGCAAATATTATTACAACATAAATAGTTAATGTATTTATTGCTATAAATTATTTTAAATAACAAGTATTAGCCCCGAATAATTTCTATTTCGTGCGAATATACACTATTTCTCGGTTGGAGTATAACATAATTAAATTCGACCATAGTGAACTATGTAAAAGGCGGGTTAGAGTTTTTTAGTCACTGATACATACGAAGAAGGGAATGCATAGCTGATATTGCTGCTAACAGATGACAGCATTGTATGAGGCAAGGAAAATAATCTATGTAACATAGTTCAGTATGCTTGATCACAATTTTATGAATTCGCATAACCTATAATCAAAATTTATTTATTAAAAATCTATTATATTTCTTTACAAATGGTGTTTTACTTACCCCCCTCAGCATCAGAAAAGTAATCTCATCAGAGAGTGATGAAAAGTCCGACGGACTGCTTATATCTTTACCACTATCCATTTTTTTTACACGGTACTACATACACAATAAGGGACTTTCCCGTGCACTTGGTTCACTCTCCTTGACCACAGATATCTCCAATAGTAGTCTGACAGAATGAAATCTACCGCTAGCGGTTCCATGAGTCAATAATTTGTTTATTCAATGCAATGGTTTGCAGTACATTAAAATCATGTACATATGGCGCGAAGATCGGCAATTTTTAAAAAATGGCGCTTAGTTCACTGTGGTTGTACACTCGCCATATAACGTGCTGCAACATAATGCCAATTGAGAAATTTGCTTGGTAAAATACTTGAAGGCTAGAATGAATTTTTTTAAGTTTATTGCAATGAGTGTAATTTGTTTTAATAAAATGACAAATTTGAAAAGTATTTCTTGGTAATGCATCTGTTTTTTGCGATCTCGTATTCCTGTAAGTTCGATCTTCCCACAGACCATAACTATAATGGAATGTGTTAAAGTAAATTATTTATATTTTAGGTTAATCCTACTTCTAGTTCTAATTAAAATATTACTATTTTTCTTACCATATTCTAACAAAAATACCCCACCTCTGCATCCGGCATCTAATCCAGCTTTCCCGCACCTTACATCCTTTTTTTATATTTTTTTAATTATATAAGACATTGACTGCTATATAATCACCATAATTTATATATACCAATCATAATCACATAGCCTACTATTAAAGTAAGTTATCAAGTAATAAATTGGAAGAAAGGATGACGGAAGACAGATTACCGAAAAACTATTAAGAATGGAATCCAAGGGGAAGAAGGAAGAGAGGAATACCAATATTAACCTGGGCACAAGGGTTTGTCAGAACAATGTAAGAAATAGGCCTGGATGAATGGGCATGGAAATGTAGAGTGAAATTGAGGTTAGCTATAGAATCTAGAAACAGATGATTTCAAAGGCATTTTAAAATATAATAAAACTATATTATTGAGTTTATAATTATGTGTAAGTTTTTAATTATATTTGTTTTGAAAAGTTAGGCAATTCTTATAAAAATGCTGGATAAATCATGAATAAATTTCATTAATCATACAATTCATCGCTAACAATCCCACAGTAAACCAATAAAGCAATGCAAACATGGATTAATTACCAAAGGGGTTCGATTTGACAATATCCAACTTCATTAAGTAGCATGATTTACCAATTCAGAGGTTATACGTACTGCACAGTCTGGGTGGTTTGTAGTGTAGTTACCATTGTGACGCATTTAGTCACAGTTGTGCATTTAATAGACCTAATAATAATAATAATAATAATAATAATAATAATAATAATAATAATAATAATAATAACAGTTTTATATTGTATTAAATAATACTTTATTAATTTGTTTGTTTCTTATTCTTAGTTTAACATCTCTCTTGTAAATACTTATGCGAGTACCATGTCTCTCGGGTTTTAAAGGGACACGATCTGGATGTTTAAACTTTCGTCACAAACATTATATTTGTGAACACACATGGACATGAAGTAGCTCCCAGGATTAGCTCAAGTTAGTGCCACCTCCGCGTGAGCATTAACACTGAAGACAACACATTATATTTTCTCCTAACTTCGCAGTAAACAAGCCGAATATGATAGGATTATGGTGGTATTCCGGGACTAATTGGGCAATCCATTTGACCGCTATTTGACCTGCAGGTGCGGAGAAACCCCACATTACACCTTAACTGGGATATTAGTTCCGACTGGGGATCGAACACAGGGAGGCTGAGTACTAGGTAATGCCGTTACCCACAGGCCACAACAGTGGTCAATAATAATAATAATAACAATAACATTAATAAACTTTGTGAAAATTATTTTATTTTATCTAGCACATTTATTGAATTTATAATGACTATTTAACTCATGCCCCAAATGGTAGTCAAAGACCAATCACTTTTCAATGAATTTTGTTTTACAACCAATGCCAGTCGTGTTTCACTTCACTCTTTATAAATTTCTCTTTATCAGCTCCTGCTTTTGTGATAAAGAAAGCTCCTACTTTTTAATATTCTGAACAGGTTAGAGCATTATTTTTCTCCCATAAATAAATTGAACATAACGAATAAAGAACAGATTCTGTGATTTTACTGAGTTGTTTGCTAAAACAATTAATGAATAACCTATAATGTTGATTATAATATACAGTTTGATGCATTTCATTATTTCTCCACTAGGGTGCATTCTTACAATATTGCGATCCTATTTGGCAATAAGTAATATGATCAAGTTGCAGTGAATATACATAACCTCACATTTCTAATTTGTTTTCACACATCGCCGTTTACATTAAATGTATACCTATTTTAAAATACCAGTAACTTTATTTAAATAATGAATTTTGAGTAAAGAGCTTAATTTTAGTTGTTGAATAGTCCTAACAAATGCCACTCTTGATTTCGAAATCTCCTAGATAGATTCACAAGTCACTACGTGACTCTAGAATTTATCCATGATTTGCAAATCACTCGTGACATTACTTATGATAAAAATTGGTGCTGAAACAAAGTTAAAAATTTTGTTAAGTAAATGATTACATAGCGGCCCTGAAATTACAATAATCACTAATGGGATAGAATGAAATACATTGTTCGATAGATTTAATATGTTTATATTTAGTAATGCATTAATAATGTACTGAACAAAAATGTAGCTATAAGGCTATTGTATGCTACATGGATCAGAGACGTGGATAATTAGTAGGTACCAAGACAATAAATTATTAGGAATAGAGGCGGATTACTGTGAAAGATTACCGCGGAAGTCCAGATTAAAAAAATAGAAACGTTGAAATTAGGACAATTATGAGAGTTTAAGTAAATGTATTATAGAGAAATGAAGAAAGAAGTACGGGCATCTCAAGAGGATGTCATAGACAGAATACCTAAGCAAGTCTTTTAAATAGAGAACAGATGAAAAAACTCGAAGAGGAGGATTTGAAGTAAGTTAGATGGACGCAGGTAGATTAAGTGCGGGTGAAATTGAACTAACAGATGAGGATGTTCTGGACCTTTACAAATGGAGGAGACGAATGTCTTGAGGGTATCTCAAAACAATTATTTTGTGGATAAATACCGAAATAAAACACATAATTTACAATAATCCATTATAATACTGTGTTTATGTTGACCTATAATTATTATTATTATTGCTAATATTATTAATGTAATATTAGATTATTTATTTATCTAATGATATTTAACCATTAACCCAAACGTCATTTGTTCATATGATTCATCATCATGACTCTGGCTTTCCAATATTTTCCGGTCTCAGATGTACTGCGAAGAGCCCTGCAACGTATTAAGTGTTCCCTGTCCATATCTATATACAGATGACAGAGCTTGCAGGTGGGCGCTTGAAGTATTCCAAAGCGAGATAGATGTTTTGGCAAAAATGTCGTGTCCAGTTTGGAGCCGGAACTTGGCAAATGCATCTTGTCTTGGCCGGTCAGGTGTGTTTTGTATGGAGGTCTTCCAGGGATTCGTTGCTATTTTTTTTTCTGTTTCGAGACTCCTGAGATATTGTTCCTTTCTACTTCTTTGTGTAGAGTTTAGTGGAGTGGTATAGTATTTCTGATTTGAAGCAATTAGGTAGCATGGTGGCTTTCTTTGCTAATGTGTCTACCTATTCATTGCCGAAAATGTGTCAATGCCCAGTGATCCATTGCAATACAACTTTCGTTTTTGCTAATTTAAGTTTGTTCAGGATCTTAGGGGAGTCATGGATCTCCAAAGATGCAGCAGGTTCAATTGCAACAATTGATTCTATGGCGGATCTTGAGTGACTCAGGATACCAATCTTCGAACATTTGTCAAGATGCAATAGACATTGGTTTAGTGATGTTCGTATGGCTTCAATTTCTGCATCATATGGTTAGAGTAGATAATAAAATATACATAAATTATCTTTTGTTTCCATATGATTCAATTATAATACAAAAAAAGAAGATAACTTGCAATAATCTCTGCATGAAGTAAGTAAAATATGTACGGTACATTGTACGATCTAAAGGTATCAGTAAAATAATATAATGACTTTTAGAGGAAAAGACCCAGTAAGATCCAAAATTATTTTGGAAAACCAAAGTACAGAACAGGTGTCTACTTGCAAATATTTGGGCTGCGATATTAGTTTAAATGCGGAAAGATTAAAATATAAAAAAATTGCACACGGTCTGTGGAACAATATAGAAAATGTTCAATAATAAAATTTAAAGACAAACAAATATAAAAATGTATAAAGTTATTGTAATTCCCACAATATTATATGGATGTGAGACTTAGACTCCGACGAAGAAGCTGAAATATAGAATACAGACGGCGGTGATAAGGTTCCACAAATAAGTTATATGATGTACAAAACTTGACAGAATTAAAAGTGCAGCCTTTGTTGGACAAAGTCACGAATTTTAGACAAAAGTGGATTGATCACATGAGTGGAATGAGTTAGGAGATATATCCTTTGTTAGCAAGAAATTATTTATCAAAAGGAAGACGTGATGTCAGAAGACCTAGAAAACATTGGGCTGTTCCTTCATGTGACGATGACATTATTATTATTATTATTATTATTATTATTATTATTATTATTATTATTATTATTATTATTATTATTATTATTATTATTATTACTATTATTATTATTTTCTACAGCTGTGATCTAGTTGTGATGTACTGACTGCGCTTCCGAGCGATGAGACGGAGTATCAAATTTGTGAACTATGACATTTTACATCACTATACACAGTTCATTATGTGTCTACTTGTATAGATCACCTTGTGATCCATCTCATTGTTTAGAAGCCCAGTAGTTGCCTCGGCGTGAATGTTTCGTTCCTGATCGTGTCATGGTTTCTAAGTGATTGTTTCCGTAGTTTTCTTCATTCGTAAGACTAGTCGAATATTTTAAGATTCAAATTAGTTGCGTTGCAAAACTATACAACTACCATACCGATGGCAAGGTATACCTAAATGACTAATACGTAAGGTAAAGGCCCCAAATAAGAGATACCTTTTGAAAAATCGCTTCTGTATCAGAATGATAAGTGATTTATTACATTTAAAAATGGTAATACATGTTTCATATTCTTTATTTTGATATTCCATAAAATAAAACCTCGTTACTTAGTAAGTATTTTTAAAAAACTCTAAGAACAATAAGAATTGTAAAAATTGAAAATTTCGAAGAGGGTTCCAAATAAGAGATACCTACATTTGCTTCAATATCTTTAGCAAAAACATTCAAATAATCCAGTATATTCAAAACAAAAACACTTTATCACACACAAACTAATAATTAATTTCACTATACATGTTAGTAGTGTCTTTTCAGAGTAGATAATTAATTTTGCTTCTTCGAGCAAATAAGCAGACGAATGGTTCCTCATCAGCCCCGCAATCTTCATGAGCCCAGCGATGACAGTCAATGCACTGAGTTCATTTTTGTCCTCTTGTGCCCTCTGAATACAATCCAGTGCAAAATAAACACTCAGCATCATCAGCACCAAACTCTGAATCATCATCGCCTGAATCAATTATCTCCATTTCCGTGTCTGTTTCTTCGCTTGAAGAACTCAGTTGGCGTTTTCTTGACCGAGACTTTTTAGATTTTACTGAATTTGTTTTTTGAAAAAGTTACTTAATTTTAGTTTATTGGTTCTATTCAAACTGTCCTTTAGTTCTTGGCGATACGGACTGCCTGTCAGAAGGGCTGCATTTCCGGTTCTGCCTTTCCTTTTTTCTGGTTCTCGACTTGTTGATTGTTGTTGGATCTGAGGGAGTGGTGACACATCAGTAAGACCCACGAGAGTTCCTGAATCAGGAACTACGATTGCATCACTCTTATCTCCGGTGTGGATGGCAAAATCGCTATCAGAAAAAATGTTCCTGTTGCACGCAACAAGCCCTGTCTTTCGAAATGCATTGATCGAAATTTGTAGAGTAGCAGCCGGGGTGACAGCCCGGTTGATTCCTCGGTCCGATTTTCTATAAAGACAGAAGAAACCTTAACCTTCTGCTATCTAAATGACCTCTCAGGGCCTATAATGTGACCACTTTATTTTTATAAAGTTAAATCACGTATTTATCAAACGAGATGAATTTGTTTAAGAAAATGTAGCGCACTTGTATACAGGAGAATCTGCATATGACAATGAAACAACTTCTGGTTCCTAATAAGAGACACTATCTCTTATTTGGAACCACAAGTATCTCTTATTAGGGAACGGCACGGTCGCCAATTCCGTGGCTGGTCAGACTGTAATAAATTGTGTCACTAATAATCACTCTAGTTTATAATAGTCTGCATTTCATGAGCTTTTCGGGAAAATAAGTAAAATTAATATCAGAACTCACCTTCACAGTTATCCACAACTTTGAATAGCGTCACTACAAAAATTCAAATGTCGCGAAAACAAACACAACCTTCTCTGCTTCGTTTCAATCAACCAAGTGACTCCAAACAAACACCACGATGCTATAATAGTACAAAGCACAGATTTTTGTTACAAACATCAGATGACCGCTGTTCATGGACTAGATAATAAGGTATCTCTTATTAGGAGACTATCTCTTATTTGGCGACTTTACCTTATATAGTCAGAACCTTATTTGGAGATACCTAATACATTGTGATACATGCCTGTTAAAACTTGGAACTCAATTTAATACTTAAACTGAAACTTAATTTAATAGAATGTTGGATGAATTAAAAAATATTTATGGACACCTTTTTTGTTGCAAAATTGACCAACCGCCGACTTAATAGTCTACGAAGGTGCAATGCTTTAAGTACACTTTAAAAAACACGATCACACAAGCTATTGAAGATTTCTGCAGCATATACACCTCCATATATTCTCAAGCAGAGATGACTGCTGCCTGAAACTCATTCTCATAAGTGTACTGTTTTCCATCAGCATACATAGTATGACAAATACTTCAGAGGTTCTCCATAAGATTTAGATTAGGAGAATTTGCTGAAATTTAGCCTCTCTCTAACAAACCCTTCCATCTACCTTCACATGGTGGGACTGTTTTTACTGAAGATAGAGGATGAATGGCGAGTTTCTGGCGCCATAAAACCAGATACTCGGAACTGACAGAGCTCTGTAGCCTTATAGGGCAGTCTATCTAGGAGAAAGACAACTCCAAAATTAAACTCTCGTCCTCCTGGTTGGGTTTTTGCGGTTGCGCTGGTAACGCACCCAAATAAAAATTTAATATTATTCAGAAGTCTCAAGTGCGAATACGAAAACCCGAACATATTCAACGAATACAACTAACGCAATGACGATATGATCAATGTATATTAACGTTGTGACCTTGAGATAATGTTTCCAGGGAGGTACCAGCTACACTCGGTCCTCTGATAATCAACGTCGCCTGTCGCTGGGTAAGTGTATATGATCTTCAGGATATTTTTTTAACATATTCCGGTCCATACTTCAAAACACTATTCACCAGCCATAGAGATCTGCCAGTCCCCCTAGATGATAATCATTCGTCCTTATAAGCGATTACTTACCCTTTCTCCATATATGGCAGTCCTGGTTTTGTCCCACTGCCTTAAACACTTGCAACTAACTGAAAAGTCCAGCACAAGTATTTTTATTCTGCTATGTACTTATACATATCCTATATGGTAAACACCGGCAATAACAGGGAGTAAGATATAAATTACTTATGTTTGATTACTTGAACTAGTGTTTGTATGATTATGCAACAGCAGGTTGTATCAATTTGCAACAGGCAGTTGAACTCATGGTTGAATTATCAGGCAGTAGGGAGTGTCTTTGTTTATATAATATTATTCTGCACCCATTATAGTTTCCGTTCAGCCTCGAATAAGTTGTCACTAGATTAATCTGTCATTAGTTTCAGTACATTCTCTAAAAATGATATAGTTGCATCATTTTGCAACGGACCTCCAATAATTCTGCCTCTCATACTCGACAATATCACATTCGTTTTGTGTGGTATGAATGAGTCAATTATTCGTTTTACCTTAAATGCCCACTGTATTCATCATGCAAGCGGAGTGGAGTGTGTCTCATTTTTTTAGGTCAAACAGTATGCAGCCTATGTGATCCAAAGTTTAAAATTGTCACCCGACAGTTCGTATCTCCATATTGTAGCCGGCAGAAACTAAGAGGTAGGGTCATGTAAAATTGCCTATAAAATAGTTAAACTAAAGTAAAATGATATATGTCTATTAGTATTATATTTATTGTTATTATAATTATTATTAATATAATAATTATTACTTATTTATTAAGTAAACATATTTTAAACTCAGTAAAGAGTAATGTATAACTCTTTGGTGAAACGTCTGTGTCATATGGCGTTGAGTCCTTGAATTCAGACAGGTTACATGCAAACAATATATTGAATACAAAATTGAATTTTGTGAGAGCAGAAATTTGATCAGAAATAGAAAACAACAATTCGTACCAATTAGATATATTATGAAAATAGATGTAATATTTTGGAAGTGATTTAAGATTGTTTAAATATGTTAAGAGTATTGGGCAACGGAGAATTCTGAAAATGTTCTTATAACATAATTCTGAAAACAAAAGAAGAATATGAAATCAACGAGACCGATGGATGCAGTCAAGACAAGTATGAACAGGAACAATTTGAAAGAATACAAAGTTCAGGATAGAAATTTGTGGAGAATAAAGTTAAATTGAAAGAAAACTACTGTATTGTAGAAATGTTCTTAACCCTCATATTGATAATGTTCTCGTTCCTATAGGACACATTATCTTCATTTATTGTAGACAAAATAACGAGTAGAAATTAATTACATTTGTGTCCATTACGTAATTCAGAGTAATAGCTTGGAGTTGTAAATAATATTGTTTTCACTGCGATCCAATACATTAAATAATTGGTATCAGAAATTACTCTTCCGCCAATTTAAAGTTTAAACAATTTTAATAATAATAATAAATAATATAAAAATACATGAATTTATTATTATTACTATTATTATTATTATTATTATTTTCATCATCATCATGCTCCTGTGACAAGTAGTCAAACAATTGAACTTCACATCGGTGTATTTTTTTGGAGACGAAAAGTGTTAAAAACGGAAGAAAGTTAAATATTAAATGTAGGGCATGTTTATTCGTGCTTGAAAGTGCTTTCAGACTTGAAATAATGAGTTGTATCAACATAGACCACACAAGAAGTGGAATTATTGTAGTGCTGGCTTTCTCAAGTTAGAAGCAGAACACTCCAAATCCCCGTTGTAAAATTACGTCTGCATAATTCATGGAAGCAGTGCTGGAAATACGCGGATGCTATGTCCTATCTATTAACCAAGTCGAGGTTCTGTCTTCAAACTCTTGAATAACGCAAACGAACGTCATAAACTTAAATAAAAGCTCTTTCAGTCAGGGATGTACATGTACACACTTCTTACAATATCGTTTTTATATAATTTATAATTAATTATATACAATTGTATACATATTATATGAAAGCTATTGGTGAAATCCTCGGTTTTAATGTAATTACTAAGGGGCGATTTCTATGACCTAAAAAATAGAAAATATGCATACATTTGGGACCTAAAAAAGGATTTAAATATGACCTAAAAGACAAAAATATGACCTTATAACTGAATTAATTTTTTACCCCTACTATATTAATTGTTCATTCATATACATTCTCAATTGTATCATAAGAAAAAGGAAATCTTCTTCTATTGTCCAGTGCAGACATTTGCTAACTGTTAACAGAAGCCTTGGAAACAAGTGAACTGTGAAACTGACGATTTTTATATAGATACAATATTGGTTATTTACAATCACGTGATGACTAGGTTATTAAAAAAACCAAGTATGACCAAAATTTACTTTATCATAGAAATAAGCAGACGTATGACCAAAGATCTGAAAAAGTGAGAAATATGACTTTCAAGACCCAATAAAATACTCTTAATCTTAATAATAAGGCATATACAAATGTTTTTACTTACTTGAAGCTTAGAATATAGGCTTTGGTAAAAATATGACATGTCATTGGAATCCGCCCCTTAGTAATTAGTAATTTATGGAGCAATAATCATTAAATTATATTAAAAATTATGTCCAGCGCTGTGGTCTCGAAGTAGCATACTGCTTTCTAACGGAGCGGGTCCGGGTTCAGTCCTCGGTCGAGAAAGTTTCCTGGGTGAGGTATTTCGGGGTTTTTTATCACCTGAAAGATAAATGCCAGGATACGTTAAGGCCCAAACGATCCCGAACATGATATGCCCATCATAATCATGATAATTCATGTTCGTCGTAGGTCAAGATTAAGAACCCTCTCCTGGAGCACCACTATCATCACCATCACATTATCGGGGCGCCCTAACTTCAGAAGTGGATTACAATTACGCTAATACCAGGATGGAACACGAGAAATATCGAAACGAAAACCTGATGCAATGAATAAAAAGTATTATGAATTAGCATGAAATTATTTATATTTCTTTCGTTACGCGAATAAGAATTTTAATATTACAAAGTTCAAGAAAGGCACTATAAAACTCCAAACAAAATGGAAGAAAATTCTTACATCGCGGATAAACTGTGCATAAGGAAAAAAATAATTGACCATCATGGTACACAACTCATAAATAGAACATTAGAGAATCATTGGAAAACCTGAATTCAAGACCTGCCTAACTGAAGTACAAGGTATTCTGTAGCTCTTTTCCGGGAGCAAACAGGACATAATTACTCAGCTAAACATCTCGACATATTCGGAATATCCGAAACACTCTACTGAAACATGTATCATCGACAAATAGACCGGCAACACCTTATACAATGAACAATTAATTCGATTGAAACCAATGAACCTGATTTTTACTGGAAAGTGAGATACAAAATAAGATATCAGCAAAAGATTTCTTCTTTATTTTTTATTCTCACCTTTTATGTTTTATATATTTCTCACTTTATTTGGGATTTAGGATTATTGTAAATTATTGTTACATGACTATATATATGCCAGCAATTGGATATAAATGAAATATATGTATTCAAGATACAATCAAAAAAATATCATACTATTTTTGTCAAATTTAAATACCATTAAAACTAGAGCGAGAAATCGTATGAAGAAAAGTATGCCGAAATAAGAAATCATAATAATAAAAAATCCGCCACAGAGGAACTGCGTAAAGTAAGAGAATTACTCAGCAAATTGAAGTTATGATCCGATATCTCTAGTTTATTGAGTGTATATTTATTTTTATTAGATTATAAAAAATCAGTCTCTTATGCTAACTTATTTAAACGTGTCGGATTGCAGAGAAAAACTTCTCACAAGATTAGTCCTAACCGATAGTTGAGCGTGTCCATACGAAGCAGAAAAACACCTGACACGTGACTGCAGAAATCTACAGCCTCGACGTGAACGATTCAAGGACAGAGTTGAACTATCCGGAGGTACAGCTGCCCAGTCCAGCAGCTAAACCAGGTATTCTACGAAATCACTTTAAAGCATTTACAGAATTCAAGTAGAAATAAACTTCAATACTGTACAATAAAATATAAATACAACGAACTAGATACAAACATGAGCATAGAGGTACACAATGGATGTAGTAATATTATGTAATGGTTTTAGGATGACAACGGGCCACGATTGCCTGGCAAAACACCTTCACAAAATCAATGTTGTGCCTTCACCAAAATGCATTTTATGCAATCACCCAGATGAAGAAATGGACGAAGGTCATCTGAACAACTGTCAGACAGGAAGAGTCTAACACCTCAAAGTATTGGAGAGCAAGACAGCTAATGACTTCAGTGCTAGATGCAGCACATTAGACAACAACAACAACATATTATGTAATGAAAAAAAAAAAGATTACCTTCCGAATATTGTTGTATAATTTGACACAAATCATAATAATATTTACTAATTAATTTTGCAGCTCACTGCATTAAAACTATTCAATTAATTAAAATAATGTACCTTATAGGCAACCGAAAGAGCTATTTTTAAATTTTCGATTTAGGCGAACTCTTACACCTAGTTATCGGATTTCGCTGTTTATCAAACTTTACCTTACCCATTTAATATATTGCTGCATGGTAAGTTTGGTTCCCATAAAATAAAAATAATTGTGGCCGCTAGAGCGTTAACGGACAGACTGGCTCACACACACAGACCCATATGTGTGTATATGTTGGTTATAGTCACGTTCAGTGTCTACTAGATATGTTCGGTTTCATGATAACGACATCAGTAACTTCGTTCTTTCGAAATTCGTTAATATGAAACATGTGAAAATTACGACATAAAAATATTGCGGAAATATTATGTTGTAAAATTATATATATATATTTATATGGGTGTAAATTAATTTCATCGCATCAACTTTAGCTCAATTTCACGAATTGTAGAGGGGACTGTTAGAGGAAAGGTACCTATGGTCCAAGAATTAATATAACGAAGTTGTATTGTCAAAACAAAATGCCATCGACGATATCATCACGTGATTGAGCACACGTTCATCACGTTTTCAGTAACGTTGTGGCCAGATGAGAATGTTGTGGCGACGATGAATATTATAAATAAGAAAGTGGATGTACCTTGACGCTTCTCGAAGTGCTTTCGTGAGAATTGTGTTGGCAACTAACTATTTACAGATTCTATGCTAGACACCGCGCATACATAGAGGGAAATAGGATATTTAAGCAGGTTAGAAAACAAAGGGTGTAGGTGGAAGTTTTGCAGTGTTGAGGAAAACAAGTTTAAAGTTGGAGTTGTATGAGCAAATGCAACTGAAATTTATAACAATCTTTTTTTTATCCGTTACGCATACACATATATCCCTTTGCAAATTAATAAAATATTGCTTCAAGAATGTAATTATGCACCAAACTCGTTTCTTTTTTTTTTCTTCGATAAAGTCACTTACACTTCTTTGTTGCTAACCGCCTCATTTGTCCTTGATCCACTGATAACGAAGCATCAGGGTTGGAGAAACTGGCAAACGGAACATCTTGTGTTCGATCCCAGGTGGGGTTTCATAAAATAATAACAGTAGAATCATTAACCCTGAAGCTTATCAAGAAATACGTACTTATATAATCTTTGCCATAAATCTTTCCTGAAATCGCAAATAAAGAAACGAATAATTGCAAGATGGAACAACGTGTGGTTCAATGGTACCACAGGCACATTAACATGACAACTGTTCTTTCCAACGTTATTTGACAGAATAAAATGCAAACATGTTGTTCCAAATTTAATACCGACACAATTCCTCACTGGGCACGGTAAATTAGGTCAATACCTCCAGAGATTTAACTTCAGAGAAAATGCAAATTGTAATTGTGGCACTAGCTACCAAAGCGTTGAATATATTATATTTGATTGCCCTAAATAACACCGCCTGTTTAAGTAAACCACCCACTACAGAAGCGCCTATGACAGAAAAAAAAACTACAGACTTTTTAAATATTTTTACGTATAAAGTTTATAAAAGGTTTAATTTTATACAAAATTACATAATGACTCACACAACTTTGTAACAAACTATAACCCTTATGTACCTTAGGTGAAAAAAGTTTATAAATTTCGGATAATAAATAATAAAAAAAAATAATTCGAAACTGACTTTACTTCTTTAAACTACAAAATAAAGATAACAAAAATAAAAAAGTAACCCTAAAATAAATATATAAATAATAGAAAACTCTTTTGTTGCTATACTCATCAAATATAATTATGTAATATAAACATGCCAGTAGACGTAAAAGGCGCTACATATAAAGACATTCAGTAGTACATCGCGATGACTCTAAGCCAAAGAAACTGACTATAACATTTAACACCATTAATTTCGATTTAGTGATATTTGTAAAATATTGTTAAATAAGCGTTTTAACAAATTATACAATTTTTATGCAAATATGAACATTTCATTCAATACATACATAAATAACAATGTCTTCATATTTTGCTCCTCGTGTATTTCATGTAGTTTTTTTCAAGTTTTCTTTGCTATAAACAAAATATATTGACGACAGCTAAGAATTAAATTTCACTTACAGAGGTCAGGCATACCCAATCTCGGGAATTTAGTAGTATCTTTTGATTAATTTATTTTAATGACATTGTATATAAGAGTTAGGAATAGGGACGGGATTAGTTAATTATTATTAAGATACATACCACAGAAAAAATATTAACAAAACAAATAAGCAAACTAATGCATTGGATAGATTCTATTAAAAGCATGTTGCTCCTGAAGTATAATAATAATAATAATAATCTTAACCCGTGACGTTGTAACAGCACAAAAACAGATTGAATTATTAAATGACATTGCAGAGAAAGTTGTTCTGCAGATTTCGTTTGAAAAAAATGAATATATTTCATGCAATAAACAAGCATCAAAATACCTGGAAACCAAATATGGAAAAATTAAACGAATTTCACAATTTAAATATCTTGGTGAAATAATTCAGGAAAATGGAATTGAAACTAAAGCCAATAAAAGTAGATGCCAAAAAAATAGAAACAGCATTTCGTTTTACCCACAACACTTATAATAAAAATGCATATCTTTACATACAAAAGTACGACACTATAACACTGTAATTAAACCAGAGTGCCTCTATGGAGCAGAAACATTAATTTTGAACAGAAAAAAAATATCGAAAATATAGTAAAAAATAATGCAAAATTATAAGAATTGTTTTAGGTCTACAAGTCATAGGTGAAGCATTTAGACTCAGAAGTAAAAAGGAAATAAAAATATATACAGACATTCATAGTGATATTAGAAAACGAAGGTTAAAATTTTATGGTCATATTAAACGAATGAACTCAAACAGACTTACAAAACAAATAATGGAATTCTACGAAAACAGAAGTAAAGCTCCAGTGGATACTATGAAGTGGATTGATGAAGTCAAAAAGGACTTAAAATTGGCAGGAATTACTAAATAAGATATTCCAAACAGAGATATATTTAGAATTAAGGTCAATAAGTGGCAAGTTGACCAAGAGGACAAATCGAAGAAAAAAGACTGGAACAACTTGGACAGATGATAGAAAACAAGCGCATAGCAAAAGAATGAAAGAAATTTGGGCTCAAAGGAAACGCCTCTTAGTACTTTGCGTAGTCCTACATGGGCTCATCCGCAATCAAAAAGAAATATTCTGGCAGAGTTAAGGTCATAAGGCCTTCTCTTCCACTCAACCAGCACAAATACAAGTACTGTACATATTTGACAAATATAGATATACACTATACTAATTATAAACAGTTAAAGATACATTAAATGTAGCAAATTGTAAATTTCATGTACAAACAAACATTTTATACGATAATAACAATAATACTACATTATCTGGTTATTCTGACAGATGATTGGGGGTGGCTTGGATGTACTGACTTATTGTACAGTCAAACAAATAAACAGTGCCGCTCCCTAAGCCGGAGATTAAAAAGTTTAATTTATTTTTTTATTAACACTTGGCGACACCATACAATTATTTCATTGGTTCTTAATCTGAACATTACATTGACAATTTGTGTAAGAGTAGAAATATAATAATACTTTTGATAGAAATATAATAATAGTAATAATAATAATAATAATTTAGATGCGAAATTATAAGCCATTAAAACAAGTATAACAACTATTACTGTGTAACAGAAGATTCAGTCCGCGCCGACATAAGCTATATATACATCTTTTCATGAGGTAATATTTTCCAATCATTCCCTGCACAATTGACCTCCCTCAAATAATGTTCAATGTTCTCCCCTGCCCAATATTGGCCCACTTTCACAGCGCTTTCTCTCTTTTTTCCTAAAATATATATATATATATATATATCTTCCATTTTTAGTCCCCATTCCTGTTACGTGCCCTGCACATCGCAGAATAAAAGGCTTAATTGTTCTAGTGCATCTGGTTTCCTATAAAGGCTAAATATCTTCTAGCTATGTATTATATATATATATATATATATATATATATATATATATAAGTTATATGTACATTCGTCTATTTTTGGTAAAAAATCTTAATCACTTTTTTCTAAAATATTTATTTTGTTTCTGCCATATTTAGCATCAATAAATTACAACTGGAATGGTTATCATTTTATGTATTTTAGCTTAAATACTATTAGTCAGAGTAAATTAAATTCTTTATTGCTATATTTTCACTTGTAGAATAATTTATTCTCTCAATGTCATACTTTGCTCTAGTTTTCTTAATTTGAAGTAGAAGTAAAAGGGAACATGTTAGACGGAACACGATAATGTATAAAATGAAGACGTAAGAAAAATAGCGGGAGTGCATATATCTTACGTACCGCATAATTAAGATAATTAACATACTAATACGACACTTAGAATCTTAATTCCTGTTAAATAAAAAGGACAGCTTGTTTTATAACGTCTCGTGCTGAGGGAACACGAAACCTCTAAGTTACCTGCTGAGAGGTTAATACGTCAACATATTTTACATTCTTACAAGAGTCATTCCAAGTAGTGGGAAAGTAAACACTTCATTCATTCATGCAACTGTAGTTTTATCGTAAGATATTTCAATCGTTATATCAATTCCAGCATAGAACTATTTTGAAGCAGTGACGGAATTGAATTAAAAAACCTGAGAACAAAAATACAAATACGAATGAGGTGTAGGAAGAAACAAAACATAGCTTAACCAGTAAAAAAATATTTTATTACGCACTACACCGATTCTTGTTGTAACTTTTAAAAAGAAAATTAATTAAATTAACAAAAATGACGATTCCTTCATTTGTATTACACATATGGGAAACATGGTTCTAATTTAAAGAGGTAAAAAATATGAAGTGTAATTTAAAATAACAGATCAGATTTTTAGTATAAAACAGATTTTAGGAAAGAAATGGGAATATAATGGTACTGCACATCAACTATACATAGACTTCAAAAAAGCATACGATTCAATTAAGAGGTAGAAGTTATATAGTATCCTGCTGGAGTTTGGAATTCCTAAAACGTTAGTTATACTTATACGAATGTGTCTAAATGGCACAAAGAGTAGGGTGCGTGTAGGAAAACAGTTTTCGGACACTTTTGATATCCAGAATGGGTTGAAGCAAGGAGATGCACTATCTCCTCTACTATTTAATTTTGTACTAGAGCATGCCATCAAATCTTTAGAGAATGAGGAAGGCTTACAACTGAATGGTATTAATAAGCTGTTAGTTTATGCTGATGATGTAGTACTATTGGCCCATAGTGAGGAGATACTAAAGACCTACACACACACAGTATTAAGTAACACCAAGAAATTAGGACTGCAAGTAAATATCAATAAAACTAAATATATGGTCACACGTAGAAATACATTATATAATGGAAATGTACAGCTAATGACAAATGAGGCAAATTTTGAGGAAGTAGCTGAATTCAAATACCTAGGAACAATAATCACAAATATGAATGAGATGCACAAAGAAATTAAACATAGGCTCAATTCTGGAAATGCGTATTATTATACATTGCAGAGACTTTTGATGTCCCAACTCCTTTCAAAAAACGTTAAACTGAAAATATATAAAACTGTTATTCTACCAGTTATATTATATGGATGCGAAACATGGACTCTTACTTTAACGGAGGAAAGGAGATTACGAGTATTTGAGAATAAAGTACTTAGGAAAAAAATTTGGACCAAAGACAGATGAACAAACAGGTGAATGGAGAAGACTACATAACAATTAACTACATGGTCTTTATAGGAAGTCAGATATCATGAGAACAGTTAAGTCTCGTAGACTGCGATGGGCAGGACATGTTGCGCGTATGGGGAATGAAAGACGCGCATGGAAGCTTCTAGTAGGAAAGCCAGAGAGAAAACGTCCAGTTGGTAGACCAAGAATGAGGTGGGAGAATAACATAAACTATGATTTGAAGGAAGTAGATTATATGGGGAATGATTGGAAATCATTTGCTCAGGATTGGGATGTATGGAGAGCTTATGTCCGCGCGGCCATGAACCTACGGGTTCGATAGTGCCAGTAAGTAAGTAAGTAAATAATTTAAAATAAAGTGCATAGAAAATTTAGTGTAATTGAGAATAAAGTGTTTAGAAAATGTTTGGACCAAAAAGAGGAAATGTAGAAACTATATTACACTGAGGTAGTTGATTTTATGGGAAACCTAATGTAATATGAATTGTTCAGTCTAATGGACTGTGATGTGGCACAGAAGGGAATGAAGTAAGTGGATTGAATTTTTAAGAAATGTAAAACAGTACCTAATATATCAGTCGTCCTCAATAAGTTGCAATGTTGTTTTTTTAAGTTCTTTCGATAAATTAAGTATCATCTTCTGCTTTCATTTTGATACCGACTGTTGTTGGTATTATTTTGTAGAGAGGGTTTTTATTGCTGGGGACGTTCTCATTTAACGGGTGTGTATTTGTGGTATCCTTATTAATTTCTCTCTCTTCGAGAACGTTGATAATGGATCTCTCGTTTTCTCTATGCAGGATCCATAATACATTGTCAATTGTGTTGAATTGATGTCCTGCTTCTACTATGTGCTTTGAATAACTGGATTTACCCTCAATCTTCAGGAAATCTCTAAAATGTTCATTTAATTTAATGTTCATGTAATGAACATTTCAATTATTATATTATTGTTACTATTATTATTATTATTTTTACTATTATTATTATTATTATCATCAATATTATTATTTTACGACTAAGATGTACACATTTTTATTTATAAAACTACTTGGAGTCTATATCCTATTTATTTTCCTTCGCAATCAAAGTTATATCCCTAAAATCATGAAGATGAGGATCAAGTTTTATTGAGACAAATACTTATATGTTAAACAAAGACACAAATATATAATCATACTGTTTTATTTTGTATCCAGATGCATTAATATGAAAGTAAAATTTTGTCCAAATTGAAATACATCATGTATTTACTTTCAAACGAAAATACATTTCCTTCCATTTGCAACAGACGTTAAATCTATAGTAACCGTTAATCTTGTATCCATTAGGAAACAGTAGTTCATTAGCTGCTGGTCCTCATTTAATTGAATGCGTACAATTGAATCGTGCACGGTTTACTCTATCAGAAAGACCACATACCATATAACAGCCTACAGCATTGAATTCAATAAAGCGAGATATCATTCTGGGAATTTAATAATCAAACGTCCCTTATACATTTGTGCTGATGTGGTTTCAAATTCTCTTGTCAATTTCCTTTTAACAAAACACGAGCAGTATGTATTTTGCTCGCACATTGACAAGTAGAGAATTATAGTACGCTGATCATACGTTCAGAGGTAGGCTCGTGAAAGGCTACTTCAAAAAATGAACTCAACGACTATCTGCGTTCTGTTATATTCTATAATATTACCAGATATAATCAACGTCCAATGTAAAACACGGGATTCAATACATGACTTTTCTATATTGTTCATATATAAAACTTTATTATACCAAACATTTTCGCCATTAGCATGTTTTTTTTTTAGCTTTAGAAGGAACCTAAAACCATTCCCAGTGGATAAACATGCAGTTTTATATTTATTGGAAATATATATATTTTTTTACAAAATTTAAAATAAACCGTCAGTTCAGATCTGACATTGAGATTAAAACATTTGTATGTGAGGACAGAAAACTGCCGTTAGGGCAAATAGACCTCTAAGCCAGTCGCGCCATTGTATGATGATGATGATAATAATATTCATAATAATAAAGTCCACCAGAACAAAACAGAAATACCGTATTGACATATTATGTTCTTATAAATAATAATAATAATAATAATAATAATAATAATAATAATAATAATAATAATATTATTATTATTATTATTATTATTATTATTATTATTATTATTATTATTATTATTATTATTATTATTATTATATCATCATGCAATTTAAAATTAAATTATAACTTAGTAACTCACTGGCACTATCGAAACCGTAGGTTCATGGCCGCATGGACGTAAGCTCTCCATACATTCCTATCCTGAGGTAATATTTTCTAATCATCCCCTGTATAATCTACTTGCCCCAAATCATAGTTAATGTTATTCTCCCGCCTCATTCTTGGTCTACCAACTGGGCGTTTTCCCTCTGGTTTTCCTACAAGAAGCTTCCAAGCACGTCTTTCATTCCTCATTTGTGCCACATGTGCTGCCCATCGCAGTCTACGAGACTTAACTTTTCTCATTATATCTGGCTTCCTATAAAGGCAATGTAGTTCACTGTTATTTAGTCTTCTCCATTCACCTGTCTGTTTATCTCTCTGTGGTCCAAAAATTTTCCTAAAAACTTTATTCCCAAATACTCGTAATCTCCTTTCCTCCTTTAAAATAAGAGTCCATGTTTCGAATCCATATAATATAACTGGTAGAATAATAGTTTTACATATTTTCAATTTAACGTTTTTTGAAGGGAGGTGGGACGTCAAGTGTCTCTGTAATGCAAAGTAAGGCGCATTTCCAGAATTGAGCCTATGTTAATTTCCTTGTCCATGTCATGCCTGTTTGTGATTATTGTTCCTAGGTATTTGAATTCAGTCACTTCCTCAACATTTCCCTCATGTTTCATTAATTGTCCATTTCCATTATTATATGTAGCAAAAATATTTATAAGAGAATCATTTGTAGGGCTAACAATGTTTTGAGACAACTATTCTCACCTTACGTTAAATGAAACATTTAATAAAAGAATTCTAGTATCCATTTACGCCCAAAATTGAATTTGATAAACTTTTATAATCAGTATCTTTAATAAATATTTTATTTTACTTATCGTAAATTTGTTAAGGTATATTGTTTAAAATCACATTACTATTTTGGTCGGCCTCCCACTTGTGTTATTTTTTACTACTTTTACATCAAGCAAATTTAACATTACTTTCATTTTAGTTTAATTAATGCAAGAACAACTTGTACGTACATAAACAAAATCAAAATTTAGTTTCTAGTTAACACTGTTTTCTATTTAATCCTTTAGGGTCTGAAAATCTCCCGCTCTACTTCTTAAGCATGTCGCTCAGGCGCCACAATTCCCGGGTTAGGAAAATTTTAGGACCGAGAGAGATGAACGGACAGGTAAATATAAAATTGTAACATAAACAGTTAAATGTCCTAGGCTGCGATAAGTAAAATATAGCATGAACGGGAACTGAAAGAGGGACATGTAAACTTCTTGTAGGAATCCAGAGAGAAAATGTTCAGTAGTTAGGCAAAGAATGAAATGGGGATATAACATGAATACTTGTCCATACATTTATATAAAATAGGAATCTACACGAATCCAAATTGTCCTCTATGCAACAAAGACGAAGAAATGAACGAATAACATCTACAAACCTGTGAAGTATTACCTGTTGGATCCACCATAGATAAATATTGGAGAGCAAGAACGCTAATGGCTTCGTTGCCAAGGCCCAGCATTTGAAAACAACAACAACATTTACCATTATTTTAGGAAGAAAAAGTATACAGCGAATTGTTGGAAAATATTAGCCAAGTACAACTTACGTCCCGCGGCTAAGACTCTCCGATTTCCAGAGAATGTTTAGTTATTATGTTAGCATTGACGAAGTGTTAATTGAAAAGTGAGTACGAGTATAACATGACCCGATCAACCAGATGTTGGCAGCGTGCCCAAACAGTTATCATAAACAGGCCCAAGATTGCTAATGCTAAAAACAAAAACAATTGCCTACCAAATATTTTTATTACAAACGAACACACACGTATATATATATAGGGCCTACATACATATATTTGAAAATTCTTGTTCAGGAGCACAAAGAACGAGAAAGCAAAATTGATAATTGTTGATCATAGGCCTATATGAGGAAGATGTTATTGGTTAGCAATAAAATTAGTTTTTTTTCTTTTTCTTCTTCTACAAGGTTTACGCTATGCAGCCTGTTCCGGCGAAGTTAAAAGTGGAGTCCATCTTCTATGTGGTCGGCCAACATCTCTTGTTCCTCTGGGATTATACAGGAAGGTTCTTTTTGGTATTCTTTCGTTGTTCATTCTCATTAAGTGTTCTGTCCATTTCTTATTATTTTCGCTGATTTTATCTTCAATTTTATATATATTTAATTCTTCTCGTATAGTTTCATTCCTTATTCTATCCACTCTTGTGCATCCTTTCATATTACGTAAAAACAGCATTTCCGCAGTCTGTATCCTGCTTTTATTCTTTGTTTTCATTATCCAATTTTTAGTTATTTAATGCGATAAATATTTAGAGGTGGAGAAAATACAAATATTTGAGAATAAAGATCTAAAAACATTGGACCAAAGAGAGATTAACAGACAGATGAATAGAAGAGACTCCATGAGAAACCTCACTAACGGAACTTGTCCAACCGGGGAACAAACCCGTGCCCGCTGCTTACAAGGCCACGAGATTCTAGCTGCACCTTCCGGTACACCTACTTTGTTACGTAGGCTGAAATAGGGGAAGGAAATTCTAATATGTTCCCATAGGGTAGATGATAAAGTTATAAAATGTGTTATAGCTCCAGATATTCTTGCCACAGTGGTTGTCACATTAGAATCCTGCCACACGGAAATTATATTATTAAATTTATCTCAAAGGTTTTGATCAATATTAATAGGAACATGCTAATTATTATTATAAGTTTTGTTGAGGTAGAACATTACAACATTATGTACACGTCAGTCAGGGACTTCAATGGTTCTGATATAATTTGGAGCGAGTAATACAATCCGTTTTTCAGAACGAGGCAGCACACTTGAGTGAAACCAATTGATGATGTCATTACGAGGATTAAGTCCAAGAGAGAGGATTTACAGCTTAATGTGATGACAATCCGCTCTTGTCGGATTATAATTTATCCGTCTCAAGACACTCGATACAAAGTATAATAATGTTGGTTTTGAGTGAGCCAGTAACTTTGCTTTTAGGACCTTAATGGCATTAAAGTTTGAATACTAGAATAATGATATTAGATATCACTTTGTGGTCTAGACGCGAGACCTTGATCTGTGGAATAAACCAAGTCTCGATGACGTCAAGGACACAACATTACCTTCTATGCTTACTTTACTTGTCCAACCTAACACATTCATTCTGGCAAACAATAAAATAATTGGTAGTTATAAACGGAAAAACTCAGTGTAACCATAGAAATTAAATAAATTATTTTGTGTTTAGTAGGAAATATTTTGAATTGTAACAAAGCAGTACACATTTACATAGTGACGCTAAGATCGGAAATGCGAATGTTATCGTCTAATGTATAAAAATTAATATTTGTTTGTTTGTTGGTTTGTTTGTTCGTATTCTATGCGCTGCAATACCGTTGATCCGATTTGACGGTATTTTTTTGTAAAATGTTCAGATTCCCGGAATTTACATAGGCTATAAGGGAGTAGTAATACGCAACCCCTTCACGCTTAAAAAACACCCTTTGTAGCGAAAAACGTGAAATAAAATCCCTATTTTGACGCTTAAATGGTTTACGCTGCCTAAACCAGAATAAATATACCAAATTAATGTAAATAGAATTGAATACCTCAAAACACTCTACAAAACCTTCTGTGACAACATATGTTTATCTTTTACGGTAACTCGCAATAACCATATTTGTCTATGATTGATTCCAAGAGAACGGGATAAGTACAGTGAATTCTCGGGCAAGAGTGCTCTGCAATACAGTTCATCCGATTGTGATGTGGCTTTTTGAAAAGAAATATTCTCGCGATTCCGGGGATGGACATAGGCTATAAGAGAATTATAATACTCAATCCCTTCACCCCTAAAAATCACTCTTTGTAGTGAAAAACGTGAAATGAAGCCCCTATTTTGATGTTTAAATATCTTACGCTGCCTAAACTGTAACAAATACACCAAATGATTGTACACGGATTGAATATCTAAACCAAACTCTACAACAAAGTTCGCGACAGCATACGGATAACTCACAATAACCAACTTTGTATTTTATTGATGCCAAGAAGTTCGGGATAAGCTGATTCCCGGGCAAGCATAACAGCGCACGGCTGGTGGTAAAAACACATTAACATTTATTTAGGAGTAGCAGCGCATGCCCGATATTAGCTAGTCTAATATATAAAAATTAATGTTTGTTTGTTTGTTCGTACTTTATGCGCGGCCATACAGTTAATCCGATTGTGATGGGGTTTTCTGCAAAATGTTCAGGATACATGCCCGGGATGAACATAGGCTATAAGAGAGTTGAGATACTCAACTCCTACACACTTAAAAACACCTTTTGTAGTGAAAAACGTGAAAAAGTCCCTATTTTTATCTTTAATGGCTTACGTAGCCTAAACCATAACAAATACACAAAATTAAAGTGCACAGAATTGAATATCGCAAAAAACACTATAAAAAAGTCCGCGACAGCATATGCTTATCTTTTACAGATAACTCAAACATTTTTCGTCTTTAATTGATACCAAGAAGTTCGGGATATGTGGATTCCCGGGTAAGCACAGCAGCGCACGACGGGTATTCTTTTATAGATAACTCAAAATAATGAATTTAGTCTTTCAGCTCATTTATGTCTAGTTCATCGGAATGCGTTGATTCCTGGGCAACGCCGAGTTATCAGCACGGGATATCTAAAAATAATAACGATATAAATTTATATTTATTTTTGCTTTTACTTATTCAACTAAATGCAAAAACACATTATCATATATTCAGATTTAGCAGCGCACGCCGAGTATTAGCTAGTCATTAATAATAATTCGCGGGTCAAACCTTTAAGGCTCCTTCCTGTTCCAGAGATTTGAATTGATAAGTTGTATCCATCTCTTCTTCGCCATACCGACATTTCTTCTACTTTCTAGCCTTTAATCTGAAACAATTTTTGATATTGGTTCTGCTTTCATTCTCTGAACATGATCTCTCCAATTGTCTCTACTTTTATTCATCAACTTAGAAAATAATTAATTCCTGATATTTTCATGTTTTCTTTTATCCACAAAATAAGGTGATATTATTCCTGTCTGAAACTAAAAGTATTAAAAAGTAGTTGGAATGAAAGTGTAGGCATATATTGTAAGAAATGTTTTTGAAACGTGGTCTTCTGTGTGTTATATTCTGCACTAGATATAAGACCTTGGTAATTTACAAAAAGCACAATTCCCAAATATTATTTTGTTATTAGTGGCAGAATAAATTGTTTGAACATTACGTTTTGTAAATGACCAAGTTTTTACTTCTAGTACAGAATAAAAATACAGGAGGCTACATTTCAAAAACTGTCCTTGTAATAGCCTATATACCTACAATTTCATTCCAACTATTTTGTTAATACTTTTATTTTCAGAGAGGATTAAGATCAATATATATATATATATATATATATATATATGCATACAATGTCTCTCAGAAGTGATCGTAAATTTAATATATTTGAAGAAAACCATCAAAATTATATACATGCTACTTAAGATCGTAAAATATTTTAATATTAATGTCCATCCTAACATTATCAAATTATTACAAAATAAGTAGAATTTATTAGAATAATGTAATATAATTTTCATTTTAATGACACAAACTATGAAATGTGTAGTCATAAGTAAACGTACAGATGGTATGTAGCCTATTCACGTAGACTTTCACGGCCGGAGTTGCTATGATGATCTTGAAGAAGATTTTCGGGCTGTAGGCCGTGGTCGTGAGGCTTCTAGTTCTGGCGAAACGTCGGGGAACTACAATCCTCACGACCACGGCCTACAGCCCGAAAATCGTCTTCAAGATCATCGTACAGATGACATTTTAAAGCGGTAAAAAGTCTTCAACCATCTTTGTTTACCTCGTGCATACAAAAACCAATGCAGTTTATTCGTGCTATTTATTCGGTATTCGTGTTATTGATTACATAACAATCACAATTGTACCATAGTACTCTCTGCAGTAAATATGAGGCATCGGAGATACAGCAGATGTAACAAGCTCATAGTAAGGTTACATAATCAGTGTAAAATTCTCTAAAAATATCATAATTCTCAACATCCCTCTATCAGCACTTGAAGGAATTATTGACAGAAATAGAAATTGAAAACCTCACGAAAATCATCCTAAAGTTGGCCGACTGAAGAAGACCATTGAAGGTGCAGCAAGAAATATTTTCAGGACTGTAAATAAAACTCCATGAATAAGGTGCGCCTAAGTTAATTTTTGGATTTAAATAATTGAATACGATGTATGCTATGTTACTATTCTGACGCGATATCCAAGATCGAACGGTAACCACGCCAGAACGACCTGCAGAAAATACTACATACATGAAAACACAAAGAAATTGTTTTGTTAAATCTCATAAAAATCGCGGGTATGTATTCTGAAAGCAAGTCGTGTCCATAATGAAAGAGTGTTTCAGATATCACATCAGATAGAAAGGTTTCAATGTGGAGAAAGAAGAACCTGTAACTTAATTATCCGTTTCTTCTTCTCAAAGGTAAGCTTGGAGGTGGGTCCATATAGTTATGAGGGTGTATGTTGCAGCTGATGTGAGGAATCTGAATTTCACTGATGAGAAAATGGAAGCTGTGATATACATAAGCATTCTGAAAATCAACTCTGCCCAAGTAGCGAATATTTAGTTTGAATAATGATGTTGTGTACATGCGAGACAACGACGCCAAATATGGAGCACCTGGTTACTAGGCTTTGGCCTTTTTACAATAAACCAAAATACAGGTAAAATCTGACTTCAATCTCCTGACATTAACCCTATAGACCACGTTTTGAATTATCTTAAAATGAATATTCGAGGAAGGTCCGTATTCTCCCAAACAGGAATTATAAGAATAATATCTTATAGGAAAATGGGGTCAAATCTCTTCTAATTTTACTGAAAGGTTGGTGTGTTCCATTTTCCGCAGATTAGAAGCAGTGATAGCATCAAACAGATACCGTACCATAAATTACAGTCTTTTTAATAAAGAGTGCGTCAAAATTTCAACTGTACGATAATTGAATCTTTAATTTCCGTTTTTTTATTATTGACGTATTTATAAAAATATCCATATTTTTCCAATGCCCCAAGTTGTCTTTTCGACATTTCTGGTGTCCTGTCCTAGCATTGACTTAATTGTAACCCACTTCTGAAGTTGGGGCACATAGAAGGCGGGTTACGTTAACCCCATGGCGGATGATAAATGATAATGGAGAGTTATTAACCTAAACTTAACATAAATTCCAGAACATGGGCAACCACAAGAATAATACCCTTTAATGAAAGATTCCTATGGTTTGACCGGGAATCGAACCCGGAACCACATGAACTGTAGTCCGAAACGCTGACCACTAGCCCATGAGGCTGGTTGTTGTTAATTTTTTATAAAACTTATTAATTTTGTTTGGAAAAGGAATATTGTTTATTATTTTACATTACGTTTATTACTGATAGAAATAAAGGAATGAAATAAATATCATTTTCAGTTGGAATCATTAAGTATATTATCAGAGGGATGTTCGCTTTAGCCTTCCCATTTAATATATATATAATAATAATAATAATAATAATAATAATAATAATAATAATGATTTATTTTAGCTGGCATATTAAAATGGGAAGGCGAAAGCTGACATCTCTATCTTAGTGCTCTGTTTGTGGTTGCCGTTATTTCTTTCTATCTTTCATTCCAGTTTCTACCAATATTTTGTTTGCTGGGTATAAATTTCCTATTTCCATTATGAAATGTTGAGACTTACCTTTTTGTTTCATTATATTCCATAATGTATTTATGTGTACTGTAGCAAAGTTTTTTTTATATCTAAAAAGTTACTTTATTATACTCTACGTTTCTGAAATATCTGATTAATAGTAACTAAACAGTCTGAAAAGAATCTGCCCTTCCTGAACCCACTTACGGCTTCTAGGCTTATATTCTATATTTTTACATTAAAACAGGCTTTTAATATAGATGTATACATTTTATATAAAACACAAAAACTCTTCTCCCTCTTATTTTCACAAATTTACTGTTTCCTTCCTTCTTATAAATTGTTATATTTTTTTCTGTTCTTCATTCGTCATGGATGTGACCAATCTCCCAACATATATTCCACAGATATGAAAAGCGAAAGTTGGAATATTTATTATCAATCATGCTTTAACGGCTAAAGGGATATGGATTAAATTTATATTGTTTATTTCCTAGATTATCACACACGCTCTCTCTCTCTCTCTCTCTCCTCTCTCTCTCTCTCTCTATCTATATATATATATAATATATATTAGTGGTTTCCGGGGGGACGTCGTTGCCTCAGCCATCTCGGATACAATTCGTGTTCGATACAGTTATGTTGGATGAGGTTTTATTTGGAGATTTCCTCGGCTGTAAGATAAATGCCAGGAAATGTTAAGGCCCTGATGGTCCATAAACATCGTATGTGGTGATTGTTCACCTCATCACATTCGTCTTGGTTAGCATGAATGTTTGAGTGAATGTCATGTGTTTTCTTAGAAGTTCGTATACTCCCGGAATTGACTCTAGCTATGAGCTTAACACTTATCCGGAGTAGGCCCTCCTTGTCTTTGTGTGCCCAAAAAATGTGTAATCCAGAGTTTTAAATCATCTCCCTACAGGTCATATATCTGAGAGGCCCATGTGGCGTTGGGCAAGTAAACGAATCTTGAAATAGAGAGGTTTCATAAAGTAGAATAGTTATTAAAACGATTCATTAAAACTCTGGAACATCTAAAACAATTTCAACCAAACTTAGTTAGTACACATGTGACTAACGACCTTGAAATGATATTATGGAGGCTGGTAAGAAATTCCTAAATCTACCAGGGGGATATGTGGTGTTATATTGAGAACCACCGATAATGGTATAAATTTAGAGTTTGATCCCAAGTAATTAAAGCGGGAAGAAGAGGTGAGATATAAAATGTTCAACGTGACCCGAGTTCGGTATCGAAACGGAACGATAAGCTGATAGGCAGACAAGAAGTTGGGATAAATAAATACACGAGTAAAGCCGGGCCCTCAGCTAGTTTAATATATTTTCATCAATTTTAAGAATTGTTTAATTTGTACTTTGTAAGCCCATGTTTTCCCTTAACAGAGATTTAGGTGCTCTCCCCCTACAGAGAAGAATTTAAACCATATTAATTTAGTTACACTTGTTTTCATATATAGGCCTATGTAATTTGAGTGGTCCGTTGTCAGCGTCCCGCCTCATTCTGACATCTAGGAAACCAAGGTAGTACTAGGACGGGAACGTTCGGTAAAGTTTGCTTAGAGGCCTTTTCATTCAGGCTTAAGGATGTTTTGTGAGCCTTAAAATCTTCACACTCGGGACCCACGGCTTTAAGTCCCTCCCGGAAGACTTGCTTCTTGGATTTTTCCATCCTAAAAAAAATCCATCGGCCCCGGCCGTGTTAGAACTCGCGACCCTCGGGACCAGAGCTAGGATCATAACCACTAGTCCACCGCGGTCAACACAGAATTGTTTAATACCTGTTAAAATTCCAATTAGTATTAATGAATGTTTGATTGTTCATCGCAATGATATAATCGGTAGCGATCCTACTTTTCACTCAGGCGGACTGGGTTCGATTATTTAAATATACATCCTGGAACTTGGACTGTGCTGTCTCGAGGGTGACGTTCATGTAGTGTTAACCAAAAGTTACAGGAATGCTCGCCATTGTGTATCGTTCTAATATTAATTTCCTGATCCCTGCCTATATGCGACTGAATCAGTTTATGGGTCGATCATTTCACTTATAGTATGCTTCCAAGAACATTTTTCTGTCATTTCTCAAAAAGAAATTACACTCTAATAACAATTAACTGCAAGTAAAACAAAGTGGAAGGAATCAAATTTACAGATTAAAGTCACAGTATTAACCTTTGTTCCACCAACAGAAAAATTGTCTCGATTTTGTATAGTCCTAGAAGTTAAATTTAGTTTAATTAAAGCCGCTATATTAAATTTAAATTCAGGTAACTCTCCTAAAATAATATTGAAACTTCTTGTTTCCCAATTTGATACAATATCTTCGTATTATGTTAATTTACTGACAAAAAAGAAACATGACTTACGTTACTGCAACTCGTTCAAACGGTTTCGAACGCAAAATTCAATTCTATCAGCGGGTTATCATGCACCTACCTGCTTTCAGTGGATATCGTTGGGATGAAGAGCGCTTTTCCACTGTTCAAGCTATCTTGGCGCCTCAAATATATTCCTCTTACCAGAGTTCCCTACGTCAGTAAATTCAATTTACTGGCTATAATATATAATTTTGTTGCGTCTAGAGGTTAAAGGCGTCCATTTAATATAATTTCTGTAGCAAGTTATTATACTGTATGATTAGTATAGCATAGGACAGCGGATTGGCTTTTCTGACTGTCAAAACTGAATACCGAAACAGATATCAGATTTTAACTTTCCAGTACTAAACTCAGTATTTTATAGAAAAGGAAACAATTCTCAATTAAAGAAATATATAGGCATAACAACATCGCACAGCACAAACCCTGTGTCTCCTGTCCAATGCTATACTGATCGCACAGTACATTATAGAATTTGTATTTCATTCAATGAGACTCATTAACCAATGTTGTAGGTGTCGCAATTCAATCTGGATATTAAATGGCCGAAATTGTTTTTCAGGGGACACTTATTTCTGTCTTGAGATTTATTTACGACCTTTAAATCTACGATAGCTGACCAAACGCTCAGCGTTTATTCCGGAGGAAGCTATACTCCTGATTTGATGCCATTAAAAATTCATGGATTCCGGCCGGACTTGATCCCACGAATCTCAGAACGGGTCGACAGGAATTGACGCAAAATATAAAACGATGTCAATATATTATTTTAAATTGAAATGTATGTTATAAATAATGCAGGTTGAAAATACGATACTAATTTCATTAGTACGGTGGTTTTACGGAAAATAAATTTAAATCTGAAAACCGTTGTTAGGAGGATAGACACATCATCACGGTTCATAAAATGATAATCAGAGGAAAAACCTGAACTGACTAAAATGGAAACAAAATTTAATTAAAAGAAATTGGTAGATATATTCGGCAATACACAGAACGGTAGAATTTGATTTCATTATAATTAAAACAATGTTTGTTTTGAAGGGTGTTGTTTCACTCGAGTCTTTGTATATTTTTGAGCTTTTACTAGAAACGTAATTGTTTATTTCAACAAACAGCGAGACCCGCTATCGAACTCCTGACATACCACTGATAATTACTGGGCCTAAGTGCACACTCACATTTTTGCCATTACCGCTGCCTCTGAAGCTAGCTTCATTTATCAGCTTTGTTTAACTGATTCATTTTATCAAAGTGAACAGAGATAAAATAGCGTTCATTGTTAATATAGTACTTCTAATTTATCCGGCTGTAACTATGTATCACAGAGTTCCCTTATTTAAAAATAAAATATTTTGAATTGGAATGACACATAATAATAATCAATAGATACAATCAGACCCATCGTTATAAACACTACAGTAGTAATAAGTACAAGTACTAATTTGTAACTGATCAAATGACACGTCATACATCAAGATACTGCACAACTTGTCAGATATGTTGTTAATTTTTGCTTGAATTAGCTATGTAATGTGCTGCTCCCGTATTAAATTGGGGGCATTACGATAACTGGTTAAGAAAATATACTACAAGCCGGAAGACAGGTGTTCGAGTACCTTTGGGGGTCAGGATTTTAAACTGGTCTAAACCTTCTGGCGACAACATGGCCCTAGGGTCGATGTAGTCTTAAGCGAAAATGAGTAAAAGATCTTTGTTCTGGAAGGTAAAGACAGCCATCACTACGAGTTATCAACCCAGATGGGATGTAATACCGATAGTGTAAAACGTGGGAGGATTAATCAGCTGCATCTCCGTAGCCCAGTCACGTTAGCTCAAAACATAGGGGTAAGCTTACAATAATTCGCATAGAGCTGGCAATTGGTACGAATGTTGGGAACACCATTATAAATGAAATATTAAAAGGTCCCCATCGATCCCATATCTGCAAACAAATATTCAAGGTCAAAGTTCGCAAATACGTTTTTTTTTGTATTTACAGCCAAAACGGTAAGATATATAAATAATAGGTCAGCCAAAGTTGTATATCATGCAATTATCTACAAAAGGTGTTTTTATACTTTTTTTCATAAATATCACCATTCTTGAGATATTACCATTTGAAAGATTGAAAACAATAATGCACGCATTTCAACCGCAAGTTAACCTCCTAAACATCAAGGGATATTTAATATACGTAAGTAAAAATATTGGTTGTATAACGTATATGTACAAATTATATATTATATGATTGTGAGAATATACATATAAAAGAAACTTAGTCCCTAATTCAATTGGCCCCTTATAACCTTGAGCAACATCTGCCGACTATTCGATTGTTGTCCGAGTGGCGACAGTCGTATACCTGTATTTTCTGGAAGGCATAAACGAAAAACTTTTAATGTAGTGTGAACGATCCATTAGAGTGAATACACGTGGCTATTGATATACGTGCTTGTTAATAATTTTTCTGAAAAAAAATTGTGCTGTTCAAAGTCGGAATTTTGCTTTGTTTGTAATAAACCTTTGACTGAATATTAGACAGTTATTGTTGATCGTGGAACGAAGACCTTGAATGAGTCAAGTGTTGAAAGAAATGATGGGTTTTCTTAATACCTGGAGGACAAGAAATCTGTGACAATTCATGTGCAGTGCCGTAAAATGTACACTGGTACAAGTTATATTGATGCAGTTAAAAGACAGCAAGAGATGAATCAAGCCAGTATATCTGAAATCGTCTACCATGAGCACGCGTAAGAGAATGAGTTTTTTGTTTAAAAACTATTGTTTATTTAGTGGAGATGAATCGAGTGAATAGCCTGAGAAGAAAAAAGGGCAACATTTTAGGAGTAAAATTTATAAAGTTGCTACACTTGATTATAAAGAATCCATTGTGAACGTAGCTCGCAATCATTCTGATGACGTAACAGAAAATGTTACTGCACGTATTCAGAACGGATATGAATTAGTTGCAGCCGTGGCTATGTACCATAATGATTACTATAATTCCTTCTCTACACCCACCATACTTACTTACTTACTTACTCACTGGCACTATCGAACGCGTAGGTTCATGGCCGCGCGGACATAAGCTCTCCATACATCCCTATCCAGAGCTAATGCTTTCCAATCATTCCCTGTATAATCTACTTCCCTCAAATCATAGTTAATGTTGTTCTCCAACCTCATTCTTGGTCTACCAACTGGGCGTTTTCCCTCTGGCTTTCCTACAAGAAGCTTCCATACACGTCTTTCATTCCCCATACGCGCAACATGTCCTGCCCATCGCAGTCTACGAGACTTAACTGTTCTTATTATATCTGGATTCCTATAAAGACCAAGTAGTTCATTGTTATGTAGTCTTCTCCATTCACCTGTCCGTTCATCTCTCTTTGGTCCAAACATTTTCCTAATAACTTTATTCTCAAATACTCTTAATCTCCTTTCCTCCCTTAAAGTAAGAGTCCATGTTTCGAACCCATATAATATAACTGGTAGAATAATAGTTTTATATATTTTCAGCTTAACGTTTTTTGAAAGGAGTTGGGACATCAAAAGTCTCTGCAATGCATAATAGCATGCATTTCCAGAATTGAGCCTATGTTTAATTTCTTTGTGCATCTCATTCCTATTTGTGATTATTGTTCCTAGGTATGTCCCGCGCCGTAGCCGAGCGGTTAAGGTAGGAAGCCTTGGCGCAGAGCTACGGGACTTGCGCTGGTTCGAGTCTCCATGGGGGAAGAAATTTTCTCATGGTATTTCGGCCAGTATGGGACCGGTGCCCACCCAGCATCGTGAGTCAATTGGGTAGCTACAATAAGTAGCTGTTCCAGGTTGAGGAACCAGCTATACGGCTGGGGGACTCGACATGCTAACCACATGTCACCCCTACACTGGCTGTTGATCATCTACCTCTGTGATTGACTATGTGGATGTGAAGGGCCAGCAGCCGGCTGATAAAAGGGCAACCGCTGAAAAGTGGAAAGACCCTCAATCAATCGGTTCCTAGGTATTTGAATTCACCCACTTCCTCAAAATGTCCCTCACTTGTCATTAGCTGTCCATTTCCATTATATACTGAATTTCTACGTGTGACCATATATTTAGTTTTACTGATATTTACTTCCAGTCCTAATTTCATAGTGTTACTCAATACTGTGTGCGTGTTGGCCTTTAGTATCTCCTCGCTATCGGCCAGTAGTACTACATCATCAGCATAAACTAACAGCTTATTAATACCAGTCAGTTGTAAGCCTTCCTCATTCTCTAAAGATTTAATGGCATGATCTAGTACAAAATTAAATAGTAGAGGAGATAGTGCATCTCCTTGCTTCAACCCATTCTGGATTTCAAAAGTGTCTGAAAACTGTTTGCCTACACGCACCCTACTCTTTGAGCCATTTAGACACATTCGTATGAGTCTACACCCACCATTGGGGGTAAAATCGGCCGTTCTCAAGATAAATCGACTAATGTTGTGATGGAGGAAATATTTACATACGTTCAAATAGTGATGACAGTGAGTTTTCATTGGAAGATTTACAAAATAATTACAAAAATCCAGCTTTAGATAATAGAACAATTAAGATTCGATTGAAGTTAAAGTATTGTAATAAAATTATCACTGAAAAATCGGGAAGATTAACATTAATTTGTCTCATCACAATATTCTTAACCAAGCTGGTATGAGAATAAAGTCAAAATGAAAACAAATAACGATTTAGAATCCTCAAAGCTGCAGCAGCAATCTTTCGAGAGGACATTCAATCTTTAGTATTTGATAATAGCAATTATCCCCGCCGAATCGAATGTTTTAAAATATTAACAGCAATATTTGGAGTCACTGACGTATTTTTTTGGAACAAGTAATTCTTAAAAATAATCTATGTAAACTAGATAATTTAAAACTAGTATGTACTAACATAAGCCACACTACTATGACTGCTGTTAGGTCTAGATATTTGAAATCAAAATTGTAATTGTGTCAATTAATAGATAGTACTTTAGAACAAATTCAAACGTTACTCACACCTGCTCCACAAAGACTTATTGACACCATTTGTTTGCAATTGCAAAAATGGCTGTAGTGTAAAATGTTGCTGTAAAAAAGTCGGATTACTTTGTTCCCCATTATGTTCCGATTGTCAAGGCCAGTCTTGCTCCAATGTTGAATCGAATGGAACAGATGAAGATTTATATGATTTCAATGAGGAAACAACTTACACAGCTTTCTCAGAACAATTAACAAACATCCTGCAAGAAGAAGAAGATGAAATCGAAGAAGAAATTATTGTCGAAGTAGAATTCGAAGATTATCAGTCAGATTAACATTACCCGGAATCAAGAATAATATTTGTCACTTAAATCATTCCCATTAGTACAATTTTTAATTAATAAGACTTAATCACAATAGATCTAGGAGTTTACCTATCGGGGATACCACGTTAAAAAATGTGCCAAGTACACCACCTCATAGGTGGTGCGGAAATGTGTGCATAATATGTAGAATACGACTTATTCAAATTTTAGAATTGCGATATCTCAAGAATAGCGATTCGTATGAGAAAAGTATAATAATATTTTTTATAGATAATTGCACGTTCTACAATCTTTTATCTGACCTATTGTTATGATAAAACTTACCGTTTGACTGAAAAATGCAAAAACCCCATATTTTCGAACTTTGACCTTCAATTTTTTTTTTGCAGATGTGGGATCGATGGAGACGTTTCACGTTTCATTTAGAATTATGTTCCCAACATTCGTACCAATTTAGCTCTATGTGAATTTTTGTAAATTGAAATGTCTATTTTGACTGGACTAAAGGGTCTTGTAATGTTTGTAGTGGGTTCACTTTACGTTTTACCTGATTTTAAAATTGTAATTGGTTTCAATAAAGAGATGAGCAGATAATGAAAATAGAATAAAAATTATTCCTCCATGATGCGGTATGTTTAATATTTCATTAATCCGCTGTTTTGTTTTAAGATAACAGAGAAGAAAAAGTCGAAATTAAACTGACGGATATCAAGGCTAGAGCCATGACTAAATTGAAAGAGAACAGTGAGATAATGCAGCGTTCGTTTGTCACTCAGCTGGAGTCAAGAGAGTGATTCAACGGAGAGTGAAATAGAATTATTGATTCATTTGTATGGTTTTCTATTCCCCACTAAAGGACATATATTATAAAAATACAAACCTAAACTTTTATTAAAATAGAAAGTTATCACACTGAATAGTAATTGTAATAATTTGTTGAATTAATGTCATCATCATGAACAAATTTGTTTTACACCATGTGACCTATACTGTCAAATTAATTCCTAACATTTTTATTGAATTAATAATTATTAAAAAATAATGTGTTTGGATCAATCAGGTAAGTGATCCCATATTCTTAGTCAATTTGGAAATATCATTTCTAACCCTTCTCACCCTCTCTTCCATAGAGGTGCTAAAGTCAAATATGGACTTAAACAGCATCGAAGCTGTCACCAATTAGATAATAGAGCTCAAACACTAGGATTTCGACAGTAATCTTGGTCATTTTAGACATTTTATTTTCCACACCTTCTAACTCCGTTAAGGATATAAGGGTCAAAGTTGAGCTTAGAGGAACCCCTAAAATCAACGGTTCTACACTAAATCTCACCCATTTTAACATTTTATTTTTCATCCCATCTCACCCTGCTTCACCCTCATAGAGGAGCAATGTTCAAACTTTTGGTTAAATCTGGATTGTCACCAATCATCTCTGCGACCCCAAAATCGATAGATATCACACTAACCCGATCCATTTTCCATTTCACTTTTCACCCTTTTATTATTATCCCCTCCCCTCGTATGATGTTACGGTCGAATTTTGGTTAAAATGTCATCAAGGCTTAACGACCCATTACACTATGGATTTAAAAATAACATTTGTTGCTTCCGATTTTATTCTTGGAGTTCATCCATTCTTAACCCTCTTAGGTGTGCTATGGGTCTCTTACCACACAAAATATTTTGTACATTGTAAGTTATATACGTACCGAGTAGGTTGATAATACTCAGTTTCTGGAATAATTGTGCTGGAATATATATAGGTCGTTGTAGGTCATGCTTTCATTTCAACCCTCCTCTTAACCCAACCCTCTATCGGCCGCGGTGGTCTAATAGTTATGTTTCTTGTCTCTAATTCCAAGAGTCGCGAGTTCAAACTCGGCCGGGGTCGATTAATTTTTAGAATATAAAAATTCAAGGCACAAATACTCCGTGAGGGATTGTAAGCCGTAGGTACCGATACTTAATATTTTTGGACTCGTAAAAGAACGTCAAGTTTGAAAAAAGACATCTGAACACAATTTAACCAGCAACTTTGATGTATCAAGTAATACCTTAGTTGCCTACCGGTGTTTCTTCGATATACAATGTATTAACCCTATATCCCTCACTGGCATCGGTGGGAAAATAAGTGTAACTACATTAGTCTGGCTAAGAACGTTTACACTGGGGAAGCACTTATGTCCCGCTTCGGAACGAGCGGGTATTGGTATTCTTACCGCATGAAGGTGCTGGGGATAACTTAACACTTAAAGCGATATTGGCGGATTTAAATGTTTACGTATACCAAATTTAGTTGAAATTTCTCCAGGTGTTCGAGAATTATTCCGACACACACACACACACATATGCATACGTACAATTTTGATCAGGCACACATAGGTTTATTTATATTTACATAGTTAGATAGAAAAATGAAATCGTATAGCTGATATGCATTCGTTTGTACTTGGTAAGGAGCTTTAAAATTATTTTTTTTATGTGACTGTCGTAAATATATCTATTGTTATGAAAAGAAAGGTCATAATGTTCACTGATCTTGAGATCAACAAAGTCTGCTGATTTTATCTTTAAATTGAGGAAACGCATCTTCTCGTTTCTGTTGTTTTCAATATAAATGAGTCAGAATAATATTGTTTTATATACACTTGTGTCCAAAAGTTAAGGATAATTAGTTCATTTGCCGACTTATTATAAAGCATTTGTCAGAATAATACAAAATTTGGTAAGGGTATGTCACAGATAATTAGAAACATGGCACGAAAGAAACAATGGCATGAATACGTCATTCACTTGTCATTTTCACAACAAACGAAAACTGCATTTCAGAATTCGAACATAAAAGTTGAACAACAATGGTTCAAATGATTAGTACGGGGTGTGATTACCCCTGACAGCTACACAAGACTCACATCGACGTGGCATGCTAGTGATGAGGTTGTTCAGGAGTTCGATGCTCAGCAAATTCCACTCCTCATGAAGAGCAATGTGAAGGTCTTGAAGTGTCCTCGGAGGAGGCTGACGAGATGCAATTTGTCTCCCTAAGGCATCCCATGCATGCTCTATAGGATTCATATCCGGAGACCTCGCTGGCCACTCCATACGCTGGATATCTTCCTCCTGAAGAAACTCATCCACCAGTTGTGACCTGTGAGGTCGGGCATTGTCATCCATGAATATGAATTCTGGACCCACAGCTCCCCTGAAAAGTCTTACACGAGGTTCCAGGATCTCTTCTCTATACCGCTGAGCATTAACAGTGCCACCTGCGAAGATGTGAAGCTCTGTGCGTGCATTCATCATTATACCTCCCCATACCAGGAGACCACCGCCACCAAATGGATGTCTTTCCATGATGTTCATGGGGTTGTAACGAGTTCCTTGCTCCCTCCAGATAGTCACGCGATGCGAATCACAGTTCAAGCTGAATCTGGACTCGTCTGTAAATAGCACGCTGCTCCACTGATTTAGAGTCCAGTCGCGATGTTCCTGACTCCACCGTAAACGTGCTCTCTTGTTATCAAGGGTGAGTGGGACGCACACTACAGGCCGTCTAGCATACAGACCAGCAGCTCTGAGTCTTCTATAGACAGTTTGTCTGGATACTCTGATACCTGAGGCGGCCGCAAGTTCTGAACTCAGTTGTCTGGCAGACATTGTTTGGTTTCTTCTTGCAGTTAACGCAAGATATCGATCCTGCTGAGGATTTGTAACTCTTGGACGACCTCCTACTGGTCTTCGCCTAACGTCTCCGGTCTCTTGGAACCGTCGCCATAACCTAGATATAACATTTTGTTGGCACATTAAGTGCTATGGAGACCTCAGTTTGTGTCTGTCCTGTTTTCTAGCCGCCCAATAATTCTACCCGAAGCAGAGGGTCCAGATGTTGTCTTTGTGCCATTTTACTGCAATCTGTTCTTACACTACATCTGATTATATCATAACTCTCTTTAAAAATGAAGATTTATGGAACAGGGCTTGACTGCAACAATGCAATTTTCATTTATAATTGCTATTAATTTTTTCATTGTTGAAGAGAGATTATAATTTAGTATGTAAACTAAACTAAATGTACTGAGAAACGTTTTGATAAATAATTTTTACTCCTTGCTCCTCTTTAAGCATTTTGATTTTCCGTTTTACAAATTATCCTAAACGTTTGGACACCAGTGTACATTTAAGTCATGGATACAATTTCGCATTTCTTTGATTTAATTAAAAATATTAAATGCCATAAAGCAATATATCTAAAGGAGAGTGTGTTAGTTCATTAGCCTACGAATCGTGGGCTTCCTATCAATTCAAGCTTTAAATTATTTTTCTGCTATGAAAATATATGTCGCCTCTGAAGTCGGATATGCTCTCAGTGGGATAAGAAACTCCCTTGTCAATATGCGCCCCAGAATCAGTTTCTGCGGAGGAAGCTTTTTCATTTGTCTTTCATCTTTATGATATGAATGTATATGAATTTTGATATCTCTCTCATGTTTTGATGTTCGTTACGGACCTACTGTACTAAGTGAAGCTAAAACTATACAATTCTCTCGCGAATTTGGGCTGGGAGTGCATTTTGTTTTATTCTTTAATCCGAGAGTGGCGGTACTAACTAATTGGTAGCGTCCAAGATTGATAAAGACTTATGTAACGGGGGGCGTGTCGAGGAAAATATAGACATTTGGGCAGGTTTAGGGTCCTAGAGCTTGGAAGTCAGAACTCTTGGTAAACGAAATGACTTAGGCTCGCTGGCTACTTCGAAGAGACATAAGGAGTACCGATACCAGCTAAATAAATTATCTATATTGAATTAGGTGACCCTCCGATTGAGGGTCTTTCCACTGAATTAGGTGACCCACATACACAATTCCTCTCAATGATAACTATTGATTCTTACAGAAGTAAACTAATGTAATGATTTATTACTATATGGAAGATTATTAGACAACCTTATAAAGTCAGACTTAAACTACATTGTTACAAGATACATAAAACATATATAAATCATATAAAACATAAACCATGTGTACTTGAGGCAATATGTAGTAAGACAAATGAGGAAAACTCAAGAGACAAAATATAACTCAATAAAAAACACTAAAGCTAAAGTATTAAGTTTATAAAATTGTGAACTTTTACGTTGAAGCTAAATGTTTAAGATTAATTTCTGAACCCAAAATATAAGACCAAACTTAATTTCAAAGCTAACATTTCTTCAATTGATACTTATTGAAGTTTATTGATATAAGTTAAAATATTATGAAGTTATTTAAGATCTATTAAAATGTATCTTGAATATCCTGAAGTTGTTGTAAAATATAACCAAGTCTTACTTACAGAGTACAACATGTCGTACAGTGCAAGTAGACGTTCACACTTGGTTAGCTGCTGTCGAGATGATTCTGCGTTTCGAATCTTCCCGTTTATATATGATTTTTCTAATGTTTTTTTATCCAAAATATTTCTCCAGATTAGAATTTATTTCGTCTGAGTTTCACAACATCCAGAAATGCCCCTAGAACCCTCCATTAACCTTGGTATGTTTGATAGAGTTGTTCGTTATCTCTAAATAACTTGCCTTTCAAGGTTTTGTTTTTAAATCTTCCTTGTCTCACGAAATAAGCTAAACTATTTCCCTGTTTCTTACGGTTCCGCATACTTTTATCATTAAGTTTAGCGGTCGCTTTCGCAAGCTTCTATCATTAAATTTAGTTTTATTTTATTAATTAAATATTTTTTAATCATTTCTCCTCTCCGTAATACTCAATTTAAAATTTCCGCTAATTATTGGGATGTCTTCCTGACGGTTTTAGTCTCGTCATAACAAATTCAAAGTAGCAAATATAATTATGATCTAAGTAATCTCAAGTTGCATACAAACTAATTTTTGTGTATTCAGTTTTGCCTACAAGTACGTAAACTCATATAAAACTAGCTAAAGCCAGTCTTGCACTGCTACGCCTAAATAAATGTAGTGTGCTTTTATGTTTAATTGAGTGAGTAAAAATAAAACAATTATACATTTTTATCGTAAATATTTTTAGATATCCCGTGCTCATTGCGCGATGTTGTCCGAGAATCGACTTATGTCGATTTTATTGGCATCAATGAGCTGAAAGGCAAAAGTGATTATCCATACAAGATAGACATATGCGGAAGTTTTTGTAGAATGGATTGAGATATTCAATTCTGTGTATATTAATTAGGTGTATTGTTATGGTTTAGGCAGCGTAAGTAATTTAAGTGTCCAAAAAAAATAACTTTTATTGCTCCGATGCTTTTTTTAGCTGCGGTCCTACGAGTATAGTAGCCTCCGAAGGGCAATAGGTTATTTACGTTAATTGTCCCAAAATATCTCTAAATGATGGGAAGAAACCACATTCAAATCGGTCAAGTAGTTATTGAGTCCATAAAGGACAATCAGACATACAAGCAAACAGACTCGCATTCATTTATTTGTATAACTATAGGTGGAACTGAACCGGAGGAATATGAAAACATTTTTACAATAACGTTATTTGTTCCTTTATTTACTTTACTATTTTATTTTCAACATACAGAAATAAAATATTCCATTCATCAAAAGAAACAAAATTTAAAATTGCAAACACTTTTTTTCAAAATGTTATACTAATACAATTCGTCACTGGGTACGGTAAAATTGGCCAATACCTCCAGAAATTCAACATCAGAGAAAATGCAAGTTGTAATTGTGGTATTAGCAACCAAAGTGTTGAACATATTGGGTGGATTTCTCTTCTCAAATTTTGATCAAATTCGCAACTTTTTGATTTCTAATTACAAATCGAAAAACCTACCCATGACTCGGTCTCGAACGTCGTTCGGGGGATCCGCCATATTTGTTTTACGTAAGCATACCTGAATGGAGGTGTATCAATATAGCGGTTAGATTTTCGTATTTATCTTCGTTTTAAAGGATAACAAGAAAATGTGCTTCGATATAAGGAAATGAAAGGCGGGAAGAAAATTCGGAAAAAGTCTACTCCATTATTTTAATAAGTGGATGTGGGATTCCATAGAAATCTTGGTATTATTAACCTTGATCGAGATGTGGATATTCACGTATAAAAATTTGAGGTAAGCTTCTCATAATTTCTTAAATTACCCAGTATAGTTAAAAATAATATAATGTTTTCTGCATTTATAAATTAATCAGTTAGTTAAAAATAATGTAATGTTTTCTGCATTGAATATAATATTGCATTACTTTTATCACTTAGGCCTAAATTTATGCAACATAATTTTGAGATCAATTTATTTAAAGTTATAACTATTTTCAATGATTATTTTAGCTTATAGTATAGTCTTGTTGCTAACTTGAATTCTTTAATGTGAAATTGGATAATGCATTTAATATTATGGTATTTTTATGTTTTAGGTTATGAGCAACGAGAGCTGTTTGGTTATGCAAGGACAAAAAAAATCTGCCTTCATGATGCAAGACCATGTTATTAGAAAACAGTGGTTGTGATAAGTTCCATGTGTAAAAGTCAGTACACTAAAATATATTTTAAAATTCCATACTTTGAGATATTTATTTTGTAAATAATCAGCTCCACTTCAATGAAAAAAAACTTTGTTGATAAAACAATCTTGAAGAATGACATTAAAATTAAATTCTCGTGTGTGTGATTACATAGAACAGCAACAAGTATCTGTACCCACATGTATTTCAATCTCGTGTTCTATAAGTAAAACAAAAAGGTACAGTAAAGTATGTTACATTAGCGTGAGGAGGGAGGAAGTTCCAAAAGGAGAATTTCATATATTACTTAAGTGCTGAAGTTTCCATTGAGTGCAGTGACAAATTTTTCTAAGTCGCAGGCAGACACCACGCGCATGCGCCAACAGGGTTTTATTCTCAAATTACTTATCACCATTTACAATAAATTTTACATTTTTCCTAATGATTTCAATATATTTTCCTATGATATTTAACTATATATGTAACATAAAGACGTGATAGCGTATTGAATTCAACGAATGTACACAATACATGTTCCAGTGTAGCCAACATAGAGTATGTACTTCAAAATTTCACTTTGCATTCTTTCACAGGTTAGAGTGCTTAAATAGCATTAGGTTAGCTTTTAGGTTCATTAAATATTGTGTATATGTTGGCAGCATCGCGTGATTCCATAGTGTAAACAACTTTGCATTTGTTGGTGCATATGCATGGTGTCTGTCTGGGACTTTGAAAAATTTATCACTGCATTTAATGGAAAATTTATCCTTATTTAAGTGTTGTCAACCTAGGTTTTCACTCAATCTGAATTGTTCAAATGAACAAACAGTCAGTTTGGTGAAACTTAGGTAATGTTACATGCCGCTTCTCAGCTTTAGTCTCCTCAATATTAAGGTGAGTTACTTTTTATCAAGAAATATTAAAACTTGACCCAGCAAATTGTGATCTAACAACCTATTAACATTAGCATTTTAATGCTAAATAAAATCATTGACATTATACTACCCACAGTGACTCATATTTTTAATGCTTGTCTTATAACTTCTATCTTCCCTACTGTATGGAAACAGTCTAGAGTTCGGCCTATACCAAAAATAAGTACACCAACTAACTGTAATGACTACCGACCGATTAGCATCCTTCCGACATTATCTAAAGCCCTGGAACATATTGTACATAAGCAAATGACTGAATATCTCCAAGAAAATCACCTCCTTGATCCTTATCAATCCGGCTTTAGATATGGTCATAGCACAACCACAGCTTTGCTAAAAATTACTGAAGATATTCGTGAAGCCGTGGACAGACGTCAATTGACTCCTTTAACCTTACTTGACTTCAGCAAAGCTTTTTACACAGTAGACCACGACTTACTTATGATAAAGCTCAAGCACCTACACTTGTCTGACAGCGCTGTATCCTGGTTCGACTCATACCTGCACGGTCGTCAACAATACGTTTCATTAAACTCTAGGTCTTCGTCTTGGCGCAACGTGCCGGCTGGAGTCCCCCAGGGCAGTGTTCTCGGACCTCGTCTTTTCTCAATCTACATAAATGACTTGCCAACTGTACTAAAGCACTGCCGTTATCACCTCTACGCTGATGATCTACAAATTTACCTACATTCACCTCCTCATTCTCTCTATAACAGCTTGACAAAAATGAATGACGATCTCATATCCATCTTTAACTGGTCTTCAAGTATCGGTCTAAATCTAAATCCTAACAAGTCACAAGTAATTCTAATGGGACAACAAAGACTGCTTACAACCTTTGACATATCTACACTTCCAATCATTACTATAAATAATATAATTATCCCTTATTCTTCTTCAGGAATAGATCTTGGACTACATCTAGACGCAAATTTAACCTGGCAAACACAAGTGAAACACATATGTAAAAAGACTTTCTCCATCTTACATTATCTTAGACGTTTAATGAATTTTCTCCCAGTTTCGTTAAAACAAATCCTTGTGCAGAATCTTGTGTTACCACACTTCGATTATTGTGACATTATATATAATGATCTAAACTATGACCTGTCGCAGAGACTGCAGCGTGGTCATAATGCTTGCGTTCGATTCATTTTCAATATCCGCCGTTATGACCATATTTCCGAACACTTTAATAACCTCTCTTGGCTCCGTCTTGCTGACAGACGTAAATTGCACTCTCTTTCACTACTTTTCAAGCTTCTGAATTCCTACATCCCTACTTACCTGGCGTCCATATCTGAGAAGTTATCCTCTTACCACAATATTGACACTAGATCACAAGATAGCAGTCTGCTAACAATTCCTCTTCATAGCAATTCCTCCTATTCTACTTCCTTCACAGTAGCCTCTGCCCGCTCCTGAAATCTCCTTCCTCAAGATATCAGGGGTTGCCGCACACTTGGTACCTTTAAGTCACGCTTATACAGTTACCTGTTGTCTAATAATTAATTTTTCTCTACTTATTTAATTTTATACTATGTCATTAATCTTTTCCTCGTTTTTTATATATATTGTACATATTATATATTTAATTCGTTAAATTTAGAGTAAATCAAAATACATTATAAATATTAATTGTATTGTATTCATAACTTGTAACCGTTTATATATATTGTAATTTAGATTTAAGACTATTTTTTTGTTTGTATTTTTTTAAACCTGGTTGAGTGGTAGACAAGGCCTTAAGGCCTTAACTCTGCCAGGTAAAATAAAACTATTATTATTATTATTATTATTATTATTATTATTATTATTCTAGACAAAAGGAACAAATATAGAGTTAGAGCATATTACTTCTGTTAGATTTTTTAATTTTAATATCGATGTGTGTAAATGTGAAATGAAACTCAAACATAATTTCGTACATATATTAAATAATATCTATAGCTTAATAATATTGACATCAGGAAACAATTTAAAAATGACACATAGGAAACCATTTGTTCTTAATATAGCAATGGTTACATTTATGATTATAATTGGATTTAAATTAATCCACATATCACAAAAAGATGGATTAACATGTTTTAAATTAAATAATATGCAAATTTGATTAATACACATGTTAAAATTGTTTACGTTATTCTAGTGGCATACAAATTTGAGTACAGAAACCCACCCATTGTCACAAGCGACATGAAGTTTTAATAAATCTTGGAAATCACCTTTTTTCAAATATCAGCCAAACTAATAATGTTAAAAAAAGGTTAGGATGAGTAATTTACAATTTACAAGAATAAACTGAAAAATCAAGGATAAGGTAATGTTCAGCCAGTTTATACATTAGAAGTGCAATGTTTTGTGCTACTTTTGCCATACAGAACGTAATTAATACCTAATAATAATAAATCAGACAAAAGGAGAAATAAAATGTTAGTGCAAATTATTTTGGTATATTATCTTTTTAAATTTAGGACCAATGTGGGCAATCATCAAGCAGCATTGGGAGGACGGGGAAATTGTACAATAACTCAACCAATTATTTTTCTAAGTTTCACAGAATAGCAGTATGCATGCGAAAACATTTATGGAATTCTCGCCAGATGAAACCACATGTCTATAAAATTGGTATGACCAACCTTCCTTACATGTTTATAAGAAATGGATATACACTAACATGCTCCTTAACAACCGAACAAAATAAATTACATGCCTATTATTTAACACATTGGTGACCGACAGCTCTGCGTTGCACCCACCGCTGCTGGACCAGACATTTGTGTCAGTAGGCTGGAGTTTTAAATTTTAAACCGCGCTAGCACAGTGTGGCTTTTACATCAATATATTTACAATCAATAACAATAATGCATACGTAAATCTTTATTAGTGTTCTCACCAGACCTTCTAGTAGAAATTGAGGGTTTGATAGCGTTGGAAACATTTACCTTTATGTAAAGGCAAAGTGCAAAAGAGCATACGTAGCGAGTTTCTTTTCTTGTGTTCACTAAAATCGCGGCAAAATTTTGAGGGTATTTTTTTCTTTCCAATCACAGTTGGGGTTAATTTATTTTTCTTAACGTCTTAGCCTCCCTGGTGGGTCGTGAGGTGGTCTACTTTAAGTGGTTTCTTTTCTCTCTGTCTTTCCTCGTCTTCCCTGTCATCGGTTCCTAATTTCACGACTGCCAAACAAGAGGCTGTTTCAAGCAAAAAACTTCTGTTTGACATTTTGCTGTTAGGATTTTGAAATTTATAGACCCTGAAAGCATTAAAGTGTATACAATTCAGAAGCCACAATACAACTTTCTAGCACCATTTCACTATTTGTCCTAAGGATGGAGTAATATGATAGGTATTGGTCAGCCCTGTCTACACCCTTCACATACTTGTTATATTGAAGTATTCAATAGGGCATTTTTACAACTTTACTCTCCCACTCTCGTGTTGCCTGATGCAATGTGCTAACCATTCTTACGTCTCTTTTGTCTTTCCACGTTTGTAGCAAAAGGTCCCCCTTACTACAAAAACACTCTATCCTGGTTTGAGTTTATTTCCTGCTTCCACAAATGATTTTGGAAGCCCTCTGCTAATCTTTATTGCTTCAGAAACTCTCGTCTTTCTTTCGAGCAAATTTTCAGCTATAGCCACACTATTATAATAATTATCCTGGTGGACATGATGCCACAGATATAAATTCGGCTCCAGAACGCATAATAGAGTTTCTTTTAATTTGTCCGCTCTGCAAAATATATTTACATGCGTATCCCGTAATCGCCTAACTACCCGCACTAAAATTCCATATTTCACCAGCCGTCTGTCATAAAATTGTAAACAATTCTGTAAAGTTGGCAATTTCATAAAAGAGAAGAGAGGGGTACAAATACAACTAAAATTTATTTCACAATGAGAAGAAACAAAATTGAATGCCTCATTCAAAAGCGAAGAGGCAGGGAAGCCATAGAAAACGTAAAAACGGAAATCTCCGTGACCGGTCGTCTAGCGCTGGCCATTTAAACACGGAGATCTTCGTGGCCCGTCACCAATGTGTTAATAAACTAATCTGGTGTACACTAACTTGTCCCATCGCGACCTAACAAAATGAAGCGAGTGAACATTCATATATTTTGGAATCAATTGCAAAGTTGGTCATACTGATTTCTTAAGTATTTCATTGCTATAAAAATTTAATCATGCTACATGGGCACTGGTACTGAATAACGACCAAATTTACATAAGAAATGCCTTTGGAATCAAAATGAGATGGCCAAAAAGTTGATAGTAGGGACAAGACAACAAGGAAGGATTCTGAAAAAAAAAAGATTTGGAAACTTACCTTACCTCCAAAAGTATGATCCTCTGCCCTTAATATATTTTGAAAACATCATTCCCATTCTTAACAGTATGCATGCTAAAGGTAAAGTGTTTTTATAGAAGATTTGGATATCTTTCTAAAAATCAACAAACAAAAATTTATAAGGAAATGTCATGGTTTCTTCACGTGGGAAACTGATTGAAACTTTATCACTCTAAAGGACACATGAGGTTGTGTTTAAATGAAAACTTACTAAGTCATTCAATAATTAATGCACATAATTTTAGTTCTCGATTGCCTTTCATTGGAAATGAACGAAACTTTATAGAATATATCTTCAATCCTTCCTTTATAACATCATGAAGTTTCTTTGTTTTCCGACAAATGATTGCAATGTACTTAAATTTTAAAATGGTGGCTGCTTACAAAACATGTACATATCAGAGAGACATGATTGAATTTATTTCTGCAGATCAGCAGACCATTTCAACATTTACAGACCCGTACGAAATGCCTATGACAATCAAGCAATTGATAGGAGTACTGTCGGTTGTTAAGATTTTTTTTTAAGATTTAAGATTTATTTAGCCTGGTGGAGTTAAGGCCATGTTGGCCTTCTCTTCCACTCACCAGGACAAACATATATTACATAAGAATATAACAATCTTAATGAACTCTAATATTAAACACTAAGTAAAAATTTGATCAAAAGATAATATCTAATATACATATTACGATCTATAATACAACCAGTTAATATTAGTTAAAATTAAGACTAAAACTAATAATAAAATGTATACAAGCAAGACATATTAAATTGTCCCTGTCTAGTGTATATAAAAAACAGGAAAATAATGAGATATAGAAAACTAATTTTACGATTATACAATATTAAAACAAAACAAATAAAAAATGTTATTCTTAATATTATTTACATAAATAATTAAATATATTAATATTGCTAAAAGAATACTATCAGTGAGGTGTATAAGTCAGTTTGTTATTAAATAATTCTTTAGTTTGTTTTTGAAGGATGTTATAGTTTGACAGTCTCTGACATAGGGTGGAAGGGAATTCCATGTTTTGGTAAGTGACACCGTAAAAGATAATGAATAATATACAGTGTGATGAGGCGGGATATAAAGGACAATGTGCTGATGGGATCGAGTGTCAAGATTATGTGTGTCGGATAGTCTGATGAAGCGGCGTGATAAATAATTAGGCGATGATGTGTGAAGTATTTTATAGAGAAGGGATAGGGAATGGACAGTTCTACGATCTCTTAGACGAGACCACGATAATTGTTCCAGGGACGGTGTAACATGGTCAATTTTGCGAATACCACAAATAAAACGTGCGCAAGAATTATGAACACGTTGAAGTCTTTGAGTGGAAATAATATTTAAGTCTGTAAAAAGAGTTGTCACAATAATCAAAATGGGGCATTGCAAGTGTTTCTACTAACATTTTCCTAAGGGCGAATGGCAAACAATTTCGTACACGATTTAATGAATGTATTATTGAGAAGACTGTTTTGCATGTATGGTTTATTTGTGTATTCCAATTTAAGTTTTTGTCAATAAATACTCCTAGAATTTTTACTGTCTCACTATAAGGGATTTGAACTCCGTTTAGTGACACATGCGAAACTGTGTTTAGGTTAATTGTAGATAATAGTCTCTGATGACCCATAATGATTGATTGTGACTTTGTAGGATTTAATTGCAGTCCATATTTAACTGTCCAAGTCATTAGTGAGTCAAGATCCTCGTTAATTTTGGCAACAGCGTCATTTAGTGAATATTTGTCTGTGTGGATGTAGATTTGCATGTCGTCTGCAAATAATTATGTTTGCAATGCTTTAGGGAGTTAGATATGTCATTTATGTAGATTGAAAAAAGCAAAGGTCCAAGTACCGAACCCTGTGGAACCCCAGCTTTACGGAGGACCAAGAAGAAATAATGTATGATTTCCTATAACAGATTGCTGGCGCTCATGAAGGTAGGAATTGAACCATTTCGTGGCACTATCAGAGAGTAAGAGGTTTTTAAGTTTATGCAACAATAAGTCCAAGTCTACCGTGTCGAATGCTTTACTAAAGTCCAGTAATGTAAGAATGGTAAGTTTTCGATTATCAGCAGCTTCGCGTATGTCTTCGCAAATATTTAGTAGAGCAGTATTTGTATTGTGTCCTGTCCTGAAGCCTGACTGAAATTGATCTAGAAGGTTGTAATCATTTAGGTATTCAGTCAGTTGTTTATGGACTAATCGTTCCAGAGCTTTTGAAAGAGTAGTAAAATGCTAATTGGGTCGAAAGTCGTTCGGGTTGAGGGCGTTTTAACTTAGGCAGTGGACGTACGAGGGCTTGTTTCCACAATGAGGGATATGTAGAAGTTTGTAGTGAGGAGTTAAAAATATGAGTTATAGTAGGTAGTATAGCTTCGATTATTTTATTCAGTAAAGTAATATTTATACGGTCAGTTCCTTCTGCTTTGGTTTTTATTCGCATGATGGCTTTCTTTACGTCGTAGTCTGTAACATATGAGAAGTGGAAATGTTCTCTGTCGGGTTGATTTGTCAGTGATAATTCATTTATTGTTTGTTCTTTATCCTTTGGAGTAGTAGTTATACCTGTGAAGTGATTATTGAGTGTGTCCAGGGAAACAGGTAATTTGTCTATCTGGTGTCTTTCTCCCAATTCCCATTCTATTCAAGTTTTTCCAGATTTCTGAAGTATTGGTATTTGTTAGGTTGTATAAATGTCTAAGTTTGGCGTTTCTTATAGCTTGATTTGTCTTGTTACGTAACTGTTTATATTGAGTGAGACTTGTGTCTGTTTTGTTGAGTCTATATTTCTTATGTGCTGCGTCTCTATCAGTCATCAAGTTACGAATTGAAAGAGTCATCCAGGGTGCAGGGCGTCGTTTCACGAGTTTAGTTTTTGGTGGGGCATGTCTGTTGTATAATTGTAGTATAAAGTCATTTAGTGTCCTCAACTTTTTCATCTACAGAATGCAGCGTCCATATTGAATGCCACGGCATCTGCATAGCTTCTTCAATTAGGGTTGCATTGTCTATATGTTTTAAGTCTCTATACGTAATAGTCTTTCGAGTCGGTTTAGGGCACTGCAGTGAATATGCTAAGAATATAATATCATGTGCTGATATTCCCGGGCTGGCAGTTGCCCGTGAGTAAGTACTCTGTCTGGATTATTAGTTGCAATTAAGTCAAGTAACGTCTCAGAGTGATGAGTGTGATGTGTAGGTCGTAGGGGTAGGAGTGTCATATCACAAGCCTGGAACGTAGCCATCAGTTTTTGTGTGTATGTCTGTTATCAGTGTCTAGTATATTTATATTAAAGTCGCCCATAACGATAACGTGTTCATATTGTATTCGCGCGTTTTGTAAAGTGGACTCAATTTCAGCGATGGCTTTTATTTTAGGAGGTTGGTATACTACACAGAGAAGACATTTTTTGAAACTGACAAATATTTCTATGAACATAATTTCGGCAGATGGTTCGTTATTAGATAGATACACAATTTTAGGAGTAAGGTCTGTTCTAACGAAGCTCCAATACCGCCCCCGCGACTGTAACACGATCGTGTCTAAGAAAGTATAACCATCCATGTCAATTAAAGAAGAGGTAATAGTGGGATTTAGCCACGTTTCGGATATGAGAAGAGCATGAATATTTAAAGAGAAGAAAATAGTTCTGATCTCATCTATATGTGCAGTAATACTCTGAGCATTGAAATGGGCTACCTGCAAGGAATTAGGGTATGTGGACAAAGCTATTTCTAAAGCATTCCTTGAAGTAGTGGGGTCGAGAAGGGGAGTGGGAAGGTTATTGTCCTGTAGCCTGTCAAAGACTGTCAAAGGAAAATCATCATTTAAACGAAAAATGGTCGTAAAATATTTCAACAAACTTACAAACTAAACTTGGTATCACGTCACTAAGAATATCTTAATTTTATGTACTATTAATAAAATGTTTAAAGTGATAACTGTCGGTTATTCACTGGCCGTGTTTGCACTAATTATATTTCTGAGGCCCGGAGAATGATGCGTTTGTTATCTCCTTCTTTAACATGTATTGCTTCCGTCAATTGTCCACACATTTGTTACACCATATTTGGTGATGCATTCTTTTAACAGCTTATACCTCATTTGAGTTAAGTCTTCCCTAATTGTAACACCACTCCCTTTCAGCTGTTTTTTGTTCTGGAAAACCTCTCTCCTTTTCCGATAGCTTACGAATTTGACGATAACCGGCCGTGGCCGGTCCGCCTTTCTCCCCACACGATGACTCCTATCTATATCACATGTTTCCAATTTAATACCTATTTTAGACGCCACATCGATAGCTATTTTGTCTGTATCCTCAGCGTCCATCTCCGGGATGCCAAAGATACGTAAGCATTGGCGGCGTTGGTACTGTTCAAGGGAATCAGTTTTTTCGCACAACAGTTGTTCTAGTTTCATTATTTTAGTATCCCTTTCCTGTAACGACAGCTCCAACTGTTTAATGACCTCAGTGTTCCGATCTATGGTTGTTTTCAACTCACTCACTATAGCCTCACGCACCGAGTCCTTTAGCAGCTGCAACATGGCAGGGTCCCTCAAACATTCCTGCATCACACGCTTTGTCATTTCTTGGGTTGATGTCAGCAGTAGAATGAAGACTGTCAGATCCTCCTGATCTTCAATCACAGATCTACGCTTTGAACGTGTTTCATGGGCAGCTGGCATTTTAAAACTAAAATTCGTCACAGCCATCTGTTGGAAAACAATGGCATTATAAAGGAATGATTGAATATATATGTTCTGTAAAGTTTGTCATTTCCAATGAAAGATAATGAAGAACTAAAATAATATGCATTATTTACTGAACGTCCCACATGTAAGCACTTTCATGAAAAAGAAGCAAAATTAGTGATGAAACATGAACATCTTCAGAGAGGATAAATTTAATGATTTTAAAAATTTACATTACATGCTTTCATCAACTTTTATTTAATAATATTACATTAATTTAAAGCTGTCATCCATATAACTGCATCATCACTCTTCATTTGACTTACACACCCTGGAAAACAAATTAATTTTATTAAATTCTGATATTGTCTTATATTAGTTAATTATCCTTACTGAGAGAAAAAAAAAGTCTCAGATCAATCCACGACCTTTAAACATCCATCAGTAACATGTTACAATGTCTAGAAAATATTTATTAGGAAGTATTTACGAGAAACAGCAGTTTAACGTACCCTACATTGCGCATGTGCCAGAGTTTATAGAGTCTGTGATAACCCACCATTGAACCACATATCGATTATCATCCTTGCCTAGTGGATTCTCACTGCTCACCACACATCGATTATTATCGATATTGTACTAAAGTTTATACAGCTTTCGCCAGATGGAAGAACGTCGCTGTGAAATTTGAATGACCAATCTTTGCAATAAATCCCCAAATGTAGTAGAAATATATATTAATCGAATTCAAACTCCCAAACGTTTATTAAAAATGGATGTACACTAACTTATCTCTTCCTAACATCGTTGCAACCAGCAATGACGGTGGAAACAACATTGGAAGGAGAGAGAAATTAACAGACTAAGTAATATACACTGTGGAGAAAATAGCAATCAGCATCACATTACAGTCTAACAGTATCATTCATAATGTTAATGTTTTGCATATTTAAATAAATACTTAAAAATTGTCAAATAATGTTATAAAATTGTTTGAAAAACGTTTAAGATATTAAAAAAGTTAGTAAATACAGAAGAAGAACTACAGTTTACAACAAACTGAAAAAAATCAAGGGTGAGTTAAACAGCTTATACAGTACATTATTATTCTGTTGGAATTAGAAAATTTGTAAAACTTTATTTTGATTTCCACCATACATTTTCTGAGTTCTACAGAATAACACTGGGCATGTGCAAATTTTAATAAAGTAGACACTAGATGGAACCACATAGCTATGAAACTGATGGGATCAACCTTCACAATAAATTCTCAAATATTTATTAGAAATGGATTACACAAACTTCCCCTTCCTAACGTAACAAAATAAATTATGTGCACAATATTTATTGAAGTGTACATTAATCTGATGTACACTAACCTGTCCCATCAGAACATGACAAAATCAAGTTAATTTCATTAATTATGTGTGGAATTAATTGCAAATGTTGGTAACTCTACTTTTACTGACATATTGTGAAGTTACATTAGGCATTCGAGCATGCACACTGTAATTCTGCAGAACTTTGAAAAGAAATCATTGCATATGTAAATATATATTTAATAATTATAAAAAATTGGCTCAACTGCACTTCTACTAGCGCTTGATTTTTCAGTTGTATTGATGTAAACAATAGCTCTTTTTCTGTATTTACTAACATTATTTAATATTTTAAACTTTTCAAACAATTTTTATAACATTATTAGACAATTTTGAAGTATTTATTTAAATATGCAAATCACAATATTATGACACAGTTAGACAATATTGTGATGCTAACTGCTATTTCCTCCACAGAGTATATTACCTAGTCTATGATTCATCTATCGCTGTTTTGGGTTATCGCTGGTTGGATCAGCGTTAGTGAGTGATAAGCAAGTGTACACCCATTTTTAATAAACGTTTGGTAATATTAATATATTTTTAACATAGATTTGGGGATTTATTGCAAATATTGGTCATTTAAATTTCATAGCGACAGATAGTAATCGAGGATGATAATCGATATGTGGTTCGATTGTGGGTTATCGCTGGCTCTATAAATTCTGGCACATGCGTACTGTTGTTCTATAGGAAAATATTTCACGCTAGTTTAAGTGCAGTTTTTCAAAAAAAATATAAGATTTGTTGTAAACTTTTAAAATAGTACGAAATGTTAGTAAAGGCAGAGGAAGTATATAGTGCAACAGAATTACAAGAATATAGTATGGAAAATCAAGTGGCAATCAAACTAAAGTTTTTTTCGATATTCATTAACTAATTGTCAGAAACATTATAAACATGAACATACCTCAAGACATTAATAACTCTATTCAACTATCTGTTAAGACACAATCTTCTTAAAGTCCTTGTTTCTTTTGCCTTTTATTTCAACACAGTACCTAAAAATAGAATTAAACAGTATTATCTACAGATACATTTCTTATGAGCATGTATAAAATTAGTTAATCAAAATCAGTATTACAGACAGTACAAAAATACCTGTAGCTCTCAATAGAATGAGTAGAACAGTAAAAAATACTAAATATTACGCTCTGTCAAATATTATTCAAGACTTAAGTGTATAAAAAATAAACTATAAGAAATATAGGTATATTTTGGAAATTATACAGGTTAGCCTCATATTGAATAGTTAGACTTAAAGGTTAGGTTTTAAGTTTATCTTGAATTAATTTTTCTAATCTTAAAACACAACACGTATACACAAGAACATAACCTGTATAATATATTATTATTTTCAATTGCATTTAATTCTTTATAAAATATAGACGTTATATATTTTCTATTTGAACGTTGAGGTACTAGTATATCATAAGATTCATAATGAGCATTTTCGTAGTTGTATTTAAAGTATATTCTTACCTTTATTTTTCTTGTCTCCACATTCATTTTAATAAAAAAAATTCGCTTAAAGTCGGCTACGGTTAGTTCAATTTCCTGTCGCTAGTCGGCTCTTGCATCGAAAAAACAAAGTGTAATCGTTTTTACCGCGTTGCCATATGTTCTTTTAAATGTACATGTTCCCGCATATATCTAGCATGACGTCACTATCGGTGAAAAAATACTAGAGTAGAGAAACCACTGCGCGACCGATATACGGTTTTCAGGTAGGTGCCAGCGTCGTTTTTTCTAAAAAAGTTAGAAATCTACCCATTATCTTTGAATGTCTTTTGTTCTGGAACGAAATATTCGAATTCCCATGTCTACTAAATAGCACAGCCTGTTTAAGTGAATCACGCATTACATTATTTATGACAGGAAACAACCATAGATGTTTTAATGTTTTTAAAAATAAAGTTCATAAAAATCTTTAATTGTATAAACAATTATAGAATGACTCACTACTTTGTAATAAACTATAACCCTAATGTACCTTAGGTGAAATAGGGTTTAAAAAAATGTCGGATGAAAAATAATAATACTTAAAAGGAAATAAGTAAATAATGACAAATACCATTCACCTCGTTTTATTGTTGCCTCTCTACTAGTGTACATCACAAATGATCATAAGTAATGCCACGAGTGATTTCCAATTTATCCAGAGAATTTGGAAATCAGGAGTGGCATTTGTTGAGACTGTTTAACGAATAAAATTAAGCTGTTTACTCACAAATCATTACTTAAATATAGTTATTTTATAATATTTATATATTTAATGTAAACGGCGATGTTTTTAAAACAAATGAAAAAGATTGGTACACTTCGTTTGCTTCTTTTGTTCATCACTGAAACCAGATCATATTATTTATTGCCAAAGGAACGCAATATTGTAAGAATGCACTCTAGTGGAGAGAAAATGAAACACATCAAACAGTATATTAATTAATTATTGATGTTCTGTGATGTAAATATGACAATTATATTTTTCTGCAATGTTATTAGCTGGGAAAAATACATTTAAGAAAGTGAAAATAGTGGTTTCTTTTTTGGTGATATAATTAATTGCTACAAATGTTTTTATACTAACTCCCGCATGCGCTATGTGTTGACATTCATGCACTATACATACAATCTGGTAGCCGCATTTCTTGAAAAGTCAGTCACTGCAAAATAATGCTATGACCTATTCAGAATGTTAAAAAAGGAGGTGCTTTCTTTATTATGATAAACTGTAGTTGGTTAATTCTAGGCAAAACACGACTGTGATTGGTTGTAAATAAAAAATCTTTGAAATGTGATTGGACATTGACTCCCATTTGGGGCATGAGTTAAATAGTCAAGTTAAATTTACAGTCGTGAAAAGTCAAATTCTTTGTTTGTAAGGAATTTATATAACGCAAAAGATTCTCTGATACAGTTAGGAATAGCAATTTTCTTCTATAATATTATCATTATAGGGTTTCACCTAAATCCATATTTAACATAGAGTTCAAATTTAATAGCGTTTATAGGTCTGCGATGAATAGAATTTAGCCGCTGACGAAAATACTTACACCACTGTGACTTAAACACTTCACATAAGTCGCTCCTTCACAAAGTAGCCTTTGTTCGATTTTGATGAAATGCGTTTTCTGTTTGAATAAGTGCTCTGAGATTAAAACCGATTTTATGAAAAGGGGGGCTTCAGGCGATTGTTATTTATACGTGAACTTCAAATTTTGGAACATTGGCTAAAGGGAAACAAGATAGATGATGAGAGCATAAAATAATGCATGAAATTAACCAGATTATGCATAGATCAAATGTTCTTCAGAGGAACAGGGAGAGAACGGGACTGGCATTAGGAAATCCATTATCACCATTTTGGTAAATATGTTTGTGGGGAAACTTCAAATGGCAGATAATCAAAAACATACCCTTTGATTTTTTAATTTTGTAGTAGGTCTGTGGACGATACCAAAGCAATTGTCAAACAAAAACAATTAGAAGATGCCGTTCAACTTTTGAATATTTATAATAAATCAATTGGAAGTGTAAAATAACTAGGAAATACCATTTTAGACCTGATCAGGAATGAAGGAAAAAGGAAAATAGATTTTGGAATCTAAAGAAAATAAAAATTCCTTGATAATTATATTAAAGCAATAGGTTTTAAACAAATTGCACATAAACAGGCAGTATTTAATAGTTTAAGATACCGACTTTTGAACGCTCCCATGACCAGAGAACATTTTAAGAAAGAGAAAAAACACATTATAAAAATGGCAAAAGAGAATGGTTTTCAGATAAGATGATTCGTAAGAAACCACGTAAATTCAAGAAACAAAAATTGATAAATGAAAGTACCCTTCAGAAAGATAAAGAAACTGATAAAAAAGACAATAAAATTACATACCATCCTTTAGTATTTAATACAATTAAAACAAAATAAGCAAATTTAACATTAAATTAGCACCAAAAAGTAATGTGGGGGTCGAGGGTGCGTTGTTGAACGCATTAATCAAATAAATAAAACTGAAAAGAACGGCAACATATCAGGTATTTATCAAATTGAATGTAAAGATTGTGAAAAAAATATACGTAGGAAAGAATAAGGAACTTAAATACAAGATTGAAAGAACGCCTTAGAAATGTTAAAAATTGATAAATAGAAGTATCTCAAATAACTGCTCATGCATGGTCAGAGAAATATACAATTGAAACTAAGGCCAAATTATTAAAACGGTTAGAAAAATCTATGGAACTCAGAATTTGGGAGAAAATTTACAAGAATAAAGTGAATATCATAAGTTTTGAAATTCCCGGACAAAGAAAAAAAAAAATTGGAAGTTCATCGGTCAGCCAGCAGAAGGAGCAGAAGTCAATTTACACGATGAACAACTACAAAACAACAGTTAGAATGCATCGACAATGTCGCGAAAAAAGCGACGAAACCAGGTATGCATAAAAATGAAGAAATATAAGGTTAGTCAAAATAACCAACTAATTAAAATTAAATCGTAATATATGATTTTATACAGTTTAATACAACATATGTTATATTTTTGTGTGTAAATAACTATAGCTTAAAACATTCCTGTTGCTTTCCTGTCTTTATATAGGGTTTCCAGTATAAAACCGGACACTCTGCGGCTGGCAGAGTGAAATGCGGACGAGGAGAGAGCGCAGCCTGACGGGTGAAACCCCGTGAGGCGTGTCCGGTTTTATATTGGAAGCCCTGTATATATTCTGTTGATATTTGGAAATTATTTAGCGTAACTGCGGAATTTTGAAAACATAATTTTCAATTATCCTATCCATAAATAATATGTTTTGGGCACTCATTGTCTTTTCGCAGAAATCTACCGGTTTATATATATAAATATATAGAGTCTCATTTAATTTGTGGTAACATACTATATTTATTTATGTAAGAGAGTTTTATTTCAAACATTCTAGAATATTAATTAAATAAAAATAAAACGTAGTTTTATCTGATTTTCATATTTATTATATAATTCAGTGACAGCTGTTTCGGTACACTGTACCTTCTTCAAATACATATGATTGGATGATAGCTACAGCTGACTCTAGCATCAGAAGGGCAATTTGGGTAACTAGAAGGAGAGAAAGGAGAGAGGCTGTAAGAGAAAGGCTGTATTACCTAAAAGAGTTAATAGTAAATGCCCTGCAATTATATTAGCTGCCAGTCGAACTGCTAAGGTTCCAGGTCGAATCATATTTCTGATTGTCTCAATACAAACCATGAATGGTATTAAAACGGGGGGAGTTTCTTGAGCGACCAAATGGGCAAATATATGTTATGTATTATTGATTCATCCAAATACTATAAATGTTAATCATAGAGGTAGGGGAATAATAAATGTCTGAAGAAGGTACAGTGTACCGAAACAGCTGTCACTGAATTATATAATAAATATGAAAATCAAATAAAACTACGTTTTATTTTTATTTAATTAATAAATATGGATTTTCATCAAGTAAACACCAACTCAATTGATTATTCTAGAATATGTTTTATAGAATTCAGTTTGAAAATATAAGATTATAATTCAATTAATTACTATACTTGTAATTTCACTTAGTGAGAAGGAAACAATAATTTAAGATAATGAAGCATTGAGTTTAAACAAAATTTTGATAGTTATACTGCATTTTGGTAAATTATACTAACATTAAATTGTATTGTGATTTAATTTTGTCTATATACGTATGTCAAAAGTCACCCAAAGGGTGATATCTTACACTTAGAAAATTTTCTGCATGTATGAGCGATTTCTAACAGAGGTTACTGTTTTAAACTACTAGAGGCAGGCTAATAAATAAATATATAATATAATAAAAGATATGCACAATATTTTCCTTAATTCGCCAAGAATCGTCCTATCAGTAAATTTTACTCAAATTAAATTTTTCATTTTGAAGACTATTTGTTTTGTTATAAAGTAAATAATTTTGTGAAAATAGATGTCACTAAACATGTAAATGTGTGGACAACTCGCACTAGTGAAGTGTAATAGCAACACATTTGACATCCTCCTGTAACAAGTTACACAAAAACAAACGTGAATCACAGTTAATTAAGGTAGAATTTGGCTCTAAACAAAACACATGTTAAAATGTTACTTTTTGTTCTCATATGCCAGTCTCTTAGTAAATACATTACACTCGGTTCACTCATACGATTCCAGTCACTCACTAATTTTTTATTAAATATCTCAATAAATAATATAACGTAATACATGCCGGAAAGTTGAGGGGTTCGATTTCTGACGGAACAGGATTTTTAAAGTCCCCTATAAATCTTTTGGTTGCACCATATTCTTATATCTACAGAAATGATTACTATAAATATGTTCTGGCTAAATATGCACCTTTAAGCAGGGCTGACAACCCGACTGATACCTTGTATCGATTGTTCGCCTCCTAAGGGCGATGGTGGGATCACTATATTGTTCAATGTCTGTGTACATACGTCTTGTGTAAGATGTAACGAATTATATCTTATCGTATTATATATCTTAACAGATACAAATAAATTGCTGTTACGGTGTTAATATTAAACACTCAAAGGTATTCATAGATTTTACAAGTAATATCAATATTATTCGTCTTTCCCTGAAGAAGCAAACTCCAAATTCCGAGGACATTCAACAAAATAATAAAAATAGGTCAATTTATATTAATAATTAATTACAAACACAATACTACAATATATTTAAATTTATATTTCTATTATAATGGAATTCCTAAGCAAATCTAGTGAAAAACAACATTACAGTAATTATAATAAAATACAAAAAATCCGCATTACGCTATCTATTATTAAATTACATAAATTATTTAAATGTAGGAATGTCGCGATTTAAATGTAGCTGTAAAGATTTAGATCTGGTTCGTAATTAAAATGAACTGCAAAAGTGCTTAACTTGCAATACAAGTACTAATTTACTGCACAATCTTATGTAAAATATATTAATAACACAGAACAGAGGGTTACACCAGATGAGATCGGAAAAGGAACACCGATATCTTAAAAGAATTGAAGACTATGCCAATGTTGGAATATATTCAACAGTACCAACTGAATCGGAAACACCATCTTGAAAGAATGAATTCAAATCGGATCCCCAAAGCTGTTTATAATTATATACCAAGAGGACGAAGATCTCTGTGCCGTCCTATGAAACGCTGGAGGGAATATTTTCTGTAGGATCCTAAGAGGCCTTGGCCTCATACTTGGAAGGAAGGAAGAAGAAGAATATAATAATAATATCCTCAAATCATGTCCAAATCAGGGATGGGTCCAGGAATGAAATGAGATGAAGATATTTCTTAACGAAATGGATGAGTTCAATATGGAGTTAATGGTGGTATATAATTTGTAGATAGAATTGCGATGTATGTTAAAATATTGAGTATTAGTTCTTTTGGAAGGGACTTAAAGCCATGGGTTCCGATTTACGGCCCATACAATAAACTTATATAGCGAAAATAGAGGCGTCTGTGCAAAATGTTCAGAACTTTCTTTGCAACCTTTGATTTATGTACCTTAGGTTTTAAAGAGCATTGTTAGATAATATATGAATACAGGATAACACTATCAATGATACGAGTGAAGTGTTAAAAGAACATACCTATACAATGTGTCACATGGTACTTCTCAATTTGTCCTATATATAGACAAAGAACGCTGCAGTCATACTCCTGTCCTTATTGCCGTAATGTGAGTGACAGAAGAGTATAAACAGTGTCAAACCATAAATCGAGCTGAATGCATTATATTTTACTTGATTACTATGAGAAGATCAATTTCTATACAGGGTGATTCAAAAGTCACTATACGTTTTGATTATACAGTTACTGTACTAATTTTTTTTGCAGGTAATATAACAGTATGTTAACAAAAGAAGAAAGAATAGCTGTTATTTCTGCTCGTCTTCGTGGTATGGCTTATGAACAAACGCGGGCAGATTTCGCCCGTAAATTTAAGAAACCAGGCTGCACCAGGCTGGCTATAAAGAACCTGGTCAATAAATTTCAGCATACTGGTAGTGTTGGAGATGAAGAACGTCCAGGGTGACCGGTCGTACCGCCAGATACCGTGCAACATGTACAGGATGCGATCACTCGCAGCCCCTCTGCATCAAACAGGAGATTTAGTAGAGAGCTGGGTATTCCTGAAACCACTGTGTGGAGAACTCTCTGCTACAAATTGCACAAACGTGCATATCACATCCAGGTCGTGCATAAACTTGAAGCTGAGGACTATGCATCCAGAGAAGCTGCGTGTCATGATGTACTAGAAGCTGTGGAAAATAACAATTCAATGGAAAATGTCTTATTAAGTGACGAGGCTAAATTCCACACATGTGGACATGTCAATAGACACAATTGCAGAATATGGGCAGAGGACCAACCAAATGTGATGCAGGAGTGGGATCGGGACACACCCAAAGTAAATGTGTGGTTAGGTTTAACCAGGTCAACGGTTTACGGACCCTTCATATTTGCAGAGAAACCTGTTACTGGAAACATATACCTCGATATGCTGGAACAGTTTTTGGAACCCCAATTGATATCTGATGATATTATGGATACTGTTGTTTTTCAACAGGATGGGGCATCACCTCATTTTGCCATTACGGTTCGGGATTACCTAAATCAAACATTTTCTGGTAGATGGATTGGCCGTGCAGCGCAATGATGTGGCCTCCCCGCTCCCCAGACGTAACACCTTTAGACTTTTTTGCCTGGGAGTTTATAAAGTCTGACGTGTATTAGGTGAAAATAAACAACATTCAACAGATGAAACAGCGGATTAGAGCCGCGGCTGCTATGATTACACCAGCTATGCTTGAGAAAATGTGTCGCAGTGTAGTCGAGCGATGGTCGTTGTGTCTAGACATACATTGAAATGCATTGAAATAATGTCGTACTGTTGCATATGTTTCGGTATTATTACATAATGTGTAATAATACTTGTCTAAACACAAAATGTGTAGTGACTTTTGAATCACCCTGTATTAGAAATGTAATAACGATTAGATATGTCTATTTACTAGGCATAATACCAATCATTCTAAATAAATAAAATCCAAATCTCAAAATATTGTGATATCGACTGTCGTGATAATAATATCTCCTTTTGGCGACAAGTTTGAATTTAACATGAGTACAATAGACTGTGTTTATTAATGATATGGGATGATCGGAGAGCAGTCAGTCGTTTCGCATCTTTCCGATACAGGAGACGGCTCTGAAGAGTTTATATAACATTTTATATAATTGTTTATGTTTATAAGAAATTAGTGAATAGAATTGTTTTCTCACTCATCGCGGAGGCAACGAATGAGTAGAAACTTTTACATTGAGTTACCAACACACAAGTGAACCTAGCAAACGTGTGTATTGTTATGCTACCTCGATGTCATTATAACTACATTATTATAATGGTCACTTAATACAACGGTTTGTTAGATGAAATATTGTGCTACACTTGTAATTAATTGTATTCTGTTCGCTCGTACAGTTTATTTCAGTAGATTATGTAACGTGAATTTAATACTACTAGGAACTAAATGTAATCAATTGTGTAATAAATAACTATTGTATATTTTGATGGTTGCTCTACATAGGGGGGAAAGGGCTCGAATTTGTATATTAGTCAAAATGCTAGAACAATAGTTAATTATGTTTTGCAGAAATGTACATTTGGTTTTTATCTGGAAGGATTTCAAGGATAGAGAAAATTGAAAACAATGTTATAAAAAAATATAAAACTTGAAGGAAACCTAATAGACGCTATTAAACAAAGCAATTTATTGTGATGATTTGGATATATGAAAAGAATAATGGAAGACTGATTATTATCGGAGAAAGTTATATATGGAATCCAATAGGATGGCCAAAACTAACATGGAAACAAGGAGTAGTCAGAACAGTGGAAGGGAGTGGGTTGGAGGAAAGTTTGCGGAAAAAAGAGAGAGGAATTCACAATCACCTTGTAATCTTAAATGAGGACAAGGGGATGTCAAAGGCATTCTAAATCCAGGGAAAAAACAAGTAAAATATAGTTTTCAATTCGTAGGAAAATAAATCAATTTATTATCAGTATTTTAGTTAGTTGGTGTTAGCTTAGTCTATCACCTTAAATAATACCGAATGCATCAGGTTTAGAGCCAACATTTTGACGTCTGTCTTCATTTGGGATAGGACTGTAAGGAATTCCTTCATAAAGAAATATTTCCTACGTGCAGTGTTTTTTGTTTGTTAATCAGAATATTTGTAAGAGATGGGAAGAACAGGATCTGAATATTGAACGATCGCAATCGCACTTTGAGAATACTGAACCCATATTTGCATTCCACAGGCACTTGCCTTTTAAACAATCTGCATAATGAATTATGTTCAGTTCCTCAAACAGGGTGCTCTGTAAACCAGTTTCGTAAGTAAGTCATACATTGTAACGTTACTTGTATCGTCTATAGTACTGCAAATAAGAATAATGGGATGGCTAGGGCATGCTGTCAGAATGAATAGTGATAGAGTGCCCAAGCTTAATGTAGGCGTCAATGTAGCTGCAAAGAGAAGAATTGGGCGACCAAGATTATGATGTGTGAATGTTGTGAACAATCACATCAGGCAACTTGTTATTAATGGTGGAGACTCTTAGGATCAAAAGAGGCAATAATACATGACGTGATTAGGGAAGAACAGATTAAACACAGTGACAATGGAGACTAAGAAGAATAAAAACGTAGAGCATTTTGAGTTCATTTGTTTATTCATCTTACATCATGGAGATATTTATTTATTTATATTACCTTAACGTCTCCTCCTCTATTTCATCAAGATTAAATTATGCACATAATAACAATTGTAAATTATCTACAACTTGATTAGTGATACATAATAGGCATAGGCTAAGAACAAAGTATTAAAATAATAATAATAATAATCATCATCATCATAATCAGCATCATTATCATCGTCTATAATTTTATTAATAATTGAGTATACCTGAAACACGATTGTATATTATTTTGTCTAAAGAAATATTACTGCGCTATTTTTCATATATTTTCGAATCGGGCATTTCATGATATACCAGGGGTGGTATACAAGGATATATATAATGGCGTAGACCATTGTTAAAACATACCTTCTCCTTTGTAAAGAGTTACTATCCAAAGTTAATTTTTAGTTAACTTATTTGCTCATAGATGCCATGGATGGCATGCGGTCAACACACCGACCCAATGAGACATCTAACAGGAACTATGGTATTATTAGGACTTTGAGGTCGGTAAATGTTGCTTAGATGCCTTTTACTCAGGCTTAAGGATATTTTACGAGCCAGAATATCTTCAGAATCGGGACCCACGGCTTGAAGTCCCTCCCGGAGGACCTTCTGCTTCGATTTATCCGTCCTAAAAAATCCATCGACCCCGACCGTGTATGAATCCGCGACCCTCGGAACCAGATGCAAGGAGCATCCACCGCGGCCGACCGATGTAGAAATATATCTAAGAGTTAAATAGTCAATAGAACGTGTGTTTTGTATGACTTCCAGACGCTATGAAGAATCGATGCAACTTATTACATAAGGACGTGATGGTCTATGACTGTATAAATTTGTGTACATAAATATAATAAAATGCGTGAATTTCTCGGGAGAATAGTACAAACATACATTGCGCAATAGGTTTATATTAATGAATAGTGAACCGAAAGTGCATTTTTTCGGTTCAGTGTGGTATCTTTGTTCTCCTTCCTACACAGGAACATTTGTGTAATATGCCAATACCCATGTTCTCCTAGTGGCTACCCCTTCCCTCTTCATCCTTCCTGCCGCGCATGTCTACGGCGCATTCCCCCTCTACATCGGAACCTTTATATACATAGTGCACCTACAGAACTATATCATTCGATCATCCTAGCAATCGGCGTTTTGGTTGTATTAACGGATTCAAGAGTGGAATCCGGTTCCAGGTCAATATGCGACTGGAAAGTTAAAACATGGAATTCTACATAGACAAGTTGTCCTGAGGCCAAGAAGAGGCCTGTTTGAGTTGGTCCGACCGTCTAGGGAAGAGGATATCCCCGAAACTCGGACATCTGTGTGAGTGAGGTGTGATGTATGGTATGTTACTTATTTATTTTTCTGTACGGCTACTTTGATCGTTTGATCGAATGCCATCATTTTTTTGTTGTTAATTTACTTTTACTCAGCCAACTTGTTTATTAAAAGTTATCTTTTAAACAACGCCCCTCTTGCTTTGTTTAAGTATAAATAGTTGTTCACTATCCTGTTATGGAAATCACTCACGTAAGAAATCATTCCGAGCTCCTCAACTATCATGCTGATTAGCATTATTAAAACACAGTCATTGTCTTGTTCACTCACTGTATGTATTTAATAATCAGTACTCTTATATATATCTGTCAGAGAAAGAAAGATGAATCAACGGCTACCTTCTATGGGCCCGAGGTAAGCCATTTTCCTGATAAGATATCCTCTTTGGAAATCAGATCCACATTAATAGAAACAGCAAATTACAAAACCCGATCCCGGAGTAAAGGTAGCAATCTGCGTGGTTTTCATTTGACCCACAAATGGTAGTCAGAGAACGTGGTTTATTTATTGTGGTCAGGTGTCGCCCCGCGCGCACAAATGGTAGCAGTCAGCGTGGTTTGGGTTTCGTAACCCCCACAAATGGTTACGCAGAAGCGTGGTTTATTAAAAGTGGGAATCGTAACCCCCACAATAGTGCTGGACCGATTTTCACATAGGAAACGTGAAATGTTACCACATTTTTGTTTATTTTTCCTTGACACATAATGTGCACAGTTGTGGTCTGAGGATAACGTCTTTACATCGTAGGCAGCGCACTCGGGTTCGATTATCGGTCGGGAAAATTTTCCGAGAGACGTCTTCTTTCATAACTTTCCTGACCTATAAGACAAATATAGGAAGCATTTAAGACGACGAATAATCTCAGAACACCATTTGGACATTATGAACTTATCACATTCCCCCTTTGTTGTATGAATGATTGCGATGTATTATCTCATATTTTTGTGCTGTCTCAGAGATGGCATCGCATTGTACAGATCTCTCATTAGGGGAGACTCTCCATATCGTGTTTGGTCAAAAAGTGTATGATCCAAATGTTATATAAATATAAAGAATTAGAAACAAAGAACACACGTATACGCTGTTTCATTGTTAACCATTCTTGCGCAATATTAATAACAAAGTGTTCATTTAATAACGTTCAATTTAATTTAAACTAAAACCAAGTAAAATATTGAAAAAGGCAGAACAAATTTACAAATATAAATTATTTTATACAATAATTGTCGATTTATAAAAACATAATGGGGCACGCCGTAGCGTAGTGGTTAAGGCACTGCGCTACATGCCGGAAGGTCGAGGGTTCGAGTACCGGTGGGGTCAGGATTTTTAAACTGATCCAAACCTTCTGGCGGCACTATGGCCCTGGGGTCGACTCAGCCTCTAACTGAAATGAGTACCAGACGCTTGTTCTGGGGTAAAGGCGGCCGTCACGCAGGGCTGACAACCCGGCTGACATCAAGTGCCGATTGTCAAGAAAAAGTGGGAGACTTAATCTCCTACTACCCCAAGGGCCTCCTGAGGCCTGTCGTGGGATCACTTTACCTTTTTTATAAAAAAATAATAAATAAATAAATAAATATATATATATATATATATATATATATATATATAATTTAAAAAGATGTCGCATTACGTCAACATAACAGTTTATGTTAACGGATTTGACTATGATGAATTAAAAGTGGATATCCATTGTTTTATTTTTTGCCCACGGTATTAATTCGAGAGATTTAACTGTGATTGTTGATTGTGATTCAGAAAAATAAATCATGATGATAAAAAATACAGATTAGATAATCCTGAACCCGTCTCGTGATGAAGTAGAGTGAACAAATATTATTATTATTATTACTATTATTATTATTATTATTACTATTATTATTATCATTATTTTCATTATTATTATTTTTTTTTTCATTTTTTTTTTCAGCATGCCCCATTACCGCAGTAATATTACATGCATAACATAACAAACATAAAATCAGATAACATAACATTACATAACATCACATATTTGGTTTTTGTTTACATGTTTTTTTTTATCTTCATCACTTGTTAATCACTCATTTTCGTACACTATTGTTTTTATATATTTTTTGAAATGTCTTAAATATTTGTGTATTAGGTCTTTCTCCGTCACATGCCATGTTCCTCCTTCTTTGCTGATTTCCTCTTTCAACTTATTTCTAGAATGCTGCTGCAATTCACAATTATAAAGGAGATTTTCTACATTTTGAATTGCTTTTCTACATGGACAGGTTGCGTCGTTTAATATTCCAATACGATAAAGATGTGATTTATTTTTCCATGACCAGTTACCATTTCAGAAAATTCTGGAGTTATTTCACATTTAAGTTTTAATCTGTCTCTGACTGATGGGAAGAACTTCTTACATGTGACTCCTTTATCTGCGTTGTCCCATTCGTTCTGCCATTTAATGGTTCCTTCTTCTTTTATTTGGGCAACTATTGATGATTTAGGTATTTTTGTATATTCTACGGTTACGCTGGTTTCTGTTGCAGCTTGTTTTGCCAATTGATCTGCCATTTCATTCCCATAAATTCCAACATGTGATTCTATCCAGCCGAAATGTACTATTATTATTATTATTATTATTGTTGTTGTTGTAACTGCTATTAATTTGTCCAACACCAACAGATTGGCTACAACATTCATTGCATTCTTCTCTGTCATTGGTGGAATTGCAACCCACTACTTAGGTCCTGGAAGGCGAAGTTACTCTTCAACGAAACTCATGCTTCAAGCTACAGACAATGCCCTGTCTACAAGGAATACAACAACTCAAGACTGAAATATGCACCAAGGACCTCACAACACACCACTGAAGTTTCACATCATAAAACAGAGCCAGAGAAACCAAAAATCAACACTTCAGCACCAAACGTGGACACTCCAACAACTCCTACTCCTACTCCCACTACTACCAATCCTGAAAACCTAGTTCATCAACTTCTATCCCTTATATCTAAAATCCTCCTAAATACAAAACTACTAAAAACCACTGTAATGCTACTTACAAACCTAATTCCAAGTCCTTAAATAAATCCAGCAAACTACCTCAAGACACCTTTTTAAGACCAAGAAGCTTATGCGTACGAAGAAAACAACATCTCATCTTCAAGAACACCTCAGAAACAGCTGTGAGAGGAGAACTTTCAAACAGCTAGCACTCAATTTTCGCCAGACCTTCACTACAAGCACCTTAATTGCTGGGTCAAGGCCTTCAAAAGGCCGGTACCACTACACACCTTAATCTTCGCTCTAGGGATCCGTTGATATGGTAGGTAAGTAATAATTGAGAACTAAACTTCGGGATAGTCCTTAAACCTAAACCTCAACAGTCCATTGGTGACCAAAGGAATAATTCCCATAAAGAAGAATTCCTGTAGTCTGATCCCAAATCGAAACTGGAAACGTATGAACTGTAGCCAGAAGCTATGAGTCATGTGACTAGTCATTATTATCGTTTACATTAGTGTCGTTATCATTATCATGATCGGTACCATTATTATAATCATCGGTACCATTATTATCGTTATCGTCATTAGTATTGTCGTTATCGTTATTATAATCGTTATAATTGTAACTGGAGCAAACACAACTGAACAAGTAACTTGTTTCAATTATCTGGGATGCATGATATCGTATCTGCAAAATTTGGACACGGAGAAGAAATTAGGGAAATTTCAACAGATGTGTGGTTCAAATAAGAAGATATTTGAGAAATAAGACCACAAAGGAAATTCAATTAAAATTTTACAAAACCCAGCCGTTCCAACGTTAACATACGGGTCTGGATACTTGGCCTTTAACGATCTCTGATAAATATAAAATTGAGACAACAGAAATGATATTTCTGAGATCAGTTGCAGGTGCATCTCTAAGAGATCAAAAGATAAGTCAAGATATCAGAGATGAATTACAAATATATAATATAAACGAGAAAATACACAGAAATAAATGTAATTGGTTTAAACATATAAAAATAATGTCAAATAATCGCTTATCAAATCAGCTGCTTCATTATAGACCTCTTGGCCGAAGAAATGTAGGAAGACCAAAACGTCGTTGAAAAGACGACCTGCACCTGCAGCATATAGTGCACCGGGAAACGGAACGGGCCAACAGGCCCATACCTAGACGATAATGATGAGTTACATTATCGTTATAGTCATTATCATCGTTATCATTATCGTTATCGTTATTATTATCGCTATCGTTATTATCGCTATCGTTGTTATTGTCGCTATCTTTATTATTATCATTGTCGTTATTATCATTATCATCATAAATGTTATCGTTGTTAATATTGTTTTTATTGCTATTATTATTAATATTATGAAAGTTGAAACAAATGTGTTGCAGGTAATTAATAAAGATGATCAATATAGTATAAATATCTTAAGAAGATCTTGAATGGAGAATATATTGGAAAATAAGAATGAACTGTACTAAATAGGGTTGGATGGATGGAGCGAGGAGAAAATACGGCTGAACTGGGACTTAGGAAGAGGATGTTCAGGAACGCTTTTAATAGAGAAGGCGAATTTCTTGAGAGAGACGGTAAAATATTGTATTGTGGATATATTAATAATAATAAAAATTATTATTATTATTACTACTATTATTATTATTATTATTATTATTATTATTATTATTATTATTATTATTATTAATATTATTATTATTACTTACGTAGTTATCTGGAATTAAAATGTGATTTGTTCAATGAATCTTGCCCTTTCACAAAAACTATGTTTTTTTCTGAGTTTTAATTTTCTTCTAGTTTTTTTTTGTTATATTATGTTTCTCTTCCTTCTACTACTATTTTTTAAAATATACATACATTTAGACCATAATGGAATTTGGGTTCCAACTTGTGTTTATGGTATGCAAAAGTGATGACTATAATAATGGTGATGGCGATAAAGGAAAATTAGACTATGAAGTTACTTAATCAAGCGAATTCATTTATAAAGTTATTATCCTACAGATTGACATCTGTAGGAGTAACACGTTTTCAGCTCATCGCCTCCAAGTGATACCTAGTAGGCGATTGAGGTGTTGTTTGTATCGGAAACCGATTGAATTTTGCTTAGAGACTACTTATATATCAGGGACTTTTTAAGAACTTGAAAATCTACAGACTTGGAACACAAAATCCCTTGGAATTTTCCATTGTAAAATTGTATAAACTCTGCCGACTTTGAACCAGCGACTCCATGAGCTGAGGGATGGATGTTAACCCCTAGATTACCGAGGCCCATAGTTTGTTTACTTAAGTTGTTATCATGTACTAAATCCATTTATATTTTCACAATAAAATGATGGATTTTTCTGGTATGTGGGTTGAGTGTTTGTCTCATACAATTGAGTGGACTTCTGTTAAGATTTATACAGTTCTGACTTAACAATATAAGCATGATACACAGTATTGTAACAATGTTACAAAACTAATCAGAGTTAATCCAGATCTTAGTAGAGAGCGAAAAAATCTACCTCTCTTGTATCATATAGGATGCAAAGTGATGGCACACTAACATCCTACCTGCACGCTTGCTTCTGATTAATTCAATGGGTCCAGTCGTGAATGCACTAAATATGTTCAAAAACAGAGATTGCATATTGAATTTATACGCACCACAAATACAATATTATTAAATGTATAAATGATTGCCCTACATATGGTAGTTATTTGTATGCATATTCTGTTTGTCCTCTTTAAATGAAAACCATGCGAGATTCTGCTATGTCTCTATAAATGTAATATCGATATTATAATTGGAGCTATAAAAGCTTCCTCTACTGCCCATTTAATAGCTCAGCTGTAATAGGCATTATCGCAAACTACAGCTTTGCACCCGAATGGTTCACGGTAATTTTCAGGTTATGAATACGTGTCAACCGATAACTTAAATTTTTATTTCGTTGGATAAAACTGAAATTAAAGCGAAAACTGGAATATTACAGCGTTATATTCGTGGATGTCTTCTGTTTTGAATGCTATTAATCATTTGCCTAATAACATTACTTACTAGAATCCAAATGTACGCTGATGATACTACCTTAATTAATTCTCATAATAATGCCTGTAATGTTTTGTTACAGGTAACTGTGCATTGGTTATATTTGTGATAATACTTTATCTTTAAATCGAGAATAAATATATTGTTTACCACCTTTACACAATGTACGAAATGTTTAACAGAAAAAAATGATAAATTGATTGTATTATTAGTCGATATATTATGTAATGATACAGTTCAACACAATAATACATTGTATTATCGCATTATAATAATATATTAAATACGATACATTAATTGAACTTGCAGCAACAGTCCAACATGATACCACGCTTGCCTCTGGATCAGAAGTTCACAGATTCAAAGCAGGCCTGTGTCGATGTATTTAAGAGGAGGGGTTAAAATTCATCTACGATGAAACGAAAGGGAACAAAAAAAAATGAAGGAAGAAAAAATTAAGATATAATCATTGATAAAGATTTTGGTACGGTAAATTAAATATGTTAGAAGAAACAAATACAGTATATCAAGGTATTAATATCGTAGTACAAATTTATACTAAGAACAACACGTCAATGCCACCACTTTATCATTTCGACATTTCGGTATTCTCTCCTGGCACAGCGTTCCTAATGTTTGGGCGCCTGGAAGCGGAGTTACGCTGCCCCGATGATATATGATAGGTGACGATGATAGTAATGATTCACCAGGAAAAGCCTTAATCCTAAATTTAATGAATATGTTAATGATGATAATGATGACCAGATGATGTTTGGGAACTCTTTGGGACTTACCGTTTCCTGAGATTTGTCTTAAAGGTGAGAAAAATCCCCGAAATAAACCATCACCCGGGCCCACTACGTGACAAGGCAGCACGCTACCCCGGGACCACTGCAGTGGACACAATTAAAATACTGTTTAGAAATAAATGCCCATGAAAAAATAATACGTCAACGAGATGAATTAATCTCCTCGCTTTTTTTACTGAACCAAGACGAAGTTACCGAAAAACAAATAATGAAGTAAATTATGGTTTTAAAAAAGTTCATAGAACATTGATTAATAATTATCAGTTACGCGTATGATACACTACTATTGAGAAAACCCTACAATATCAATGCTCTCAAATTTTAATTAGCTGCAAAAAATATACTACATAAACGTTTCAGTAAACAAAGGTATAAAAAAACTGACTATATGAGTCTAAAACTAGAGAAAGGTGTGAAATCAGTGTAACAGATTCTCAATTGTTAATATTTAGTACAGAAATTAACACTGTAATCGCGTTATAATACATCAATCTAGTATGGCGAGTAACATTAATGGTTTTAACAGTATTATATAAAGCAATAAAATATTAGCGAATACAAATTAAAACAAGATTCATAAATCGATCTAAGGCTTATGTTAATATATGTTAGTAACTGCAGAGCTAGAACACAGAGAACCAAACACATGCTTTAAACGAATAATTCAGGGAACATTGAAAATTAAATATTAAGTAATGAGAAACAAAGTGAAAATATTAGGAATGAATTTGAAATAGAAACTCTCGACAGTTTGATAAATTAATCGGAATACAAAATAGAATGAACACATCGACGGTATGGAAATTACGAGACTAAATAAATAAATACCCCCAACTCGTGTCCAACTCGGGGTCAGGTCGAGGAATGAGATGAGATGATGCCCCTATATTTATAGAGGTCTGTGAACGACAAGGTTGCCCACCGACCACTCCTGACTCATGAAATGTATGAGATGAGTATGGAGAAATGGTGTAATGAAATTTGTGGCAGGGGAAAACGGGAGAAATCCCAAGAAAAACCTGTCCAAACTTCGTTTCGTTCCATGTGGGTTTCCTGGTGGACAAAACGAAGCTTGGGCAGGTTTTTCTCGGTGTTTCTCCCGTTCTACCCTTCTACAAATTTCATTCCATCATTTCTCCATACTCACCTCATCCATTTCGCTTCATTTCATTCATCCGCCCCTGTGACGGTGCGTCAGGATTAGTCGGCCGGCACCCTTTTCGTTCACAGAACTCATTAAATATAGGGGATTCATCTCTTCTCATTCCTCGACCCGACCCTGAGTTGGATACGAGTTGAGAATATTTTATATTTTATTTAATTTCCGTTTTTTATTGTGGTATTTAAGAAAGTATAGCTCGCGCACTCTAAAGTAATGAGTCCGTGACATCATTGGTGTACTTTGGGAACCGAGAGGTGCATTGGTACTACTACTAATTGACTTAAACTATTGACTCACCTGTTATTACTGAAAAGGCATTTGAAATGTGAATGTGTACTTATAAGTTATTCTAAGTTAAACTTAGATTAACTGACTGCAAAACTATCGCGTATAGCACACGGCAGGAACCATCTCAACACTGATAGAAACAACAGGACTCAAACTTCACTTGCATAAATAGAAGTGACTTATCTATACCCTTCATATTTAAGTTATTTTCTCATATACAGGGCAAGTCAAAATGTTGTGCAGGTTTTCAGAAATTTATTATGTGAAATGTAATGAACATATAATATCGTGAGACATATTGTATGAAAGGTAAACTCTCAAAGTTTAGTTGTCCACTTCTAAAGTTCCGCGTTCACCCGCAAGATGTCAACAGCAGAGCAGTAAAGGAAAATGGCGTTGACTGGGGATCAGAAGTCTTTCTGTGTGCTTGATTACCATGTAAACAACTCTGTGACTAGTGTTCAACGACATTTCCGTACCAGATACGATAAAGACCCGCCGGATGGGAGATCCATTCGTAAGTGGTACACACAATTAGGGATTCAGGCTGTATCTGTAAACGAAAATAGACTGGCCGTCCGTCGACGAGTGAAGAGACAGTCGAACGCGTTCGCACATGCTTCGTGCGGAGTCCACAGAAATCCACCTACCGGGGAGCGACAGAACTTCAACTACCACAAAAAACTGTATGGCGGATTCTCCGGAAACGTTTACAGATGAAACCCTACCACTTGCAACTGGTTCAAGCCTTAAAACCCGCCGATTTATGCTTTGCGAGCGTCCTTCTGTGTTGATTTTCTCGCATTAATGGAAGAGAATGAGTTCCATGAGAGGGTAGTTTACAGTGATGAAGCGACTTTCCACCTTTCAGGAAAAGTGAATAGACACAATGTAAGGATTTGGGGAACTGGTAACCCCCATGCAACTCTGGAACATCAACGCGATTCTCCGAAAGTGAATGTCTTTTGTGCCATTTCCCATGCAAAGGTTTATGGGCCCTTTTTCTTTCATGAACGTACTGTGAACGGACATGTTTTCCTTGATATGCTACAACAATGGCTCGTTCCGCAGCTTGAAGCGGATAGTCCAGATTTCATTCTGCAGTTGGATGGTGCCCCTCCACATTACCATGGCAGTGTTCGAGACCATTTGAATACGGCTTTACCACAACGCTGGATAGGCCGTGCATCTCAGGGTGATCAACAACTCATTCATTGGCCACCTCGTTCACCAGATCTAACCCCGTGTGATTTCTTCATGTGGGGTCTTGTAAAGGATCATGTTTACGTACCACCACTTCCAACAACACTGCATGAACTGCGTGCCCGCATCACAGCAGCCATTGCTGATATCGACCGCGGACTGCTACAGAAAGTTTGGCAGGAGATTGAATATCGGCTTGACATCTGTCGTGTAACAAAAGGCGCTCACATAGAAACCTGCACAACATTTTGACTTGCCCTGTATAACGACTACGTATTTCCTGACCTTGACGAATGCCTAAAATAATCCTAATAGCAAATGATTTGATATTGTTCTGTATTAATTAATAGATTAATAAGCGGCAGATGTTTCATTCCTGGATAAGTATAAATGAAAAGTAAATGTGAAGACCTGTTCATGTACAACAGATAATAAATCTTTGATTGAAACGTTTTTAACATAAAATATAATACATTTGGTGTAACATTTTGAAATATCTAAAAGATATTCATTTCATTTAAGCGCCTATCGAAGTCATGTAACTATAGAGGCCGTACCCATGAAAATTGTGTTTTTCTGTAAGTTTACATACTATACGTACATAAAACGGCGATGTATACACACACACACACACACACATATATATATACATGTGTGTGTGTGTGTGGGTGGGTGCATGGTGCCAACGGCGGAAAAACTACGTTCGAATCATTAACCACCATAATAAGATGATTAGGAGTGAGGGTTACGTGAATGGAAGAAAAAAGTACATTTTCCTCTGATTTTTTTTTCTTTTTCATTGCGCGACAGGCCTAGAAGACCTTTGGCCTACCAAGACTAGTTGCTGGCCTCACATCCACATGTGTTCATCACAGGTGTAGACGATCATCCAGCCAGTGTAGAAATGACATATGGTCAGCATGTCGGATCCCCCAGCCCTAATAGCTGGTTTTCTCAACCTGGAGTCGCTACTTATTGTAGCTATCCGAATGCTTCCCGATGTTGGATGGGCACCGGTCCGATACTGACCGGAATTACTCGTACATGAGAAAATATCTTCCCCTTGGAGAGCTCAAGTCCCGTCACTCTGTACCAAATGCATCTTGCCTTAAGCAATTGGATATGGCGCGAGACCTTCTGTATTTTATCCCCAAGGTCAATCTGTGCATTCCGTTGAAATAAAATGAGAAATGTATTCTCAATAAATCAGTGAAATCGTACGAAGAGCAGCTGAAAACAGCGATTTAAAAATCGCTCTAGCGGCGGTCGCAATTAAACTCGGTTTAAAAAAGAAAAATAACACCGAGTTCAGTAATCGCCTAAATCGCGAGTTAGCAGTCAGGGTTAATCCGAAATCTTCAATATAAGTGGCTACATTTTCATTGCTCTAGCGGCCATAATTTTAGTTTTCTCGTAACAAAACGTCGTATGTTCGATCTATTTACCAATAGTCAACAAGACCTACAGAATAAGACCGTTGTGAGTGGAGTTACACCTGCAATCAAAAATTTTAAAATTACTTTAACGGCAGCAATTTCATTTGTAATTGTTATTATATGTATAATTTAGCATAAGGAAACAAATTCTTCACTACATTCCTCGAGGCAGAAGATCTGTGGGTCGACCTTTTCGGAGATGGCGGGAGACCGTAACGGGCCACTGGGCCTAATACTTGAAAGGACGATGATGATGTAGTGTTAATTATGACTCTATGCTAAATCCTCACCAGTCGACCCCTATTAACTAGTGTTTCCATGTTAATATCTGATACCTTGGTTAGTAGGTTTAAACACTGAGCACAGATTCCATCGAAAGAAACGTAAAGCGGTAGATAATGGGTATTTGATTTAAGACATGTAAAATAAACTGAAACCTGTCAGGCTAAATGTATAGCCCTCTCACACCTAGATTTGAATTTCGACGCTAACGACCTGATATGCTGGCGATCGTCAGTCATTTAAATACAATAACAAACTAACTTTCCGAAAATAAACATGTTCAGTAAATCAAATAAAGACTCGAAATGGTATCAACAGTTCGATGAAATGAAAAGAATCATATACTAGTTGTCCTTACACTGTTAGGATTATTATGTCTAGGACATAGACATGCGTTTATGTTCATGGTAGAAACGCTTATGTGCTGAAATGACCCTACGAACTACACCGGCGGTATCATTGCTGCCAGAAGGGATTATCCCCGATAGATAAGTCAAGAACTATAAACCAGAAAGAGCAGATACTTTTCTCCAAAAGGAGATGATCTTTCTCTGTAAAAACACCGTCAATTTTTTTTTCGGAAATAGTATTGGAGTCCCCAAGCGAGTCGCTGGGTTTTATATACTTTAGTGAATTCTTGGCAAGATGTAAACATAGTGGCATGTTCTTTGGAACGTGGAATGTCGAGATATTATACAGTGGTGGGTCACTTGAAATATTTACACAGGGATTTGATAACTCTCTTTTCAACATAGTCGTTAGCCGAAAGTTAGATAACTGGGCGAAGGTAGTTTAGAATCAGGAAGCTTTATGTTATACTATAGGGGTGCAGCCAGACAAAAAATTCGGAACTTTTTTTATTATTCCGAAGGAGAATCCTCTCAGCTATCAGAGATCTTAGGGTTGTGTGAGATAGGATATCATGATTCTAGAATGAAGTACGGGCCCGAAAATTCCTGGATAGAGGTGTAGGGAGACTTACGACATTGAATTTCCACGTTCGATAGTACCAGTGGTTAGTTTGTTATTATGGTCAAGTTAAGCTACTGCAATAACCAACATAAAAAATGGTTACGATATCTGTCTTGGGAAACCGAGTAGAATTATATTATTAGAATTGCATTTGTGGGCGGATAATATTAACAATTGGTTGGATGTATTTAATAATTATAGTCACGTATGAACTGGATTCAGTTGACCGACGCACGATTGAAGGTTTTAGTGAATGTAGCTTTAAACCTGCGCTCGGTTCGTTAGTTATTGTCAGCTGGTTTCTTAGATAGTTGGTATGTTGCGTCTGGTATTGTAAAATAACGCACGATGTTCTTTGAATGAAGGGCAGTATAGTTTTGTTTTCTATTTTTGATGATTTATTAAACATTAGGCATAACAAATTGGACGGAATATATCTTTAGCGACACAATGTAAAAGGTCGTTCAGAAATGTTTTCTGAGAGGTGTTTTGTACATTAGAAACTTACTTGATGTTATCTGAGAAGTTTGTAAGCATGTAAGGAACATACCTGAGAGTTTTCGTGTACTCAGATTTGATCCTTGGGCAGTCCGTGAAAATTTGTCAGTATACTTCTGTTTCACCTTTATACAATTTGCGTTTTCGTCATTTAAACACCCTTTTTTTAAATCCTGAAAATGCCAAGAAATTACATAAGACATTAAGGGTAAAGAGGCGAGTCACTTTTTTGTAGAATTGGAGTTCGAGATGTCATTCATTTCGCCGTGGAAATGACTATATTTTAGACGTGTGAAAGAGAAAAGAAACAGTTTGTTCATGGGTGTATATACCTTCAAAGTTTGACAAAGAATTAAATAAGTAAATACATTATATTATTAACAAGACTATTTTATTGGTTCCAACGTTGCAATTCATTTAAGCAATGAAACAAGGGTTGTCATGTGGGTTAGTCTCAGTTTGATCTATTAGGTGAGTATTGAGGTAGATGCTAGATGCCACTCTATTTGATCTATAAGTGATAACAGGCTAAGAGATTTCGCCCTGATAGAAAGTGATAACAGGCTAAGAGATTTCGCCCTGATAGAAAGCAAACATTTTTGTGCTGTACATTACATTTCATATATGCAGCGCTTGTTTCATACACATAGTTGTCAGTCTGGTGAAAATGACAGGCAAAATTGTCTTCAGTGATTATTATAATGTAATATTTACAGAGTAGTAAAGTAATAATTGTTATATTAGTATTATATTGTATTCTTCCCAGGTCGCCCTAGTGACTTGAAAATACCATCTAAGTGATTTATGTCTATTAGTATAGATGATGCATAGGCTACCTTTATTTGGGACTCGCCCAAATTAAACATCTAGGGATATAAAGGTAAGAATGACTTTATCTGGCATTTGTATGTGTATCCTTTAAATAGGATATTTCCCATTATAATGTTTTTAATGTCTTTGGTGTTAATTTATTGTTATATAAATATTAATGTTGTTTCTGGTAATGACATTTAAATAATTTGATTGAAAACTTGTTTAATTTTACCGTTTATCATTTAATGAATATGGTAGAGAGGATTTAGTGGATGAAAGTAAAGGAAGAGTACGATTTTCTTGAGCTAAGTTAATTTCATATATCCTAAATTAAAGGTTTCTTCAGATAAGAATATGGCAACCGATGAACAAAGTGATATAGTAATGAATGGGAGGCTACAAGATAAACTATTAAATCAACAACTTCAGAAAGCTTAGGCTATTTAAAAAAAGAAACAAAAGACGAAATGGTTTGATGAGGAATGTGCCGGCATTGTTTAGAAAGGAAATCTAACAAATATGAATTGGTTACACCAGCCAAATCAAGTAAATTTAGAACAATTGGTTAGCGTTAAACGAGAAACCACTAGATTATTAAAGGTTAAAAAAGAGAATATATTACAGAGATGAATAATTATTTTGAAATGAATGCACAAAATAAGATCATCAGAGAATTATGTCAGGGAATTAGGATAGATAGGAAGGGGTTTTATGCTAGAACAAACATAATTAGGAATGCAAATGGATATGATTGTAGATTCGAGGAGTATATTAAATGGACGGATTAGTTGCTTTAATCGGCTATTAAATGTGCATGAAGAACAGGATATTGAAGAGGATGAACTAAAGACAGTAGAAATGTTAGTCGCAGAACCAAGTGCGTTAGAGTTTGGAATGATGATAAAAAATTGAAGATATATAAAGCATCAGGATCGGATGGTATCCCAGCAGAGCTGATAAAATCTAGGGGAGAATAAGTGATGGACAAGATAGCAAGTTGCTTAGTATGATTTGGGAAAAAGAAGCTCTTTCAGATGAATGTAAAGAATCGATTATCGTTTTAATCTATAAGAAAGGAGATAAAAGTGATTGCAACAAGTACAGGGGGATCTCATAACTTACAACTTTATATAAAATTCTAACAAATATATTAGTAAGCAGACTCACTCCCTATATTCATTTCATAATAAGATATAATCATTGTGGATTTAGAAGAAACAGATCTACAAATGATCAGGGTTTTTGCATAAGACAGATTTCAGAAATGAAATGGTAATATAATGACTATATATAAAGTATACGTAGACTTCTAGAAGGTATACGATTCAATTAAGAGGCAGAAGTTATATAGTATCCTGCTGGAGTTCAGAATTCCTTAAGTGTTATTTAGACTTATACGAATTTGTCTAATGTGACTAAGAGTACGGTGCGTGTAGGCAGACAGTTTTAGAATAATTTTAAAATTCACAATGGGTTAAAGCATTAAGAAGCACTATCTCCCCTACTTTTCAATTGTGTACTAGAGCATGCCATCAGAACTTTAGAGGATGAATTGTATTAATAAGCTGTTAGTTGATGCTGACGATGCAGTTAGTATTAGGCGATAGAGAAGTGATACAAAGGTCTACTGAGTAACATCAAGAAATTGTGACTGAAAGTAAACATCAATTACACTAAATACTTGTTCACACATAGAAATATTTCAATTAATGGAAATAGACATTTCATGACAAATGAGGAAAATTTATAAAAAGTGGCTGAATTGAAATACTTGTATTTAAGAACTACTCTTATAAATATGAATGAGATTCATAAGGAAATTAAACATAGAATCAATTCTAGAAATGCATGCAATATCTAATACGGGTCTCTTGTCGTCCCACCTTCTCTCAGAATACATTAAACTGAAAATATATAAAATGGTTATTCTCCCCGTTATGGTACATTGATGCGAAACTTGGACTGTTAGTTAAAGGGAGGAGAAAATATTACTATGATGTGAGGAAACAATTCGTAGGAACAATTTTAGACGAAAGGCAGATGAACAGACAGGTGAATGGAGAAATCTTCTTAACAGTAAGCTTCTTGATCTTTATATGAAGCCAGATATACTGTAATAAGAACAGACTGTGATGGGCAGGATAAGTGGCAGGAATGGAGAATGAAGGTCCTAGTAAGAAAAACAGATAGTAAACGCCCAGTTGCTAGACCAAAAATGAGGTGGGAGAGTAACATTAACTATGATTTGAAGGAAGTACATTATAGAGATAGTAATTGGAAAAACAATTAACTCAAGATAGAGATATATGGATAGCTTGAGTCCGCGCGGCCACGCATCTACGGGTTCGATAGTGCCAATGCATTAGTTATAAATAAATATTACATAACGACATTGCTACTTGAGGACGAGGAGATTTATTTTTATTTTATTCTTATTTACAGATGCTTTAATATCTACATACTGGCATAACTAATAGGCTGTGTGTTTTCAGTGTGTTTTTATGAAGAATATAATTGATTTTAATACCAATACTATTACTAAATGTTAAATATCGCCATTACTGCTATTTTATTTAATGACACATTTAAGTCTATTAACGTCGTAGTTCAAATACGGGCGTGCAACTGGTGACAATTTTCTACAGAGTGCTCTTTGTTCATACTTGAGATTCTTTTTTGTTATAAATGTACAAATTGAGACCATGGCTCTAGTTACCTTCCGTATGAACGATTATACAAGATTTTATACACTAAAATTCCATCGGATTTGAAATTCGGAATAAGAAGCGAGCACTATAACCACTAGTCCAGCGGGACCATGAACTGGTGAATGTGAAGAAATGGGCTCCGGTATTGGAATCCTAAGTATGCAGTTGATTACAAATTACCTAGGTAAGTTTGGTCTGAACCGTGGCTTAAATCCGGGACTTCCCGAACACGAATATCGAACGCTTATCTCTTGAGGAACGCTTGCTCTGGGGGTAAAGGCGGCTGTCACGCATGGCTGGCAACCCGGCTGATATAAAGTGCCGATTGTCCAAAAAAGGTAGGAGCCTTAACCTACTACTACCCCAAGGGCCTCCTGAGGCCTGTAGTGGGGTTACTTTACTTTACTTTACTTTATCTCTTGAGGAAATTCGTCTGGTGACGTGCGGGTTTGTTAACATAGGAATAATATAAAAACAGTTGAAAAAATACATATTCGTCCAAACATATGTTACAAAATGCGTCATAGTTTTATATAAAGGCCATGTTTACGTCATTTATTTACAATGAACTTAAAAAAGTTAAAAGAGAAAGGCGCGATAAAACGTTCAAAGCTATATGAAACTCTTTGAGTGTGTGTGTTTTCCACTAACCTTATAAAAACCTGCTCCCTTCTCTCTTTTCAAGAAGGTAAGAAAATTCCGAGCATCTGCAGGCGATAGCTTCATCATTTATAAATGATTCGCCAAAAGCTCAAGTGTCAGATGGTATAAAATCACTTTTTGTGTATATACGTTTGTGTGAGTATATAAGCACACTATATTCTCAACAAAAGACTATATACTTGTTTTTGTACTACCTCCTAATACTTCTTAAAAAAGCTCCAAGCAATGGATGCAAAAACAAAAAGTCCGTTTTGATAAGGAAGATGTAGACTATGTTATCGCATCTTTAGTATCAATGTAACAAAGTGTATCTAAACTTAGTTATAGATACGAAGTTAATAATTTCACTCCTATATGATACACGAGAAGATCAACTTTTTTCTCACGCTATAAATAGAGGATCACAGTGATTGTTGTTACAATTTATATAATCGTGCTTCTTTTCATATATTTACTTTATTCTCAGTTATTATCCTTTTCACTACTGAGATATTTGCAGCCTTTCTAACCCTCCTTGCTGAGTTATTTTTACAATTATTAAAATATTTTTAAATATTATCCTACAATGCTGAAAGTAATAAATATATTTAGAAGACTCACCTTACATGATGTAGATTGTTATATATTTTCCAGAAACACAGAAATATCAATTTTAAATTGCAGGGGAAAATACCACACGCAATACATCATAAAGGGTTGTCCACAACTGGCCACAAATGTACACACAAAAATCTACCCATTCATGTTTTATAAATTTTTAACTATTTTGTTCTTAAACTAATCATAATTCAACACTTTTTCTTACCACATTTAAAATTAATTTATAATAAAATTATTTACGAGTGTGAATTTTTAATTAGGGATGTCAAATATATAATGAAAGTAATTTTCTAAATCGTATTTTCTGACTTAGAAATAAATAATATTTATTACTTTCTTCTAAAATAAGCTGCATAACACTTAGAGGAAACAATAATTCAAAATAACTAAACACTTCAGAATCATCACTTAAGCCTGCATTCACTGAAATTCCTGAATTTTCACTGTTGAAATTGTGAACAGTAGGCATAAAATGTCCGCTACGCCATTGGAATAAATCACGTGAACCACGATTTATTTTTGGCGACTGCAGTACCCGCATGGAATCATTTTCTTCAATATCACTATCACCACTATCTTCAGGAATATATACTGCATCATCACATTCACTAATATCCGATAAATCAGAATCTAATGTTTCCAAAACTTTACCCAACTCCGCATCGGAAAGAAAAACACGACTTGAAGAGGCCATTTTTGTCATCCCTGGAATTCGTAATCACGTGACCGCGAACAGACAGCTAGCACGTTGAAAATTACTTCTTTGTGCATGGGTCTGGATTTGTTTTAATAGGGGGCGACTTAATGCAGGAAGAAACATGGAATAAGTTTATTTATGTTCCTAAGAGATGGCAGTATATGCCTGCTTAGTTTGAAAGCAATGCAATAAGTATTATTTAACTAGCAAGCGTTTGAAGTTGAGAACGGATATACACGCCCATAGCACGGCAAGCATGTTCTTTGCCAACGCATATACCCGTTTGTAGTAGTGTAAAGGTTATAAACTGATTTATGACATATTACGAAACACCATTGAGTTTACTTTGTAAGAATTAAAACATGAAAACTCACAACTGAGATCTTAGTCATACTCAACTAATCACGATTTCTATAGAACGCCTTTTAGGCCTTTCGGAACATATTCCATCTTTAGAATTTTAATTAGTACCGAAGAATTTTAAATAAATATATTCTAAGTTAGCTGAGACCTAAGGTATGAGTTATATTGTTTTAACTTTTAATGTAGAATAAGACAAAACCCCCATCAAATTACAACTTTTTTTGCAAAACGTGAATATATAATAACTTGTGTGGAATGATAAAATTTCATCTTTCCAAATCTCACCTAAATATTAACAAACATTTGAGACCAAAAACAAATTATCATCATCATCATCATCATCATCACTCCAAGGATTAGGCAATTGCCCGTTCCGACTTCATATTGCATCAGCCCAACGTCTTCTAGGTCTTCCAACATCACGCCTTCCTCTTGCTTGATAATTTCTGGCTAACAATGGATATCTCTCCTTGTTCATTCCATCCATGTGATCAATCCATTTCTGTCTGTAATTCGTGACTTTATCCAATAAAGGCTGTACTTTCAATTCTTCTCTTATATCCTCATTTCTTATTCTATCAAGTCTTGTACATCCTTTTACTTGTCTTAGGAACCGCATCTCTGCCGTCTGTATTCTATCCTTCTGTCTTTTCACTGGAGCTCAAGTTTCACATCCATACAATATTGTGGGAACCGCCATAACATTATACATTTTTATCTTGGTTTCTTTTCTAATTTATTTTTGAATGTTCTCTGTATTGTTCCACACACCGTCTGAAATTTATTTATTTTGGAGTCAATATCTCTTTCCACATTGTAGCCAACATCACAGCCCAAATATTTGAAACTAGACACCTGTTCTATACTTTGATTTCTAAAATAATTTTGGTTCTCACTGGATCTCTTCCTCTAAAAGCCATGGTCTTCGTTTTCCTTACAGAATTTTTAGATCGTATAATTTACATATTTCATTTCATTAATGCATGCATTGATTTCTGTAAGTCGTCTTCATTTTTCTGTATTATGATTACATCGTCAGCAAATAAAAGATTATTTATGCACATTTTATTATCCATTCTTATTCCTGGATTTACTAAAACTTTCCATTTATTAAAAATATCGTCTATATATATATTAAACAAAGTGGGTGATAAACTACATCCTTGTCGTAATCCAGTATTTGTTTTGATTGCATCTGTTCTTTTGAATCCGGTATCTATAATTATATTTGTGTCTTCATATAATGTCTTTATTGTTTCAACAAGGCACAGCGGGTATCCTTTCATTCGTAATATTTCCCATAATTTTTTGTCTGTTTACTCGATCGAAGGCCTTATCCAAATCTATAAATCCTATGTGAGTTTCTAAGTTATGTTCTCTTCTCTTTTCTATGAGTTGTTTCAGTGTAAAGACATTGTCTATACATGACCTTCCCTTTCTGAATCCACTTTGATTTTCACTTATTATTACTTCTGTTATGTTTCTCAATCTATTATTTATTATTTTCGTATATATTTTGTAGCCAGTATTCATTAAGCTAATCCCTCTGTAATTCTCGCAATTTCTCCGGTCTCCTCTTTTGAATATATTCTTGACAATTGCTGTTTTCCAAGTGGTTGGAATCCCATAGGTCTGCCAACATATATTAATTAGATGAAGTATTCGTAGTTTTACACAATATTCCACTATATTTGATTAATCCATATTTATATTATCTAATCCTGTTGCTTTCCTATTCTTAGTGGTTTTCAAAGCCATTTCTAATTCATTTATGTCTATTACATCAATATTTTCCACTTTTATTTCTTCCTCATTGTTCTCTTTTCCTTCAATTTCCTCCTTTTTCCAAGTTTTCATAATGCTGGATCCATTCTTGTTCTGGGATTATATTCAATCTGGCAGAATCTTTCTCAGTCTGATTTAGATGTTTCACTAATTTATAACCTATTTCTTGTCTTCCATACATATCATGTTCTACTGAGCTTATAAATTTATCCCATGACTCCTGATGGGATTTTCTTATAATGCTTTTAGCAATTCTCCTTTTCATTTTATATTCTTCATAGGATTCTTCTGTTTTCAGTCGTAAGTATGTATGATATGCTTTTTGTTTTTCATTCACTGCATTTTGTATATTCGCATTCCAAGTTCTCAAGCCCTTCCTATTCCTTATTCTATTTTTCTTTCCTAATATCTCATTTGCTGTTTTATGTATTACATTTGATATATTTTCCCATTCAATATTTATATCTTCTGACGTCGCTATCTCTGATATATATTTATTCATTCTGCTTTCATAATGTTGTCTAATACTTTGATCTTGTAATAAATATATTTTATATACTTCTTCTTGGTTTCTTTTGTTCTTTATGTTATTTTTCCGCCATTTAGCTATTATGTTTATTTTGCTTATCACGAGATAGTGATCAGAGTATATATCGCTGCCTCTATGTACTCTCACATCTTTACCAAGGCTCCTAGCTTGTTGTTTACGATTAAATAGTCAATTATTGATCTTGAGTTATATCCACTTCTTGTATATTTATGTATGTCCTTTTTTCGGAAATAGGTATTCATTATTTTTAATTGATTATAGGCTGAAAACTGTCTCAAATCCTGTCCATTATCATTTATTGTTATTTCTCTATTATTTCCTATTACATTAGGTATAGGGACATTGCCTACTCTGGCATTTAAGTCTCCACTTATTATTAAATGATGATCTTTTGTATATTTATCAACTAATGTTTGTAATGTTTTATAAAATTTTTTGTTTCTTCTTTCTTGCCTTCCTCTGGGGCATACACAGCAATTATCATCATATATCCTCTTTCAATTTTAAATCTGGCTATCAGGATCCTTTCATTTATAAACTCATAGCTATTCAATTTGTTCTTCCATTTTTCATCTATTAAAATTGCTACTCCACACTGCGCTCTTGTTGTCTGTTCTACTCCGCTATACAACATAGTATAGTGTTGTAAGTCCTTTGCTTCCAAAATTGATAAGACTCAGTGTTCGAAGATCCATTAAACACAAACATAAAATATCAAAATTCCACTTCAGGCTGAAGAGGATATGCGTAGTATATTTAGTTTACGCCGCTCTTTAATAAATTAAGTCATAGCGTCCCAAAGAATTGTGGCATAAATCATTCGACAATTTTTGCTCATAGGCTAGTTTTTCTAACGTTTGAGATTATTTAATAATATCCTTAAATCTACCGACACCTGACCCACTCTTCACCTCCCTCCCGAAGGAAGTCAGGCGCAAATTTTCTAAGACCTTAAAAACCCAAAGCCACGGGAACCATCTTGACCTATTAGAAAAGATAACTTAATATCTACTCAAATTACATATGTAAATAAAAATGTGAGGTAATTCATGGATTGTAATTTAAGATATTGTCCGAAAATGGTTGACGGTATCACATTTTAAGTCAACACTTGAATTTAACATAAAATATAGTAAGGCACACGTTGTTTCAGAAGAGATATAGCCTATTTACGTTTAGCAAGTTTTAAAATACATTTACAAAACTATCAGAGCTGCATTTATATGTAATCTCTAGACACAAGAGAATTAAACGTTTCACAGAAGAGAATTTACCCTCTTACCAATAAACCATGTATTACTTTCATACAAGGTTTATTCGCATATCAGTAACGTTCTTATCAATAAACACTGTATAAGCTATAGAGTGTACAAGAGGTGCATAACTTAAATGGGAGTCGTTATACATGCTTTTCCCTGGTAAAAGGGTTGTATAACAAGACAAAATGACGGATTCTTATGATCACCTTACTGATGTTTTGTGTTATTGAAGGAACGTCTCTTTAAATGTTAAAATTCAACACTTTAATGGCCATTCTATGTGTACACTAGACATAAATACTTTTAATAATACACATGCAAGGAAAATTAAGCGTTATAGAATGTCATCTGTTACATTCAATCTCGATAATATTATGATTTTAAAATGAAACACAGATTCACAAAATAATATGATTTATAACAGAGGCTGTGAGACAAGACAACCCGAATGTAGTTGTTCTGTAATATTACATTTAAAAATACTTATAATACAGCCTTAATTTTAGTAATATGTACACACTGATATAAAATAATATGAAGCCTATATTTTTAATTAGAAAATTTCATTACTCTCAAGGTCTTGTTTCAGAGATTTTTACTATAGTCCTTGAAATCCCGCGTTCGATTCCCGATTAGACCATAGCCTTTTTAAAGGGTTATTCTGTGGATCACAAAGTCCGGAATTTAGGATTGCAAATAAATTTAAATATTAATTATTACTTTCGTGGTATCCGGATTTACCAATGAAAACCTTAATTGCATTTGGAATTAATCTTACTTTACTATTGATTCATTTTATGGAGGTAATGCCGTATCATTTAAAGTTATGGAGAAATGTTGTATATATTGTTAAAATAAATAAAAAATAATTACTTGGATATATAACCTTTTGTTTCAAGTAGCTTTGCACTCCACATCTCGCACCTTGTGTAACAAGTAATTAGTACGAACTCCGAGGAGAAACGTGATGCGCTCACAGAAATATTGCGGGAGTGTCTACAAATAAGAGAAAATTCAAATCAGTTCAGTTCTGTGTCTTCCAAAATTCGGATCTTATAGTAGAAATATACTGGTTACGTAAAATGCATTGTACCTTACTGATCAGACGGTTTGCCGTTTATGTACCCAATAAGAGGTAGAAAACTATACACAAATAAAAGCGCGCTCGCATTGAGTATCTAGATGCCCGGGCTTGGGATAGATAGATGTCCTATGATGGAAATCCAAAATTTTTAAATACATTTTTCCATTAATTACAAAATAATATAAATCTTCTGTTTCTTCTGTCCTTTGCAGCTGAAGACAAATCGCCTGTTTTGCGACTACAGTTCATCTGTTGTATGGTCTGTCCAAGTCTCTCCAACTCTGTGGCTGGTTACGTATTGCTTTCAACGGTAACAGCTGTTGTGGAGTTCTCAAAACATGCTGTTTAATACGTTATTTGTTTACAAGCTCTTCCACGTTCTATATATTACATATATCTTCACATATTTTGTCCCTTAATGTTACTACACTTAAAGATCAAATGATATTATTTATCAATTTATTCTTGCTTTACCATTCTGAAGCAGTTCCCACCCCTCATTCCCATACAAAATAGCTTGCTTTGAGATTATATTGTGGAACTATATTTGAATTTCTTTCCGCACTTCTATGCCAAAATTTCGTTTCTAATTGCCATTTATTTTATTATATTATATTACATTTCTCTCGAAATCTTTGTGATGATTAAACTAAGATATATGACATCTTAAAATAAGAGATCAGTTATCTGTTCCAATATTTAATTGTGTATGGCAATGTTTACCCTTAAAATATGTATCCCAATGTATTCCATTGTTTTTCTTCTTCAGATTAATATTATTATTCAATAGAATTATGAGACAAAAATTTGATAAGTTTAAAATAGTGTTTATTTTGTGAAAATTTACTATAAACATAATTAATGTGTCTGTAAAATGTCGATGGATTCTGTCGCTTTCAATGATTTTTTCAAGATGTAAGAATCCTGAGCATGAATACTTTCGGAAGAAAATAAAAGTCATTGCATCTCTCTCCTACACTCACGGCACATATAAATTCTCAAGCCTGAAGAATGAGGCATCTGAACAAAAATATGTCGAACATTCACCTCCGTATTAGAATTAAGTCGGTATTTATCTGAGCTGTTAAAATGCGACGTTATATGAAATACTATATATTGAAAATTCAATTTCATTAAGTTATAAGGAAGATTATTTTTTCTGACAACACAAAACATACTATTAATTTGAAATATCTAGAATCATTACCACATGACACTTCCCTAGATTGGAATTATATTGTAACTAATGACGATATATTGTATATTTGTGCTATGCTTGCCAGAATAAAATAAAACTGAGTAATCAATACTGGAAATAATTCTTAATAACTTATTATAAAATTTTAAAATTAAAAATATGTTAATTTTCCATAAATCTTAAGTTTATTATACATTTTAACACATTTGCCAATGCAACTGCGGTAATCTTGATCTACATTGCCAGTCATATGTCTGGAAATCTGTAGCTTGCGAAATGCAACGGACATGTCATTATAGGGACGAATGCACTAAAATGGGCGCGAGATACAGTTGGAATGTATGTTTGTGTCGTATGTCTGTCCATTTCAGCGGCAGAGCGAAGCAAACATAAATTACAGCCCTCTGTAACAAATAGAAATGTTGTCCTTCTCCTGTATGTATACCATTCACAACTGTAACCTTGACACGTGGATTTTGTCCTCGTGAAGACGTTCTATCACGTATCATTAACTTCTACTAAAAGTTAAACTACATGTATTCATTGCACGGTATATATATATATATATATATATATCCTGAAACCTGTTCTATTTGAAGAACAAATTAAAGAAGATTAGGTAAAGCAGACATTAATTTGGAGATAAAATAGTAGATAAATTAAAAATACAGAAATAAGCTAAGAACTAAAACTAAAGAGAATATGAATGTTTAAGAGAAAGAAAATGGAATAGGTATCAACATCTTCAAAGAATTGTACAGAATGATTTCCAAAAATGGTACTAGAGGAACACCAGACATAGGAAAACTGAAGACAAAATAAAGAAAGAACTATAAAGACAGAACGCTCAATCAACTCAGCTTTATGAAGACGAATTGAATTAAAGTAGACTGTACAGTGTTGTGTAAGTTGTAGGTTGGACACACCAGGTTCTAATCCCTTGACCAATACCGCCATTTTTGGGATGGGCCCGTGGCTGCGAGGGTTGACCACAACCTTCCTGTGACCCCTTCTGCTCTTTTTATATTGCTCAGGCTAGGAGTCAAGAGGCAGAAACCTGGTGGGCCACACTAGATCCCCGCAATCACATATTTTCTACCCCTGTGGATTGCCGACCAGATTATTTTTTTAACATGAGACGGGGTGAAGATTCATATGAAATGAATGATAAATGAATTGACAATACGAGGAGTGATGGGGGAATGGAGCTTATTGCTGAGACGGAATTCGAGAAATAGCAGAACTCTGAAAAACCGTAAAAGTCCCGATATGCCCCACCACCTATACCCTCTGGCACCGCCAGGATTCGTACCAGGAATCTCATTTGGGACAGCTGCATCTCCCGAAACGGCTTTTACACAATAATATCGAAGTTGGCTTATCGTGTATTTTAAAAACAATGATTAATTAAGTAAACAATATATATCCATCAATTTGTGCCCCTCAATCAATAGTAATGTTGTGCTACTATGCGGAGGTGCTGTAGGAGGAGGTAGGAAGTATTTTGATTTGCCGGTACTATTTATCAGCTCAGGCCATTAGCGTTGTAGTTTAAATCTGAGAGTGGAAGAGCAGACAGAGGCCCCTTACTTCAGACTTTAGGTTATTTTATCTACGACATGGGACCCATGTCACACAGCCAATCTCGACCCTGGCCGAACTTGAGGTGTGTGCATGGTAACCGCTATATATATATATATATATATATATTGCCATAAACCATCTAAAAATGAATTCTCATATTACATATTTTTTGTTTAATTTCTTATTTTAATTCTCGCAATATTATTATAATATTAGCATTTATTTTATTTTACGAGTGTATGCTGAGAAAGTCGTTTTTTTATACCAAGGTATAATATAAATATGGAACAACAAATCATACAGACAATAAATTATAAAAATTTCAAATGATATGTGACATCATTCATAGAATACTGAAATATAAAACAAGAAGGACTCAAGACTGAAGTTCTACAAAACAATAGCAGTACCGGTATTTTGGTATTTTTATAGGGTGGTGAGTCTTGGGTAACAAATAAGAGGAGTTCGAGTAGAATACGAAGTGGTGTTCTAGGAAGGACAAAATTATTCACAAAATTGGACTACATAAGAAATGAAGAAATAAGAAATAAATTAGAAATATATTCGATACATAATAGAATTCAATAACACCGCGTCGGCTGGGAAAAGCATATTCAGAGGATGGAAAAAACAAGATTGTCCAAGATAGCATATCATTATAAACCAGAGGGATTATGGGATTTAGGAAGACCTGGAAGAGATGGAAGAAACCATTGTGAATTCGGAACAGGTGAATCGCCTAAGCCTTGTACTATTTTAAGTAAATAAAAATAAAAATATAATTAACTGGGAAACATAATATATCGGAGATCCAACCAAACCAGCTGCATCTGAAGCAACAACGTTACCGCTAGACCGCCGTTAAAGTTGGAGATTAACATTGATGTGGAGATTGAATCTAATCCACCACCACTTCTGGGATTTCAGAAGCTTTCTGAATTTAAAGAACATTCTCATGTTTCAACAATAATCTAGAAATTAAGATCATTAAAAGTCTCCGTTAATAAGTAACACAATTCTCACACTATATCATAAACATTTGATATACTTAGAACATACAGCAAAAAAAATCCAATCCATTATAAGTTTACATTTCACCTTATTTCTATAAAAAATGGTCTCATAGGAAATGGTTTCAATATGGAGAGAGGCACTAGAACGATAATACTTGTTCGTGTAATAGTATACTCCCAGTCCTCAACCGGATTTTATGAGATCCTGAAAGTTTTTAAACTCCTTCCTTTAAGAGAGAGGGAGAAATATAGAGACTTTCCTATCGCAAACATCTTCAGTTCCTCAGAGTCATGTACAAACTTCAACAAAAGTAGCCCAAAGGTTTCATTTGCAGCGATAAAGTTGCCTTGGAGATATTTGAAAGCACTTTGCTTTCCAAATATTTTTATCTAATGTGTAAAGTTTAAGTATTACTTTGTTACTTCTGGCTCATGAGACCATTTCCTTCATATTACATTAATTAAAAATTATAATTGAAAATAATCTCTATTTATAATGATAATACTTACTTACTCACTGACACTATCGAACCCGTAGGTTCATGGCCGCGCGGACATAAGCTCTCCATACATCCCTATCCTAAGATAATGTTTTCCAATCATTCCCTGTATAATCTACTTCCCTCAAATCATAATTAATGTTGTTCTCCCACCTAGTTCTTGGTCTACCAACTGGGCGTTTTCCCTCTGGCATTCCTACAATAAGCTTCCATGCAAGTCTTTCATTCCCCATACGCGCGACATGTCCTACCCATCGCAATCTACGAGACTAAACTGTTCTTATCATATCTGCCTTCCTATAAAGACCATGTAGTTCATTGCTATGTAGTCTTCTCCAGTGACCTGTCTGTTGATCTCTCTTTGGTCCAAAAATTCTCCTAAGAACTTTATTCTCATAATGATAATAATACATATAATTATCATTATTATCATGGATGCAAGAAATAAGAACGGAAATGAGAACTAGAGGATTGGAGGGCATGGAGTGGATGGATACAGACGAGTGGAGAAGAAAAATAAAACTTTAGGCAACGAAAGATTTGTAAACATTAAAAATCTGATAATTATTATTATTACCATTATTATTATTATTATTATTATTATTATTATTATTATTATTATTATTATTATTATTATTATTATTATTATTATTATTATTATTATTATTATTATAAAATTATTAAATATGGAAAAAAAAAGAAACAGAGATAAGAAACAGGATCAATATAGGAAAGTATGCTATATCTGCCCTAAATGGAATAGTATGGGACAAACATATCTTCAAAGAAACAAAAAAAAACTATTTTCAATTCAATAATCAGAATCATTATTACCTATGGAGCTGATGTGTGGGCTTTAAATGCACAAAAAAATTACTCACCACTGAAATGGACTACTGGAGACGTGCTGCACGAATATCCAGGAAGGATAAAATCAGAAATTCATACATAAAAGAAAAAAAATCTGGTACAATATTCAATATTAGATTTTATAAAGAAGAAACAATTAAATTGGTACGGACACATTAGAAGGATGAAAGAAGGAAGACTACCTAAGACAATCATGGATTGGGAACCACAGGGAAAGAAAAAGAAGGGTAGACCAAATATTACGTGGATTCAGGGAATCAATGAAACTAAGAGAGAATGGGAAATAGAAGAAGATATATGGATGAACAGACAAGAATGGAAAAATGTGTTGAAACAAATGTGTAGTTAACTGTGAACATGGGTACCGGAAAAATGTATATTCATTGTAAAAGGCGGAATAATAAAAATATTATTATTATTATTATTATTATTATTATTATTATTATTATTATTATTATTATTATTATTATCTTCTGAATCCTTGGTTAAAGTAAACGAAGACCATAGTCTAAGACAGCACAGAATAGCATATGAACGGGTTAAAGATACAGTGGTGCAAGTCATTTTGATCGCCAGTAAAATTGTGACCATCGGTGGCTTTCAAATTGAATTAAATTCTATGTTTGCGTTAAATTTTAATTCAGATGACACCCTTAAAATGATAAGGTTGCAGTAAAGTTTCGTTCTTAAATTTATTGTGGTATTTTTTGTCTTATGTTAATTTCTAGAGAACAAGCAAACTGCAACTTAAACCCATCCATATCATAAGGGACGCAACAACCTAAGGTTACACATTAACCCTTAAAAAATAATGTATCCTGCATGATATATTGGTTTAATATTATTACTAACATACTGATACTCGGCGTGCGTTGCTACGCCTAAATAAATGAAAATTAATGTGCTTTTATATTATAATCAATACGTAAAAGGAAAAATAATTATAAATGTATATTTTTTAGATACCCCGTGCTGATTATCCCGATAGTTTTTACATAAATGAGCTAAAATACAAAAAATAATGTATTTTATGTTTAGTTAAATAAGTAAAGGGAAAAATGTATATCGTAATTATTTTTAGATATCCCGTGCTGTTTACCCGGCATTGTCCGATCTTCTTGGCATAAATGAGCTGAAAGACAAAAATTAATGTACTTCTTATGATTAGTTGATTAATTAAAATGAAAAATAATTATAAATGTATATCGCAATTATTTTAAGATTCCTCGTGTTGATTATCTGTTGTTGCCCAAAAATCTAGTTATCTCGATCTTCTTGGCATAAATGAGCTAAAAGATAGAATTCGTTATTGTGGATTATCATAAGTAATGCCACGAGTGATTTCCAAATTATCGATAAATTCACGACTCACGAAGTGAGGAGTGAATTTATCTAGAGAATTTGGAAATCAAGAGTGGCATTTGTTAGGACTATTTAACGAATAAAATTAAGCTGTTTACTCACAAATCATTATTTAACTATAGTTATTTTAAAATATTTATATATTTAATGTAAACGGCGATGTTTGAAAACAAATGAGAAACGATAGGTACGCTTCTACTGCTTCTTTTGTTTATCACTGCAACCAGATCATACTATTTATTGCCAAAGGAACGCAATATTGTAAGAATGCTCTCTAGTGGAGAAAAATGAAACACATCAATCTGTATATTAATTCATTTCTGATGTCGTATGATGTAAATATGACAATTATATTTTTCTCGATTATTACCTGGGAAAAAATACATTTAAGAAAGTGCAAACAGTGGTTTCTTTTTTTGGTGGTATAATCAATTGCTACAAATGTTGACATGTAAGCACTATTATATACAATCTGGTAGCCGTATTTGTTATAGGCTCAGTCACTGCAAAATAACGGTCAGACCTGTTCAGAATATTAAAAAGGAGGAGCTTTGTTTAATATATGATAATCCTAACACTGATAAATATTTCGTGAAACACGACTCTGATTGGTTGTAAAACAGAAATCATTGAAACGTGATTGGTCATTGACTCCCATTTGGGGCATGAGTTAAATAGTCCATAAAAGACTACCCGCCATATGCTGCTATGCTTGCACAGGAATCTATGTACTTGTCTCGATCTTCGTGTCATCAATGAAAGACAAAAATGGTTATTGTGAGTTATCTGTAAGAGATAAGCATATGCTATCCCTGATTTTTGTAGAGCTTTGTGAGATATTCAATTCTGTGTACATTAATTTTGAGTATTTGTTATGGTTTAGGCAGCGTAAGCCATTTAAGCGTCCAATGAGCTACTTTTTTCATGTTTTCCACTACAAAGGTCGATTGTTAAGGGCGTAGGAGTTGGGTATCACAACTGTCTTGTGGCCTATGTTAATCCCGCGAATCTCCTGAACATTTTCCAAAAAGTCCGATTACAATCGGATGAACGGTATGGCCGCGCATTAAGTACAAACAAACAAACATTTTTAAATATTAGGTTTTTCATACAAAATTGAAAACAAATGAGTATAAATAATTAAAATGTACATATAATTTCATAATAGGCCAACTGGGTAATGGCTTACAGTTATATATGATTTTGTTTTCACTGCGATCAGACACATTTAAATAACTGGCACGAGAAATTCGTTTTTAGGCCAATTTGCGAGTTAAAATCATTCCAGGAATAAAACCGAGGTCGCCGTGTTGGAGTGGAAGGAAGAAATTCCACCGAATGCGATACGTTAGTTAACTAAACTGTTATTAAAATTATTCTGTTTGTTAAGTGGACATAATACTGCAACTGATTAAAGTAAATATTTCCAGTAATTGAAAATTAAACTAATATCAATATGATTACATGTTGGTAATTATCCGACCAACTTTTTACCTTCCCTGCATAGGTTATCATGAAACAGATACACGATTACTATATTTGAAATATGTTTACATAGTTTCAGTTTGATTTATATTTTATATGGTTTATTTAAATTGTGACACAAAAATGACTGCAAATTTATAATTAATCTTGAAATTTTACTTCTTTCGTATTTCGGAATGATACCATTCAATACATTTATATATTTCATGATAACTAACTCACTGGAACTATCGAACCCATAGGTGAATGTCCGCACGGGCATAAGCTCTCCACATATCCCTATCCTGAGCTAATATTTTCCAATAGTTCCCTGTATAATCTACTAGGGTAGATCAACTATAGATTACGTTTTTACAATGGTCCAATTTGTAGAAAAAAGAAAAGAATTTAATTTACCCACGTATGTAGCTTTTGTTGATTATACTAAAGCATTTGATAGTGTAAGTAGAAATAATTTATGGAACATATTAGAAATGAAAGGAATTCCTCAACACCTTATAAGAGCCATTCAGAGTTTATTATAGAAACACATTTTAAAATAGACAGCGGAGATAAAATTTGTAAACAAAAAATATAAATAAACCAGGGAGTAAGACAAGGGTGCCCGTTGTCACCAGTATTATTTAATTTATACTTGGACCATGTCATAAATGAATGACAAGAACAAATTAATATAAAGTGTATTGACAATTCTGCTTTTTGCAGACGACCAAGTAATAATCACAACATCAGAAAATGCTTTACAACAATTCCTTTATACTTTAAATAATAGGCCTATCTCTCTAAAATACAATTTAAGAATATCTACATGTAAAACAAAAATATTAGCTCTGAAAGGAAAATGTGCAATAACAACAAAAATAGTGATAAACAATGTAATTATAGACCAAGTTCAGAATTTTAATTATTTGGGATGTCATTTAGGTAATGACAGAAATTTAGATAAACACACTAAAATACGATTCAATTATCTATGTGGCACAATTAAACGTACTTTATTGAATAAAACTAGAACATAAACTATTTTAAAATTTTACAAAGTATTGGCAGTTCCCTCTTTTATCTACGGATATGAAACCTGGACATTAACAAAGGCAGATAGTAAACAAATAGAGGCTGCAGAAATGAAGATGTTGAGAGCAATAGCAGGATACCAAAGGACCGATGAAAAGAAAAACGAAGCTATAAGAACAGAACTTAATATATTTAATCTCTGTGAAAAAATAGAATATTATCGAAATGCTTATCTTCAGCACGTATTACGAATGAATGAACAGCGCATACCCAGAAGAATGTATAATTATAAACCAAAAGGGAGAAGATTGTTGGGAAGACCATTGAAGAGATGGAAGGACCAATTCGAACTATAATGAGATCGGAACAGCCCATTGGGCTTAACTCTTGTTGTTGTTGTTGATGATGATCTACTTCCCTCAAATCATAGTTAATGTTATTCTCCTACCTCATTCTTGGTCTACCAACTACAAGAAGCTTCCATGCACGTCCTTCATTTTCCATTCCTGCCATCGCAGAATATGTGTCTTAACTGTTCTTATTATATCTGGCTTCTTGTAAAGACCATGTATCACTGTATGTAATATTCTCCATTCACCTGTCTATCTCTATTTGCTCCAAAATTTTTCCTAAGAACTTTATTCTCAAATACTCGTAATCTCCTTTCCTCCCTTAAAGTAAGAGTCCATGTTTCGCATCCATATAATATAAGTGGTAGGATAACAGTTATATATTTTTTAATATTTTATTTAATCTCCCTCATGAGGCAATACAATGCTCTGGAAGGGTACGCAATAGGCGGGTAGCGGAACTTTGAATATCAGACAAATATTGGTTGAACTTTCCGTTACTCATAGGAACATAGAACTCTAACAACCCACATATATAATAGTTTTGTAAAATTAATGTAAATTATGTAAAGTCATATTAACTAACTGACTGTCAGGTGTGAATCAGGAGGTTCATCACACTCTTCACACATCCCTATCTTCAGGTAATATTTTTTAATCATTCTCTGTATATATTGGAAGTTATTGCTAAATTTGGGTATATTTTTCTGAAACAGATTCTAAATATGTCACTTTTAAGACCAGCATCCACACCATCATAAATTTAGATTATGATACTTTGCTATGCTTTCTGAAAAATCAGGTATCTACAGCAAAACGAATATGTCGTTGTGTAGTTATTTATTACTTGATGGTTGAAACTAGATTTGAAGTAGATATCGGATTTTTAAAGGACGCGTATCAATTCTATATATAGGTCTACAGTTCCGTTACATAAAAATGTAATCTTGATTATTTTCACAACGAAACTGTGTAAATGAAACCTCATTTTGAATAACGTTTTCGATTTAGATATAATCAGCTAATTATATATATATACATCCTAACACGAATTATATATATTTCGTGTTAGATTCTTTTCCATTTATTAAGTTTCATGCGCCCTCAAATTCGCTCGCAACTTGAGATGTAATTTTCTATTGGTATAGTATAAATTGTTTTCTACACGAAAACACATCTTCACAACAAAAAGATAAAAATCCAGAGTGTGGCTTCCTACGCATGGGCAGTAGTTCCACATCCTATTTAATGCAAATAGAAGTATCTCTGATCAGACGTAAGATGCGTCAAGTACAATTACCGAGCCCTTTCACGCTCATGTTTGAAACGCGTTTCTAACGATTTTATATACAAAAGAAGATCATAAAATACTACCACATAACACATAAGCTATAGTAAGACTAAAGTGTTTCTTAGTATTCAGGTTACATGTAGCAACTTTAAGATTTCGCGTGATACATTATTTTCGAATAAGTTGGTAAGGGTACCAGTGGAGTTAAATTTATTTTTCGGAATAATAGTAGCATTTATTGACAATTTATATTCGAAAAATATATACACTTACAATAAGGTGCCCGTTAAGCCGTTCGTGGCTCTTTCTGTGCACCCATCTAAGTGCTCGAACTACTGATCTACTATTTATGAGTAGCATATATTAATTCAATATCATAGACAATTTGATAAAATTGTATCTACATTAACATTTTCAATTATAAATTTACCTGCCGTGCACTATTGTCCAATTTATTGAATTGGTACTTATCTAGGTTTAAATTTGTCATATGTTAAAATTGAATATATTAATGACAAAATAAATAAATTTAATCGAATGTGTGGCACTATTAAAAGAACCCTAAAAACACAAGAAAAGAAACAAAAATTAAATTTTATAAAGTAATGGCTGTTCCTGTATGATGTATGGATCAAAATGTTGGACGATCACTAAAAGACAAGAAAAAAGATTGGAAGCGGCTGAGATGATATTTTTAAGAAATATAGCAGGATATATTCTGCTGGATAAGAAAAGGGATGAATATATAAGAAAGGAACTAAATATTTTCGTACTTACAGACCGAATAATTAAATGTAGGAACGACTGGAAAGAACATATTGATAGAATGTCAGAAGGAAGATTTCCAAAATTATTGCTAAGTTATATACCGCACGGAAGCAGAAATGTTTGACGCCCACAAGATGGTCTGAACAATTTTAACAATTCTAGCTTTCTTGAAACCGAAACGAGCCAACAGGCGTAATCCCTGGATGATGACAAAGATAATGATAATGATGATTGAATTGGTACTTAAAAGTTTTTTTTCATATTTTCGAGATATTAATAATTGTTTACTTCAAATTTTAAATAAAGTTGGATTAATTTATTTTCTTTAGGTAAATTATATTGGTTAGTGTAGTTATGAAAAGATAACATTATATATATATATATATATATATATATATATGTTTCAATTAAATTTTGACATTTTGTATTGACGGCCAAATATGACATAAAAATAACTTTTTTTACCCCTTTTCATGTTATATAAACGTCAAATAAACGTTTATTTTCCTTTTCGTGTCATATTTGGCATTCATTTATATATATCAAAACATAATTATAACATCGATTTAAAAAAGCATCACTGTAATAAGGTAAATATTCTCTTTAAATTCTTACTTTTTATAGGAGCCATGAGATAGCAGTTCGAAAATTATTATAGATAACCATATATACGATAATAAATAATAGTTTTAAAAAACTAAAACAACACGCTTTATTAGAAAACCGAACTAAAAAAATGAAAAAGAATTTTAATTTCCAACATGCTTGGGATAAATAATTTTACCATCAAAAGCGTGGGGTGCTCTTTATCAATTAAAATATTTTATAATAAACAGATATTGGTAAAAGTAAAGTCTCTAAGAAGAAAATGTAAAAATCATAAAAAGCACCCCACGCTTTTGATGGTAAAATTATTTATCCCAAGCATGTTGGAAATTAAAATAATTTTTCATTTTTTAGTTCGGTTTTCTAATAAAGCGTGTTGTTTTAGTTTTTTTAAACTATTATTTAATTTTTAGTTTTTAGTTTTAATATTTTACAGAATAAGATAAAAATGTAAATATTTTTAAATTCGATTCTATTGTAGTATGAGCCGAAAGTAGTACTCTTCTAAAAAAAACTCCCGGCCGGATTTGAACCAGCGACCTATAGATTACAGATATTATATATCACTGGAGTGTACCGCTCTACCAACTGAGCTCTTACAACGATTGACTAAAAAGTTGACAAGTTCTCAACCTATTATACCAGTTTTAATTTTTTGATTTTTTGATGAATCTTGCCAGAATTCTAGAAACAAAATATGAAATTATTGTATTGTAACGGGTCCTTTACAAGTACACAAAGTTTCAAGTCGATCCAATGTTTCTAAGTGGGTGAAAATAGTGTTAAAAATTTCCGTTACGTAGATACAAAAACACTTTTTTTTTCTGATGATTCTGGCCAGGATGTTAGAAAAAAAATATGGAATTATTATATTGTCACGGGTCCTCTACACGTATACAAAGTTTCAAATCGATCCAATGATTTTAAGTGGGTGAAAATCGCGATAAAAGATTTAGTTACATAGATACAGGTCAAGCTAATATAAAGCGTGTAAAAATAAATGTTTGAGATGCCTGAATGGCGCGATTGGTAGAGCACTAACATATATAGTTAAAGGTCTCGGGAAGCAAATAATCGTATGTTTAGATATTTGTAGTGTGCAATAAAACTACTTAATTCTGAATAATGGTTTAAAGTACAGAAATATTTTCTTATACATCATGATTACAGTTATTGCAGTGTACAATAATGTACTTCCGAAATGCAAGAAAGTAAATCTCATGCAATTAGCACGTAGACGATTTTTATATTTTGAAAACTACGTTCCACGTCGCACGACGTAATAGGAGCTAATAAAAAAATCAAAAGTATGAGGGTTGCTTGAGATTTCCTGACTGAGCAACACGTCCCTCATTTGCACATTTCTGCGGACCCAGTGTTCTTCTTTAAAACACTTTTAAGTTTATTTGCTACTCTTTCTTTAACAGTTCACACTTCACTCAGTGTTTCTGAAACTTGTTCTATTGTCTCGAGAGCTTCCGGCATTGTTAGTTTAGATTATTGTAAATTTTATATTGTATTTGCAATCTTACTGAAATTATTTGGAATATAAGAAAGGTCTTCTAACAAATCTGGTGAAATTATTTGCTTCACTGCACTGTAGCGAGATTTCGTGTATCGTCAAACACATTAATTATGCTTACAATTTTACCATAATACGGGTCATAGTATAGTGCATGCAGCCTGTAGTCATGTTCCCCACCGAGTTACAATAATTGTCTATGGAGGCAGAGGAATCCCAGGTGCCATTTATTTAAATATTTTAATTCTTGATGGTCCCTTGAGAAAAATATTTTTAATGTTGTTTATAAATTTATCAACACCCGGAAAACAGGTTCTAATGTCTTCCGCAACTCGGTGGAGACCATGTGCTAGACATTGTAAATGCATTAATTTTGGATATGATTGCTGTATTGTTTTAGCAGCTTATCTCATATATGAAGTCTCATCCGTAATAAATAATAAAGTTTTTTTCTTAATACCGACAGGCCACAGGAGGGACAATGAATCATTAAACAAGCGAGTAATTGTATAATGATTAACCTCCTCCATCTCTTCGGATGTTAAGATAAATGTTTTAGCTGGACCATCAGGCGTTAGAATACCTACAATAACATTAGTGACTGACCTATGAGCGGCACCTATTGTTTCGTCTATAGACAAATAAATGTTTCATCTGCTACTTGATCCCTTATGTAGTTTAGGCATTTTTCATAGGCTGTTGGTAGATATGTTTTTCGCAATTGTGTTTCTGAAGGCATTTTTCTGTTAGTATATTTGTTCACTTAGCTCTTCAGAAGACAATTTACAAATAGCAGCATATAAATTAAACGAAATAGCAAATACATTCAATATGACAATCTCTGAAAGTAAATCGAAAGTAATGACATTCAACGGGAAATATCATATGAGGTGTAAAATCAATATTAATAACAGTATAATGCAACAGGTGAACAATTTTAATTATTTAGGATGCAACGTATCATACTGCCAGAAGGAAGATATTAGTATTAAATTAAATAGATTTTACAGAATGTGTGGCACTATAAGACGGACACTGAAAAATAAAACTTTGAGGAGCACACAACTAAAATTTTACAAAATTAGGGCAGTGCCTGTCTTAACGTATGCAAGTGAAAACTGGACTCTTAACCGTTCAGACAGAAGGAAAATAGAAACTGCAGAAATGAAGTTCCTATGTTCAGTAGCAGGTGTGACAATTTTGGACAAGAAAAGAAGTGAGGATATTAGGAAGGACTTAAATATTTTCAATTTAACAAATAGAATTGACAACATGAGAAACAACAGGTATGAACATGTCAAGAGAATGCCTATAGATAGAATCCCTCAGCTGTTACTAAAGTACAAACCAATAGGAGATAGAAATGTTGGACGCCCATTTACTAGATGGGAGGATTCATTAAATCCCACTTGATGTGAAAACAGGTCAAAAGGCCTAATTTCATGAAGCAGAAGAAGAAGAAGAAGATATTTGTTCACGAAAGCTACGGCACAAGGATGCTGTACTTATTTTAAAGGAATATCGGCTCTTATTAATGCATGACCAAAATCCTCGAAAAATTCTGATCTGTAGTTTGGGTCTGCGGAGGTTGAAGCTACACTTTCCCTTTTGTTTTTTTCCTAACAATACAACATTTTCCTTGTGTTTTCTTGAATTACAGTGTTGTTTAACATGATGTTTGAATCTTTCTTTGAGCTCTATGTGACAAACCTTACATTTGATGGTTTCGCCATTTGTGCCATATTCCTCTATAAACGATGATAATTGTGACGATGATGATGATGATGATGATTATTTTGAGGTATTGCTCTATGTTACTTTAGGCATATTTCCACAGTTCTTACTACTCTGTATGCAGCGAATAAATGAAACAGTCGCTACGAAACATTCTGTTGTAGTGAAATGTGTCCCTGGCAATACACACTCCGTGTGTAGGTAATAAAAAGCGTCTGTTTACCTACTCAAACCCCGCTCCCTGTTCATGAGTAGGCAAAAAACTATATCTCCTAAATATTTTATTTTAATTAGATTGGTGATACATTTACATTCACACTTAGACTTCAATGGGATATGTTAACAATTATTTAAAAAAAATATAATATACACATTACATTAAAGAGATCTGTCATAAACAATCGGCAACTAATGTTTTCTAAATTTTGTATGGGTTTTATACAGCATATTATACATAAGCAAAAATTCCGGAGCATTAACACCTTTGATTTTAAATCATCTATAAATAAGCATGAAGTATAACAATAACTTACTATCAGAACAATACATAAATACATACATTTTATTGCCTGTTCACTTATTATGAGTTGGGCCATTAAACTTTTGGAATATGCTTTATCAAGTAGGATAATGTGCAAAAGATATGCGCTTTGTGTTGAGGCGGTCGGTGGAGGAAACACCTACTCATATTGAGTGTTGTTAATGTTGATGCGAGAGTCTTCCGCAAGGAGGCGCGCAGTAGAGCGTCTTGAATAAATTACATCCATTCTTGAGATATTCTTAGTGCAACTCAACTCTGCTCTAACTTTGAGTATACAAAACAAAATTTAGTTACAAATGAGTTCTCATTCCTAAAACCTCACAAGAGAACTTTCTCAATTGAATGAAACCCATTTACTTGTACACTTGCCGTTTATAACCACTTTACTATTCTTGTTGAGTAGGTGTAACATTTATCATTTTCAGGGGGATACAATTATTTGCCAAGATTTCAAGCACAACTTTGAAGAAATTCAGAGATTTTTTATTGTAATCTTTCTTATCGGTCTTGTAAAAATATATCTTCTATAAAAGTGGTTGTTCCTCGCCATAGCCGAGTTGGTTAAGGCATGATGCCTTGGTACACACATACGGGACTAGCGCTGGTTCGAGTCCTAGTACTGGCAACCTGTGTGATTAACACGTGTGGATGTGAGGCCAGCAGTTTGATGGCAGTGGCGCCATTGAGAATAATATTGTTATCAGGTTCATATCTTGTTTTAAAATATGTTACGCAATTTCTTCAGCTGCTTTACAAACGACAAACCCGGAGGTAAAAATTAAGAGAACTGTCACCTGTGTGATATATAGGTGTTATTCAAAGCCGGTTTAAAATACAAGTGCCTTTTAAACATTTCATTCCTGAAAAATATTATATACTGCCTCGTATGGACACGAGAATCGCTGTACACTGAAAACCGTTCTGTGAAAATATTTAATAATATATTAATATAGATTATACTAATATATATATATATATATATATAATATGAATTGAAGCTCGGTGGTCTAATAATTTATTTTCCACGACTCTAGTACCGAGAATGGGGGGTTCAAACCTGGCAGAATTTGAAGGATGATGAGGATGGAAAAATTAAAGCGACAAATCCTCCTTGTGGGACTTTAAGATGTGAGTTCCGAGTATGAAGATTTTCGGACTCGTAAACGAATCTGAAGCATGTTTACCGCCTAAAAAAATCGACATTCCCCATGTATATAATACATTATTAGCCTTTTGGATGTCTCATTAAGTTGATGTGCTCACCACATGATACCCACATATATTTGTAGGGAAAGAAGCATAATTAACCCATTCGCCTCAAAAGACGAGGTAGACTCGCCGGCAGTTAAATGGCCTTCAATTCAGAAGACGAGGTACACTCGCTTAACACTAGTGTTCTATATTTTGCAATATTGTGTACATCCCTTGGCAGGGTAATCTTTTGTTAACATTTATGAATAGTAGAGAAATGCGTGTTTGCCCTCGCCCTTATTGTGATCTCAAGTACCGTTATATTTGCTTGTTTTGAATGTCTGAAAATAGATTGTATTATTTACGGTAACTTAAATCTGGTTTTTGGAAAAATGCACTGAGTATTTAAACCTGAACTGAATGGGTTAAATTAGCTTGATCAAGAATCTACTTCTAGGCGAACAGCCATGTTACCATGTGGGACATACATTTAAATTGAAGAAATATCTTTTCTTATGTCGAATACACGGATTAGTCAGAAATCCGCCGGTACCGATGTCTAAATAAGTATTTTTTATGTTAATATAAGTACCTGATATATCAGTCGTCCTCAATTAAAATTTATTTCTGTTTTAAAAAAACTTCGTCAATTAGTTAAAACCATGCAGGTCTTTCAGAACATGTTCCATCTTTGGCATGTCATTTGGTACTTAATGACAAGTTTTTTAAAACAGAAATCCATTTTAATTGAGGACGACTGATACATCAGGTATTTATAATAATATTAAAAAAATAGTACTTGACCTCATCTGTGATTACAGTAAATTTTAGAACTCTAAACAAATGTCTATTTCTTTTTTTCTGCTCTTTGATCTTCTCCTCCTTGGTCTCAAGTCAAACGCATCCTCGGTCATTTATCTGAATCGACTCTTTCCACGTGTTCTCTCCATCTGTTACATCTTCTATCATATTTTTAGTTTCAAATTTTCTTCTAACGACCATCGTTTTTAACTGTTGCAATCCTCTGTATGCAGCCAAACGTTTCAGAACTCTTATTTCTCGCGTCAATTATCTTTTAAGGTTTTGTTTACCGTATCCACACCCTAATCCAACTACTAACTTCTAATTCACATTACATAATTGCAAAAATTCGTTCAATACATTTTAACAAGCAAATAGTTTTTGAAAAATGCAATGGTTTCTTACAAATTTCAATTTCTTGTATTATTAATCTTTTACTGCATCAATACTAGCACAATGTATGTAGTCATCAATTACTAATTTGGAGATTATTACTTATTTTCCTTAAAGGCAACACTTTTATTTTATTTTTAGGTATTTTCACATTAATATGTACTTACATTATGTTTACAAATGTTCTTGTAGAACATCACATTCTGCAAATATTTACAAGATATCTGCGCATACAGTAAATTAGTAAAACTAAGCCAATTCTTCTCTATACTGATTCCGTTGGTGTTTTCTTGCATTTAAATGTTCCTGACAAAAGTAATTACTTGATTTTAAATATTTAATTACTTTATTATATACACAACATAATATGGAAATAGGTAATATTTCTAGCTCGGGTCTATGTAAAATACTCTGTTCAATCCATTTATTATGTAGTATACCAATAACTTAATACATATTTCCGTAATATATAGCTTATGAACAAATTCCATGGCAATGCAGAAATTCTATATTTAACTCATTCTGATAGATAGGGAAAGCCATGCGTCTGCTTCTTTAATGTGCGTTACTTAAAAGAAAATCAAACCTGAAATAAGATGATACTGACCAGATTTGTCGGACTTTTGGTGTACAAATAAGATTGTTGATCCGCTGAACAGAGTAGTAAAGATAATCGTTAAAAAATACCATATGCCTTTTATATTTTCTGTGAATAGCTATATGTGAATCTCAATTCACACAATACATGCAAACCAGCATTTTAAAAGATGTGCATTAATGTCAAGCCACACAACTGATGGGAGTCAGCACTTATAAAAATATATGAGGATGACAATCCATACAACCTCATTTAAAGAACTGAGTTGGTTGTAAGTTGTTTATCGGTATTAAAATAAATAATTTAAAAATGTTCCTCACACTTATTGATTGTTGAAGATCAGGACAATTGGAATTTTAATTTCAGTTACTTGATTATAGAAGTTAAGAGAGTCTTCTATTATGAACAGAGAATTGTAAACATACCTCTTCTTTCGCATCCCCACAACTCAGAATGGGCTATTACTTCCTTGAAAATCCTCCTCCTCATATATATATATATATACATATGTGTGTGTGTGTGTGTGTGTGTGTGTGTGTGTATTTATCTTTCATGACTTCCTTCTTCCACTTCTAAACTTCCATTTTAACAAGGTCACTAAATTATTTTAGCCCTTTTTTAACCTGCCTCTTCTTTTAATTCCTATCACACTCTCTATGACGCGATAGGCGTTAAACGCCCTTGGCCTACCAGCAGGTTAGCCACACTTCTTCATATGTTCATCACAGAGTTAGACGATCATCCAGTCAGTGTAAGGGTGACATGTCGTCAGCATGTTGGGTCCAAGCCATTATAGCTGGTTTTCTCAACCTTCTGCCGCTACTTATTGCAGTGGTGGGTGGGTACCAGTCCCATGTTGACCAAAATTCTATGAGAAAATTTCTTCCGCCATGGGGACCCAAACCAGCGCAAGTCCCGTAGCTCTGCTAAGGCATCGTGCCTTAACCACTCGGTCCGGTACGGAACTAACAAACACATCAGTTAAGATAATTTTTGATGTCATGTTTTCATTCGTTCTACAAACATGTCCTAACCAACTTAGTATAAGTGATTTTATAAAGTTTATTACAGTATATCCATTTTTCACAAACTGTTTTTATATCCTGATTTTTCATTTTCTCCAAATTATATTTAACATACCTCTCCATAGATTGTTGTAATAATTATTCCTTTGAAATATGCTTAATGCAATTCCATCTTATTTTGGTCTATATTTCGGCTATATATGATATTTGTCTCAGCAGAGGTTAATAAATTCCAGTTTAGTTTCTCTGGACAAAAAGGATGATTTAAGCAATTTTGTATTTGTATAATAAGATGTGATTTCTCCATAAGCTTAGTGTAGACCTTATTATGAATTTTTATTTACTAATACTGTACTTCCAAGTAAGTTAACGGTCAATAGTTTCAAATGTTAATTAAACGTACAAGACACTCTGCAATAATGTTGCATTATCGTTGAGCGTTGAAATTGTAACACACATAGGTAAAGTAAATCTATTTTGGCAAATTTAACCACTGTGGTCGGTGAACAATAATAATTATGATTTAATCTTGTAAAGAGCACTTGCAAGTGAATCATTGTTTCCGCGAGAGAAGTTTAGTTAACTAAGTACCTGTGGATAACGCTACCTGTTTGCTTTGTGTATGAAGCTAATTGGTTAGCATGTATAATACAAGGAACAAGTTGCTATTGTACTCCTGTGTTCCGAATTGCAAGCGATCCTATTGTCATATTTGCAATGATAATTATAGCAACTTAAATGTACGACAAATAGCCACACTGAGTATCATTCAGCACAACATGGTATCAATATGGATTTCGGTAATTCATGGACACTATAAATTTATATTTTGTAGGAGCTAGCGTTATTTATTTATTATATGGGAATTAGTAAACTTGTTTCATTTGACCACACACTTTAAGTTGGTAATAATTAGAGATAGAATTATATGTATTTGCATGTTGCATATGCATTTGCATATTTAGGCCTTTTTCACCTGTTATTACATATTTTAACTAAAAACTAGTGATAACGCATATTTTCGCGCTATACCGTATTTACAACATTTACAAAATCTGTGTTGTATTTTAATCAACATTTCAAGGTCATCAGAAGTGTAGTAAACGATTTCGATAGTGCAGAGGCTTTGGCAGTTTGTCGGTGCAAGGAAGCATTTAAAGATTCAAGTATTTAAAAACAACTGCTCTGATTAGCACTATGTTTACCAATATACCTGGAACTATTAAAAAGCTTGAAACTCAAGGCTTGGCGTTGATTGAATATATTCAGTTAATGAATAAAATCCGTCAACCGAACTCCTTATTGCCGGAGACATTCCCAAGCAAATTTAGGGAAATGTTTGAAAGCATTTTGAACGATAATCCAGGCTTTGAACCTTTGTATCAAATTAATAGTTTCATGAACGGGATGGGAGAGCTTTTGCCAGAAATAATAAGCAGCCAAATTAAAATACTACCAAATTACTTCAGTTGACGTAGAACGGTCCTTTTCTGTTTATAAAAATAATTTCAGCGATCAAAGACACAACTTTACTACCGAACATTTCGAACAGTACCTGATAGTTTCTGTTTATAAAAATAGGAAAATGTAGAATATTTTAATTTGTGAACAATACTTTTGCCTGGTACTGATAGATAATTTATCATTTATCAGTAATAAATGAAAATATTAATAGATAGATAGATAGATCATCGGTTGATTAATGTCTTTGACATCGTACGATTCCTAATAACCAATTTTGTCGGTGCATCCAATCTCCTGGTTGTAGATGTTTCTCCTTCATATATAAACATATTCCCTGACTCCAGGAGGTTTTAGGTTTTTCTCTGCTTCATCTTCCCTCGGGTTTCCATTCCAAAACAGATTTTGGTAGTCTATCCTCTTCCATTCGCTGGACATATCCGCACCATCTTAATTGCTGAGTTTTAATATAATCTAAAATAGTGTCTTCAATCTTCATTTTCTCCCTTATAACCGAGTTTCTAATTTTTTCTCTTCTTGAAATTCTTGCGACCCTTCGTATAAAATCCATTTCCGTTGCCAAAAGTTATTTATTTAATAAATAGATAATAAAAATACTAATTATTATGTTCATTTATCAATAAAATTTGTAATAAAGTAATAACTACGTTTTTTTATTATTTGGTATTGCATATATTGACATTTTTCATGCATATTGGCATGCATGTTTCGAGCTTGTTATGTTGAATATAATCCGGTCTAGTTATAACAATAATAATAATAACAATAATAATAATAATCATCATAATCATCATAATCTATCCAATTATATTAATTATTGGAGTTTAAATATGTAGAAGAAACGTTTAGTTAGAACAGTTTGTATCGCTTCACTAAGATGGTTATCTATCTATCTATCTTCGGGTTTTTACAGCTGCTGCCGTCTTCCCGTGCCAACCTCCAAAGCCTACGGTCTTGGGGATCTTCGATGCTTAGCCCTCTAGCTTGCATTACTGTCTTCATGTTTTCCTTCCATGTTAACCTTGGTCTTCCTCTTTTCTTCTTTCTGTTCGGATGCCATTCATATAGTTGCTTCGGCCATCGCTCATCTTCCATTCTTAAAACATGTCCTAACCACTTTAATTCCTTCTCCTCAATTCTTTCAATTATGCTTTCTTCTGCTTCCATTATGTTTCTAATTTCCTTATTTGTGACACGTTCTAATTTAGACTTTCTGGCACTTCTTCGTAAATAATCCATTTCTAGAGCTATTAGTCTATTCTTGTAGTACTTATTGATTGTCCATACCTCACTTCCGTACATTGCAACAGATTCCACCAATCTTTTACCAATATATTTTTTTGTGTCTTTCCAAATATGCTTATCCCACCATATGGAATTTAATGATGATATTATTTTGCTACTCAATTCAATTCTATGTTTTATGTTATTAATTTATAATTTATATACAAGCTGGTGCCGCGTGACAATGCTTAATATGCGGAATTATTATAGTGTCAGTAGTCGGCATCTTTGTATTTAATTATATATAACAGCTGCGGTGAAATAAAGCGAGTCGCTGGACAACCATCATAGTGAGGAGATAATATGTCTGTCTGTATGTCACATTTATTCATGTTGTGTTACTTGAAAGAAAACAGGATTGCTCATTGTTGCAGTATTGTCACATAGAAATCTGGTTTCATTTTTGAAAATACAAATTATAAATGTGGTACGGTCAGAATAATACCTTAAAAGAAGTATTTTTTGTTAAACGTGCAAAGATAAATAATACATTAGGTAGTCCATTGAAAATAAATTTGTGTGTTTCTATCCTGCACTTGTCTTGAGAATTTGCGACCGGTATATGGTGTCATGGTAGAACGACTGGAATAAATGTTACGTTAATGGAAATGCAATATATCTGTCCCAAATACTATTCGATGTAAGTAAAAAATACTAAATTTAAGAAAACGTCCACAGTTGGTTACTGGTGTACAATTGTGGATAGAACATTATATTTTATACTTAAATAGGGATAGATTATTAATATGTTCTCTATCTATAGGATACATTTTGGGAACATACCATTATTAATTACAGGAAGTATTCCCTTCCCAACTTCTAAAAAAATATATACATCGGTTATACTTCCAGTTATACTATATGGACGCAAATCATGATCTAATTTTTAAGGAAGTAGAAATTATTCATTATAAATTTTTTTGGGAAATATTTGAACGAAAGGATGAGAACAAGCAAGTGAATGTCGAAAACTTCATAATAGTGAGCTACTTGATCATTATTTAAAATCAGATTATTAAAAACAGTAAAGTTTCGTAGGCCGCCATGGGCAGGAAATGCAACATGAATGGGAATTGAAAGAGGAACACGTGAACTTCTTGTAGGAAATCCAGAAAGAAAGTTCGCTGTAGGTAGGCCACGAATGAATCGGGAGAATGACATAACAATATTCTGAGTGTGGCGTTTTATTCAGGATATGATTGGAAAACGTTATATCAGGATAGGTTGGCTCATGCCTATAGTGCCAGTGTGTTAATTATCGAATCGAACATGTGCAACAATAATATTGTAACCATGATTAATAAATATAAGGGAGATTATTGTTACCAATCTCTTAGCACGTCCGTTCTCAATATCGCCGGTTCTATTCCAAACTTTGCTGACTAATAGAACGGGAATGAGTATAGGAGAAGGATACATAACATAATTTCTTAAAAAAATAATTATCATGATTTTACTCGGTTTAAGATTTAATTACTTGAAATATCAATATGGCAACATAACTTTAATAGAGAGACTGAATTATGTTCAATGTTTGTACAGATGTTTTCAGGTCACAAGTCCGCAGACATCTTATACAGTTCAATTGAATTGTGTTTAAAAGATCATATTATTCATTTCAAATTGAACGGGTGCGAGGTGTTGTGAGATCTGAATACCTTGGAAGTTTAGAGATTAAGGTGTTCCAGGATACACAACATCACTAACGTTAAAATGCCACTTTTAAAGCAACATTTTCCTCACAAGCGAACTCTCAACCTTTGCTTACCGATATATACTTGATATTTGCTCCAGAGAACTTTTGTGGTGTACCAAAGCCGTGTCCAAAAAAATATATCTGCCACTTTTAACTGCAAGACACTAAAATCCAGCGACAAATCTCTCATTTAAACTACAGCGAAGTAATACAGCTCCTGACTTGGTAGATATGAACTCTAAATACCTACCTTCCACACTACGTCCCGTCTCACTGTACTCCGCTCTTACTCAAGCAGGGACGTCCATATGTTTTTGCACAGTGGTCTGCCATTGCTGAATTCTGGCTTCGTTTACTGTGCCTTGCAGTTTAAAACGGCAGATTTTTTTTACACAGCCTTGATAAATCAAAATGCTTCTCTGGGAGATATTTCAAGGTACTGGAGGTTTTTGCATGCAATGGTTGACAGTTCCATTATCAGTATTCATTCAGGATACTAGTTTCAAGCATTTGCTGCTCACTATTAAAACTCTTACTATAATTTAACATGGGGATTTATTTTATTCTTAGTTTCTTTAATTAAGTACGATTGTAGTATTTTTTTTTTAGTTTTTCAAAATAAGTTTATATCTAGACATAGAATTAATCACTTCTTAGAACAAATTCATTTCATAAAATGTGTTAAATGTGTACTGGATATTTTAAGTAAAATATTTCAGCAGATAGTGAGAAAATATAGCGTTATAAGATAGTCCGGAGACAAAGCTAAGCTGCTCTTTACATTCTCTGCCCCAGAGTGTTCTCATTTACTTTTTATTCGATGTAAAAAAATTACATGCATGGAATGATTAAAAATAAGCAGTAATGTTAGTGATCTGTATTCTTGAAAATCAGGAATCAAAATCCGGTGCCGGACAACATGAGGTTTCTTTATGTTTTTCTCAGTACTCAAGGACGTTGCTGGGGAAGATAATCACCATTTTGTAGTACTATTAAAATTAAATTAGTGGATCTGAAAAAATCACAACAGTAGAAACGAAGATCATAGACGCGGTGTCGGCTTAGAGAGATATTTCAGAAAATAGAGGACAATTCTTTACCTACTTTTGAATCGTGACTGTTGTGCTCTGATATGTTAAAGAGGGCATTTTATTCATTTGTTATATTCAATATTTTTTATAAAATATTAGATATATTATCTCGATATTATATTTATTTTAATATAGTCGTTTATCTATAAGACTACTTAATTGAAGTACTATTTCATCACGTTTGAAATTATACTCCTAAATTATGTTACAGTATTAATTTGATACAGTTATTGCATAACTTGTCACTGAAATCTTGAGCACATATCATTTTAATGTACATTCACTGTTGGCAGATGAAAGATGGGAAGCGATGTCTATCCTCATGATTGGCATATTGAAAGCGCATTGACAAGAATTGAAAATGCATGAGTAAATATTTCAGCACAATGTTATTTTCGGATTTCAAGTTAAACTCTAAATTGACAACTGTCAAAACATACATATACTCTCGGAAATAAAAACAACTCGAAGAAAGAACTTTTACGTTATCCATTTTAAATTATATTTAAATATATATATATATATATATATATTAGGATATCTGATCATAACATATTTTGGCCTGCTGTAAATATATGCGTGATTTCTTATTTTTTCCTTCATTTTTCGTAGACAATAGACCAGAATCTGACATTCTACATAGCATCTATCTAAAAGTGGCACAGCTTCAACGATTATAAAAATAATTATTATAGTTTCCATATTCTTTTCAAGTTTCTTTAACTCTTATGCCACCTTCCGGGTAGTTAGTTGTGGTAAAGAATAACTTTTAATTAAACTATTGTATCATCTTTGCAATTCCCAGACGTTTCTGCTTTTTTTGTGTTAAGAATATATTCAATTTAAGGAAATGTTTCTTTAGAAATCTTCAGCCATTCACATAATTTTGTTTTTAAATAATTGAAGTTTCGACATCGCATATCTAAAATGAGGTATAGTTTTATCATCTTCCATAATAAACAATAAAGTGAAAGTCTCAAGATTTTCAGGCTCATAAAAAACGACAAACCTGAATAAGAAGGCTTCTATTCCCATCCTAGTATTACTTTGGTATCCTAGATGTCGCTATGAGGCGGTAGGCTAACCCTGGGCCACTCAATGATATCTATCCGAAATCAAATGTAACTAAATTAGTATGGTTGGATTTTTTACTTCTAGGGCAGAACGCCTAAGTCTCGTCCCGAGACACAAGGCTTACTAAAAAAATAACTACAATTAATCACAATGTACACACATCTGACCTAGCACCGTTTTTGTGGTACCTTTAATCTGTAGAATTCACTGAATAATGGAGTTTTATCTTCGATTTCATTTATAAAAATTATTGATGAAAGTATTGATTCCAAGGACTCTTTTACTAGATACACTACCCGGAATTTATTGTAAAGTGTCCTGAAAATGTGATAGTTCTACCGCAATTAGTTATTGAGGAATGTGCACTAATTTCATGTTTGTTTTAAAGAAAAATTATAAATTTGTTCAGACTGGAAGGTAGAGTATCTCTGTATTTAAGAGTGGGGACATTTTTGATAAAAAGGTAGATTTTAAAATGTTCAAACTATGGGAGTATGATTGTTAGATTTTAGTATCTAGTTAAGTAACTCTCTGCTAGTACCGAACCCGAGATGCATGGCTGCGCGTATTTAACATCTCTATGCATTCCTATATGAGCTAATATTTTCCAAGTATTCCCTATATAATTTAGATACCTGTAAAATCATGGTTAATTGTATTCCTCCACCTCATTCTTGGCCTATCTATTGAACGCAGCACATCTGTTTTTTTTCTTCTAAAAGAAGATCCCATGCCTCTATTACATTCCCTATTCATATCACACATCCTTTTCATCACAGTCTACGGGATCAGGTTTTCTAATACATTAGTTTCCTATAAAGACCACTCACTATAAGTTAATTTTCTCCACCGGCTTGTCTGTTCGTCTCTCTTTGGGCCTAACATTTTCCTAAGCACTTTAATGTAAAATAATATTGAAATTTACTTCTCTTATAAAATAGTAAACCATGTTTTGCGTCTAGTCGAATCGCCATTTTATATCCTTCAATATTAGTTTCATATTTTTTAAGAAGTTGGTATAACATTAATATCTTTACTGCCCTAACGCATAATATCATATGTTTCAAGACTTGTGGACTAGTCTTATTATTATTGTTATTATTATTATTATTATTATTATTATTATTATTGTTGTTGTTACTATTATTAGTATTGATACATATCGATATTCTAATTTTCACAGGAAAATCTAATATTTCCTCAATCAAAAGATGTGTAAAAATAAAGAAATATGTTAATAAATACGTATATTAGTACATCAAAGTTACTGGATATTAATATATGCTAGAAAATTAAATTACAGTCTCACACAAATACTAGTTTACATGTATTTTCCTAGTAAGCATTCCTGTTACCTGGATATTCAGTGATATATTGAGCACAGCCTTGATATTAATTGATTAACGATTGAAATTTTCTTGTATTTGAATTTAACACCTAATATCATTGTTCATTCTTCTCTCTGTCACTGTCGCAAAAATTTGTTAAAACAATAAAGAGGAGGTACTTAGATATAAACCAATAAGATATTTTCGCTGAATGTACGGGAAACGGTTCACCGTGTTTACAAAGATACCTAAAACATGTTTGGGGAAAGGAATCATATATATCCAATCCAGGATTTAAAGAGAGATCAGGGCTTGCTTAGTTTAGGTTGGGGACATGAAAATGTTTAAATATTACCGACGGTCACGATATGCGAATATCTCCAATGTGCAGGAGATTTGAACACAAAATACATATATTAGAAAAATATAATGATTTAGAATATTGGAAGCGTCAGTTGTTACCGGAAGGATTTCTAATTCAAATCGTGAAAGATTGGCATGCTACGAGTTAATGGTAAACCCAAAAAATTGGATAAACATGGGTAAATGTCTGGACAAAACGCGTTAAATAAGATCAAAAATATGTAATTAAATATGCAAACAAAGTGTAATATCATTAATACTTAATAATATTACGTAACGTAATTAATGTATAAGGTGATTGTATTGTTTTTTTTCTTCTTACTTTACATTGTTACTAGACATTACTATTTTGATACGAACTTGCTGCCGTGCGACACATATTTGTTAATACAATTGTATGTATCTTACTCGTAGTCTAATAAACTTCTACTTCAACTACTTTCTTTAACGTATTTTAATGTGCTTCCATGCATACATATATACATACATACATATATACATTTATACATAATATAGATTTTTGCGGATAGTCCTACTCGACTACAGCAAAGCCTTTGACACAGTAGATATAGACTTAATGCTAGCGAGACTAAAGACACTACATCTGTCGGAAAACTGCCTTGATTGGTTTGCATCTTACCTCACTAATCGTCAGCAATCAGTTTCTGTTAATAATCGCATTTCTTCCTGGCGCTTGGTGAGGAAAGGGGTATCTCAAGGCGGCGTCCTCGCTCCTCTTCTCTTCTCGATTTATATTAATGACGTGACCAAGAAACTACAAAACTGCAAGCATCATCTTTACGCCGACGACCTACAGATTTACACACACTTTAGGCCTGACGAAATTAATGAATATATTGACAAAGTAAACACTGACCTCAGGCATATATCTTTATGGCCCAGACAATATGGGCTGAAACTAAATGTAAACAAAACGCAAGCAATAATTATCGGACATCCAAGGCTATTACACCTCATAAACAATGGCAATATGCCGGCTGTCTTATTAGATAATGAACAAATTCCTTATACCGACGTCGTTAAAAACTTGGGATTTTACTTAGATTATAATTTAAATTGGCATGTGCAAGTAAAACAAACATCTAAAAGGATCTTCTCCATAATGCGACTTAAACATTTTCTTCCTACAACTCTTAAAAGAATTTTAATCCAAACTTTAGTGATGCCGCATTTTGACTACTGTGACGTTCTACTAACTGACATAAGTGACGGATTGTCGGACAAACTGCAGCGTGTCCATAATATGTGTATCAGATTCATATTTAATGTTCGAAAATAGGATCACATTTCTCCATTATTCCACGAATTGTCATGGCTACATCTAAAAGAGAGAAGAAAATCGCACTGTGTAATTCTCCTATTTAAGATCCTACATACCTCGATTCCCAATTATTTATCATCCCGTTTCCAGTATCTATCCTCAAACCATAACTTAAACAAAAGATCACAACATAGTCTCTTACTTAATATACCGCAACATAGGACATCACATCACTCCATGTCATATACCATCTCCACTTCTCGCAACTGGAATTCTCTACCACAAGAAATAAGGGGCTGCCGGACATTGGCATCTTTTAAAAGAAATCTAAATTTATATTTGCTCTAAACCCGACTTCATTATTATCCAGTGTAAGATATATATATATATTAATTGGTGTTTCCCGTATAATGTATCATATTTATATTATTATTATTATTATTATTATTATTATTATATTATTATTATTATTATTATCGTATCATTATTACTATTACCCTTTAAAATGTTGTTTGTACATGACATTTACATTGCTACATTTATTGTATCTTTAACTGTTTATAATTAGTATAGTGTATATCTATATTTGTCGAATATTTATTTGTATTTGTGCTGGTCGAGTGGAAGAGAGGGCCTTATGGCCTTAACTCTGCCAGAATAAATAAAGTATTATTATTATTATTATTATTATTATTATTATTATTATTATGAAATAAATTATCTATTTGAGATTTCGTTTTGACGTGGAAGACCCAAGAAGCCATTTCTTATCACACCCACACTCGCGCGCACACACACACACACACACATATATATATATATATATATATATATATATATATATATATATATATAGGAACGTCTGGTAATTTGAACCCCTGTTTTGAATGTGTTATTTTTCTTCTCTTAATTAAGGGATTTGAATTTAATTTAAATACGTGATTATCATTAGTGTTGTAACTATGAAAGAACGTTGTTATTTTATTCAAATATGAAAACATCTTCATAAGTTATAAACTCTTTTACGTAACAAAAAGCGTCCTCTTGAACCTCGTTATTCGGATAAAGTGTACCCCAGAGTCCACCTTAGCTTTTAGTCTATTTTTAAGTATATTTTCTCTATTAATTTATACAGACAGGCACAGATTAATCTGGAAATATTTATGACAGATCATAATAAAAATCGTCGATATTTATGTAATGTTTTGAAAAATTATTGTTGATTATAACATTCACACGTCATTCAACTGCAGAAAACGACGGTATATTGGTTTAGTAAAATTACAAGGATATTAAATAAAATTAATTAAGTGAATGGTTTTTACAGATAGCATCCGCAATGATAAAATATACGTCTTCGTGTAAAGTGGACACAGGTTCTCGTGGAGGGTCCATATTAACCGAATTTCTCTATTTTGTTTAATTATTTTATACGGTCACTATGTCAAATAATATCAAACCAAATCCGCCAAAAATATATTAAAACAGAATTCACATAATATAATACATTTAGGATTTTTTCAACATTTGTAATATTCAATAGCGAAAATTGATTCTTAGCTTGAAAAACTGTAAAGTGGTCATTCTCATAAATATCACAATTAAACTCATCTTCGCACAAAGAATAAATTTACTGACCTTGAACCGTCAAAGTTGGTAAGGGGAAAATGTTAAAATATTTTCTGTTCGAGGGCAGCACCAACTAAAGAAGATATTAACAGGGTCCACTGAAACAGATGGGCCCGCATTATCCGAACTTCTCTGTATATATATATATATATAATTGTTACCAACACGGTTGTGTGTTGTAATAACTATTTTACCGCAAAACTTTATCAACAGTAGGTATAACTCATATATAATATAATTACTTAAAAATCAAACAAATTAACATTTGAGTTTTGAAAATTTAAACTTTTGACTTAATTAAAATAATATGTTATTGTAGGCTATAATTTTACATTTAAAATCTTAGGGGCATGGAGCGAGCTTGTAGGAAAACCAGAAGATAAACGCCCAGTTGGTAAGGCCAAGAATGAGGTGAGAAAATAACATTAGCTATAATTTGAGATAAATAAACAGGAAATAATAGGAAAATATTAGCCCGGGAGAGAGATGCGTGGAGAACTTATGCCCTCGTGGCCACGAGTCTACGGGTTCGATAGTGCCAGTGAGTGAGTGTGAATTATCATCAATAGTTATTTACATTTAATAATATTATATAATATTTATCGGATGTTAAGAGTACAGTATAAGCTACTTATTCACGGTTGCGTTATTTGCGGGTTAAGAAATTGCGACACAGTTCCTGTACTCACGACTAAAAATGTATTTATTCGCGGATCCAGTCTGTATAATAGAAGGATTAGATATCCTTCATTAACGCATCGTAAACTTTTTTAACTGCAGGCTTTTACAAAAAACTGATTCAAACCAAAAGGACAAATAAATATCTAAGTGAAACAAACTTTATTATCACTAAGCCTAAAGTTCCTTGTTAAAAGTCGACGTCGCCGTATTTCACGTGCCGCTATGTCTTTTGGTAAATGTCCCCATCGCCACGATCGGCGTATTACCGCTTCAACTTGTCATTCGTTGCAATAATTTTCATTGAATACTACTTTCTCCCTAAATATAAATCTGTTCTGGGATCCAAACGCTCCTCAATCAGTCTTACTATAATATAATATTGTTGGTTTCCAACATTATTTATTTATTTAATACATCCTGATCGTATCGGGCTGAATGCTATAGTTTAATTTGGATTCGTTTTCGCACCAGTAACGACTAAGTTTGTACGTAAAATTGCTCAAAACAATAGACCGATATAGGAACACCTCGTGATTTGGCTCCTCTCTTGTTATATAAAAATCTCTAATTTCAGTATCTAATGTATATATGGATTTTATACGAAGGGCAGAAAGAATTTGAAGAAGAGAAATAATTAGAAACCTAGTTATATGGGAGAAAATGAAGATTGAAGACACTATTTTATATTATATTAAAACTCAGCAATTAAGATGGTACGGACATGTCCAGCGAATGGAAGAGGATCGGCTACCAAAATCTGTTTTGGAATGGAAACGAGAGTGATGAGGCAGAGGAAGATCTAAAACCTCCTGGAGTCAGAGAATATATTTAATACATGAAGGAGAATCATCTACAACAGGGGATTGGATTGACCGACAAAATTGGCTATTAGGAATCGGACGATGTCAAAGATATTAATCACCGATGATATATATTGTGACAATCTTCCACTCAGCCTCTCCTAAATTAAGAAATCAAATTAATTAATTAATTAATTAGGACGAATATTATTATCATACATATGTTAAATCTTTATAGGACAAAATAATCATCGCTGATATACGAAACGGATGTGCAATCAAATCGTGAGAACACGAGGGATATGATTTTATACAAGTACATAAAAATAAATTGAATTAAAGAAGTTGATAGAATTCCGAATAAACTATCAGTTAGTATTACGGAAACCATTTAACAAGTACATGGTACCGCTGTTGTCAAGCGACAGGTACTTGAAGCGATGACAAAAGAGTTAACATTTGAGGAAACCCATTGTACTAGCGGATTACCAGACATTTCTTAGTAGGCCAGCAATCTAAGATCTTTAACCTTGCTTCGCTGACAGGTTATGAATAAAGAATTGATGTAGGGCTTGGAAACTACAGCGTGAAGTAAACATCTCATTATGAGGAACCAGACAAAACGCTAGCAAGCCAACCGCGAGAACGCGAAGCTAGCAAACAAGCAGGAAAAAAGTCACTGACCTAAAGAAAGTTATATAATAAATTTAGACCGGAATTCCCCAGTGTACGAACTTTTGGTAGAACTTTATTTTAGAATGGGAGTATTCGGTCAGGGAACATGGTGGATCCTTGTCCAATCAAAAGACGGTGATCCCTTCCTGGGACCTAAGGAATCGTTGTCAGCCAATATAGTAAAGGCTTATATCACGACAAGTTAATGGCCTCATGACGACACGATTACAGAGCGAGGGTAAACGAAGTTTTCCTTATACCCAACAAAATTATCTTAAGATAGTTCTTCGTAGCTCACCGAGGCGGGAGTCGGAACAGACTCACCTACATAGATGTTAATCGGCACAATGGCCATCAATTAGAAAAAAATCATAACTTCAGGAATTTCAAACTTAGAAATTATTCGGCCGTGATAGACCCTCAGAGATTCCATCTTGGATTCTAAATGCGTTCCTTTGGTCAATACCTTGTCCGACATTAAATGTGTGTGTAACCAGTGTCCATTTCAATTAATAAATAAAGCACATTTATTAAAATTCATCTAGCGTAGTCTTGCGCCGGGCAGCTCCTTGCTATCACTGAAGATAAAGAACCTCAACTCTACCAATTTCCCACCTGAGCAACCTACGTTCTCATACACGAAGGATTCCTTTCGATACTCCTAGCGCCCACTAAATCCCATCTTCACCTCTTTAGCATTATACCCTTAATTAAACCCTCCCTTAATACATATATATATATATATATATATATATATATATATATATTCGTGTGTGTACCGGTATATTTTAAACCTAAATGTTTAGTATTATCTAAACAATGAAATAGGGAATTAGAATCAGATATAGATAGTTTTTTGATTATGGATTACCTTTTATCCCTATTCACGATCAAGTACCCGTAAAGAGTTAAAATTATTTAACATAATAATGTTATACAACCAACAGAAAAAAAGGATAAATTCCAGATATTCATAACTATTGAAATGCTTTCATGGTTTCTGTGCGTTCATTAAAATTTGCAAACTTTTTATTGTAACAGAATTTTTAAGAGGACCTTTCATATAATCTGAACTAATGTTCACTATTATCTAATTACGTTAAAATATTCGAGGATTTACATGCCTCTAGATTTGTTTCATAATACATCGTTACTATTTGTAAGAACATAAATATTCTGCTTTCGTCAATTAAAACTACGAAATATTAATTACGGTATATGGTGCTCACCGTAAAATAGAAAATACTCGTATATTATAAACAACTTTGAAGTAATCAATTTAAATTTAAATTCGTGTTTTTCTTTATTGTTTTAAAGATACAAATGCACATTTTAATATTTATGTACCGGTACATTATATATTGACAAAGTTATTTGTAAATGAGAAGAAATTATTGGTGTACCCTAAATTACATGAATTAATAATATCAAATATTATTTCGCCTCTAGAAAAAAGGCCCTCCTTTACTTCTAAGTATTCCAATGATAAAGTGAGTATTTTCAGAAACACAACATATACATAAGATTTACTATCACATACACTGGAACATTGACCTGATTCTTTAGTGGATGCTTTGCGAGCTAATGTCGTATCATCCCGCGTATACTCGCTTCACGTCAGTCTTTGTGGAGCAGCTATTGCCCCAAGTAAGCTGGGCAAGTGCTTCATTTGCTATTTGTTCCTGGCTATATATGGCTAGTATCTATGTCTGTGCGACGCAGCAACAGTGTTGCGATGACTAGAGGTAAACGTTCAGCTGTATCCTAAAATGTCGCTCAACGTGTTTTTATTATGAATTATAACATGATGTTATGAAGAGTGTCACTAACTGACTTTGGTAACATAATGGGGTACTATATGAATAAAAATAATGACTGTACTTCTATTTGTACAAGAATGCAATTACATGAACCAAGTCAACAGATATAAATTGGTAATTACGGTTCATGCTTAAAATGTGAACTTTTTTTGGGGGGGTTTAAATGAAACATTAAGTTTGTCCAAGAATATAAACAACGGATAAAACACAAACCAGAAAACGTACGACTAACAAATAAAGCACTACTTCCTATTCCGCCTTCGGTTACTATATATTGCACTGACTAGTTATCCAGAACGAATCTTATTTTTCTTTGGACTTGAATAATTAATATATTACATATAGCCCAACATTCACCGATATTTTATTTTTGTGAATATGTACAATATATATATATGTTAAGTGGTATGCTGTTTATTTCGTTAAGTTACTTAAGGGGCAACTATATGTTTACAGTAACCGACACATTATAGTTATGTAATTAGTTTCGTTAGGTTAAGTGAGGGGCAATTTAAAATACAACCGATTAGTTTACAGCTGAATTACAAATATGTTTTTAATAATATTCATATAAGAAGAGATTTTATCTCAGCTAAGTATGATGTATCTATGTATCGTTTATGTTGGACGATCGGATGGTATATTGGCCTACTATTAATTCGATAAACGAAACCTCTCGCGAGTTTCTTTGTTCTGTGGAAACGATATCTGTTACATTTCAATTTACTTTCGATGTAAATTTGGAAACATAGCACTAACATTTTCACTAAAATACAATTTCCCATTAATTCTAACTCTCCATTTAAGGGAACATCTCATTGTGTTTCAAAGTGTGCACTGCGGTTACAGGGTGGGCTTGTATAGCGAACAGTACGAGCGAGTAAATCGCGCGGAGAAATATTTCTACTTACTGTTACTTATTATAATAATTATTAGCCTACATTGTTATACTTTTCTAATATTAATTCCAGCTTTTGAAGAAAAATTAACATTTTTATATATCAAGTTACTTACACGATGTAGAATCATTAATGAATACAGTTGAGGAATTCTCTGAATACATTGTGCTATTCCTGTCTCCATACATACCTGTAAAAAAATAAAATTACTTATTTCTATGTATTTTTACAAAACTTAACTAGACATAGTATGTTTTATGATTGCCTATTTTTATCGTAATCATATTGTACAGATCACTAGTCAGTCAATCAATCAATCAGTTAGTCAATCAATGAAACCTTTGATAAAGCATTTTATTACTTTATCGGCTAAGTCATATAATGAAAATAAATTGTTACCAGCATCTAATAATTTAATATTTTTAAAACCATGTTATTTAAAATCTACGGGAACACTTTTAGAAGAATAAGAGATTGTGAACACAGTAAATTACCGTGATTTTAAACAAAGGTAGAAATTAACTCATAGTACAAAACATATATCTAATTTTAATTCTGACATTGATCATTAATTAACGATACATTCGATTTTTGTGTGTATATATATATATATATATATATAGTAGTTATTTTCATTTCCTCTAGTCCTTTAGTCCTGAGAATCGCGGGTTAAAACCTGGCCGCGGTCAATGGCGTTTTGGGATAGAAACATTAGAACAATCCTCCGGTAGCGATTTTAAGCGAGTCATTTCTGGGAATGAAGATATTCAGGCTTGTAAAAAAACCTTTATCCGAAATTAGTACCATTGAGAAAAATTAACTAGCCTTCCCTATTCAATTAATACCTTAGTTGTCTACTAGTTGTCTCATTGAGACGATATACTGACCACATGTAACTCACTGATATCTGTAGAGAAATAAGCATAACTATATTAGTTTGATCAAAAGATTCCTACTAGTGTAGCATTCATATCTCCACCAAGGACGTACGGGATGTGTGTATCTGTCTTCTGCGTGTATTTTTAAATAATTCTACCCAAATAAATTTACAATTGACATTAGGCTTCGCATATCTACTTTGAGACAGAGTTTTAGCTTCTTATATTATACAAAGGAAAGTGAAAACGTAATTACTTGTAGTCATTGTACATAAAGATTTGCTCTAATAGTTGCATTGTTATATTTACAATATTTTAAATCCAATATGTTATTTAATTTTAACTTCTTAAAAATTGTACATTGCATTCATGTGAACTAACAATGAAAATATGGTTTCTGGAGGGATTACCATCACTATCATCTACAGGAGCTTCATCCTTCGAGTTCTAAAAAAAAAATCTTAGCCTTATTTGAAGAAAGTCCTGCTATAAGTGTAAGAATAGCATGGGTTTACAAATTAATTCAGTTTGTATTGTTAATCTACATATAAAGCCAAATATGCTCATAATTGACAAGTGAATTGAAATACTGCCAGGCTATTAGAATCATTTATGTAATTATTTTTACTACCCGACACTTTTTAGTCCTCTTATGCCATAAAATCGAAGTTATGTAGAAATAGACATGTTAATACTGTGTAATATTGTTTCCAATCTTCCCTAACAAATCCATTTCTCTCTGACCCGAGCCCTCTATCCCTGTCCACATTTTATTTTGATGTGATTGTTGCATGTGCTTGTGAACTTATACAATGCGATGTTCCCTACTAAGTTTGATTGTGATATTTTTACATCCAGACTAACTAAATAGGCTGGTTGAAGTGGCCTTAACTCTACCAGAATAAATAAAACATTATTATTATTATTATTATTATTATTATTATTATTATTGTAAAAATGATGAAATTATTAATATATTTCATATATACAATTTTCGTCTGTAGTGGGTATTTCTTATTTAATATAATCTTAAGGATTATTAAGAAAGTTATGCATTGGAGGATATTAATAATTGATTTAGGTTAGAGTTAGTTATCTTCTTAAATATTGATAAAATATTTGCCAGCAGTCGGGGTTATACATGGAATGTAAGTGAATATTTTTAGTTAATAGTTAATTTTTAGTTGAGGGATTAAAGTGAGAGTTTTTAGGTGAAATTTGAATTTTAATTTATTTTACATTATTTTTGATGAAACTATGAAATCTAATTGATAAACTAGGATTAGATACACTATTATTTATGAATTAAAAGTTTGTACTGGAGTAGTAATAGCAGAGGTTAGCTGGATATCTTTTGATCAAAACCTGATTAAGTGAAAGTTTTGCTTTAATAAAATGAGTATTTTGGAAATTGTTTCTCACAAATGTCCGGGTTATTGTGGATCAAATTATACCTGAGTACGTGCCTTCTGGGTGACTGCCCCGAGTGGGATCACAGTTTCGAATTCTGAAGTTTCCGGAGGTGCATTGTTGGAGAGCCTTTGGGATTTTTCACGTTTTCTCGCGGTTCTTACCGAATTTAATCTCACAAAAACTTTCCATGTCTCTTACCTCCCCTATCATGTCATAGAATTTTCATTAATTCACTCATTCATTTAATATGACCTCTTTTAGGAAAAAATAGTCTAGTCTGACAAGCCACAGGTGTTTAAAATATGTATCTGTGGTGGTCCAGGGAGGTGGTATCTTCGTGTTCTTCCTCACAATTCTGAGCCTTTGCAACTATTTACGTTAGAATAGTGCCAAAGAATGGCAGTAGACCCTCCTCGAGGCTCTTGGTCCAGCTCAGAAAAGGGCGATATGACGAATGTCTTATATGATTTGAGGTGTCAAATGAGAGAGGGAGCTATGCCACTTTGAGAAGAAATGAAAATAATCAGTGCTATTTATATTAAAATTTATATTTTTCTTTTTGCATAGTTTACATAACACTAAGATAAAGAAGAAAAAAGTTACCCCTTTATTGTACAAACAATTTCGAAATACAATGCTTTATGAAACCAAATTTATTTCCATTTCTTCACAAAGTGGCACTAGACCCCTCATTTGATTCCCATCCATTCAAACGACGATGGGTTCTATAATACATATGTACAATGAGCGTACACAAGGTTGCCATGTTACCGATATAAATTTAGCACGTACGTTGTTTTGATCTAATGTACTGCAACTTACTATTACAATCGCTAATATTATATTTATTTAGTTTAGTACAAATTTTTGAATGAATTACGTGTCTTGTCTTATATGTTCTTGTTGTTTTGGAAGTTGTCCCATTAAGTAGATCACTCGTCCGAGAGGCTTTGTTTGTTCAAAAACTCATGCATATAATCCAAAGTTTTTAAATGTCTATATTTCAGATCATTATCCTCAATAATGTAATATGATTAATACGTGTTTCCAACTACCTGTCTCTAGTATTCATTATTTAAATTTTAGAGCCATCGAGCTCAAACATAAGAGATGTTTATTTTAACTGATATTTTAGTTACTTTCTTAGTTTTAAAGTGATTCTTAAGTTATATTTTTCATCTAGGCCTTAATCGATAATACCAATTTCAAAATGTCGGTATTGCAAGTTTGTTTGTAGCGCGAATGTCATTTAATACGAGGTAGCTGAGTTATCTCGTAGCCAGCGCACATGAAATTTCTCGATTAAAGAAAACTTGAAATACGAGATCATTCGGAGATTAAGTTAAAAGCCGTTCGTCTCCTACCACTTTAAGTTTCAATTTATTTGAACTAAAGTTGTCTTTGCGTTCTACATCATCACATAGATATGAGTTGTTAGAGGCACTAAATTAATAATCATTTTACAGTTATCTAATAGGATGACTCTTCAGTAGAGTCGCTTTCAATGTAATGTGTGTCAGGTGGAATTTTGAAGGTGTGATTCACAAGGAGTTTGTTCCAAACAGGCGTGTAAGTCGATGCTGATATTTATTCTAAAAATCTGGAACGAGTTAATTCCATTTTGAGGGTCACGGTTTCAAACCCGACCGGACCCCATACTGTAAGAAAAACCATGCAAATACCCAGGAATTGGGAGGAATCGTAATGCTACACACCCAACATTTAGCACTGATCTCGCGCCTTCAAGATTACCATATTTTTGAAATTACCATCTGTTTTGATCCATGGTCCATTTCGCCAATTTATTGCAAAAGATTTCGAAAACATTGAAGTTGTAGAAGTGGGTCTCAACGAATTCTTCACATCAGAACCAGAGACTGGTACTCTCGAGTGATAATAATATTAGATGAACAATGGCTCAATACTATAGCATATGATGGTATATGCTCTACTTTGAAATAATATATTAATTTCTTATTAAAAATATACAAGAAGAAAAAATATTTAAAATATAATGTTTGTTTCAAAATGCATTACTTATGGGACAGTACGTAGACCTATCTAAAAATTCAAACTATGATAATATCTACTGTAACAAGATTATATTTAATAATAGAAGTGTTGAGACTTATGATACGGGCCACTATAGGCCTTTGAAAATAATCAGTAAGATAGATGTAAAGCCATCCATAATACAATAGCGCTACAGTTAACATATTTTAGCTTTTCAGTTACGTAAATGTGAAATAAATGTAGTTTTAATACATGAATTGATACAACTAAAATTTTCTTAGAGGGAAAACTGGCATATTAAAAAATAATAAAATATGTAAATTGCCTGAACTGAGAACCTATCTTCGACTCAACTGCTGAATAAATATTATATATGCCTATAGAAATAATATACGCAGATATAATTATAAGCATGCATAGAGACATTTATACAAATCGAACTAAAGTTAAGAAGGATTAGTTCAATAATAATATGAGAAAAACAAAAGAAAACGTAGATACTGTGGTACGTTTTGTTTAAGATGACAAATACTCGTATTATTCTCAACTTTAAGAGTATATTGTATCGAAATCTAATACATTATTTGATGTGGCTATAGTGTGGAGAGGAAGCTATGTGAATGTAGGGTTGGGAATGGTTTGACGACATCTTATCTTTATAGTTTTGTTATTTTATTTCTGCAGAAGTCCACTTTATTGACAAATGTTGCATTTTATTGGTCATTTAATGGACAAAAAGCACAATTTCCTTTCCGAAGTTATGGATTGGTTTGGCACAAGGAACATAATTTTTCTATTCTCCTTTCCTGCTGCTTCGTGTGTTACCAATTTCTGGCTCCTCTAACTACGAATATCAGGAATTCAAATAAAGTATAAAACCAAATATTTTAAATAAAAACATAAATGGGCAAACACAAATATACTCGTAAGTTTATGAATGAAATAACAGTGGTAATAATAATAATAATAATAATAATAATAATAATAATAATAATAATAATTTATTATTATTATTATTATTATTATATAACAATTTTCGATTTTAAATTAAAATTTGTTACTTATGTCATAGTACGAAAGTCTAGCTAATGTAAAACAAAATAAGTGTAAGGTAGGATGAATTGACTCAGGCTATAATGTCTTGCTTTCGTTTTGGACGATCCCAAATCTAATTCCGAATCGGGGGATATCAATGCATTTTATTTATATTTTTTACAGTCATAGTAAATAGTGTTAACTGCTTACATTGCTTATATCGATAATTAATAATGACTTATTACAGCAATAAACAATCAGTCTAGGCTGGGGTTTGTACAGATGGAAGTATGTTCAAATGCTTTGAGGTGGCAGCCCCTCCATTGGACTTACTCGGCAGCAGGTCGGTTACCTGCTACGAGGAATTGTAAAAAAACTCGAACTCCCCAAAGCAATATTCCGACAGATGAAATTGGTTTGAAGATGTACAAAGAATGCCAAATAATCATTTATCAAATCTGATGCTTGATTATAAACCTGAAGACTGAAGAAATGTAGGAAGACCAAAACGACGTTGGAAGGACGACCTGTAGCATATTGTGTATCGGCGAGCGGAACGGACCAACAGGCCCATACCTTAAAGTTGATGATGGTGATGATAAAGGAAGAAGTCCGGTTAATCATATTCTTTATAAGTTGCGATTTCATTATGATATAGGAATATAGTGATAGCCATACTCGTATGTGTACTTGAACGAAATGAAAACGTTCGCACTCTTGAACAGTGAATATATTCAGGTTTTCAATTCCGATCATGGAACTGTCACATAACCAAGCGCTTGTAGATACACGGAGTTGAGTTTCTGAGACCGTGTTATTTAAGAAAGAATCATATAATGTCTACCTCTCATCAAAGAGATAATTTGAATATTATTATCCGAGTTTTTAAAACCGTTGATAATATAAAATTTCACTTGGCGATAGAACCACTGAAATACATAATAACTAGTCTTATAAGATAACCAGAGCAAAAATTGTATTTAGTCGCTTCTTTATAATTATTTTGGTAGATCAATTTTATTTTCCGAAAGTTCAAATGGGCGTGAAAGGGCATATAGCTATAATGTTGAGTGATTCCGGGTTATGTGGCCGTGGTCCATAGTTGGTGTTGATACCAGACGTTTCGCCCTCAACTGCGGAGGGCATCTTCAGTGGCGAGTGCTTCTAGGCGTGTTTCAACACCAACTATGGACCACGGCCACAAACCCGGAATCACTCAACATTATGATTACCGGCCGTGAAAGCCTGCATTCAACGGCATATAGCTATGTTCAGACTTTTTTAATTTTATTTTTCAGATTATTTACTTAGACATAATCTACGACATGATTTACTTCTCTTTCTAAGGAAGTCATGGTTAACATTTTATGCCCTTAAAAAACCATCGACCTCGGCGTGGTTTAAACCCACAAAACGTAGAACCAGAGGCGAGCATGGTAACCGGGAGTGTACTTAGATCTGCATTGTTGTTATTGTTATTACTGTAATTGTTATTATTACTGTTATTGTAATTGTTATGACCAGCCACATGAGCTTGTGGTCAGCGTTTCTGAGTACTATTCATGAGATCCCGGGTTCGATTCCCTGTCAAACCATAGGAATTTTTCCTTAAAGAGAATTATTCCTGTGGTTGCCCATGGTCTAGAATTTAGGTTAAGTTTTGGTTAAGAACACTCCTGGTGCTTGATTATCATTTATCACCCATCATATCATCGATGTAACGTACCTCCGCCCCAACTTAATAAGTGCGTTACAATTATTCCAATGCCAGGAGAGCACCAGAAATGCCGACATGACACGCTGGGACATTGAATAATTGTTTTATTATTATTGTTGTAATTATTGTTATTATTATTATTATTATTATTATTACTATTATTATTAATATTATACAGGGAATTATTGGAAAATATTAAATCTATATAGAGATCTATTGGGGTTTATGGCCGCACGACTATGAACATGAATATCCGAGAGTGCCGGCGAGATTATATTTTATTATTACCATTATAATTTAATTCACTCATTTGTTCTAATAATTCCAAAAGGCAATAATACAATTGCATATTAATTAGTCACTAATTAGTTAAAGATATATAAATTTACATTTATTTTAACATAATGAAGCCCTGATACGTGTTACTGGAAACCATATTTTACTATCTACCTTCAAATCCCTTGGTGATTTGCAGCCAACTGATATCCTGCTAAAACGTATCAGATAAATATTACCATATCTCTAATTATAAATTATTCGTAAAAATGTATTAGTTAATTTATCTAGCTCATTTTTATGCATGCCATTACGTATTCCGTCGACCGTAGCGGTCTAGGTGTCATGATCCTTGCCTCTAGCCTTAAGGATTGGTGTTCAAAACTCGCCCACGTTCCATGGAATGTTAGGTTGGAAATATCCAACGGATAAATCCTCCGCGAGGGATATTAGGTCGTGAAAACAATGTCTGATGATTTATAGGCTCATAAAAGAATCTCAAGCCTGAATAAAAAGGTATATGAGCAAACTTTAACCAACCTTCTTTCATCCAACTTAGTTTCCTCTTAGATGTTTCCTCGAGGCGAATAGGCTATACAAACCACATATCCCTCGCTGGTACCTATAGGGAAATAAGGATGTCTAAATTATTCTTCCCACTAGGTGAGTACCCTTGTCCAGAGAGGGCCGGACAGGATCAATCAAGTTAATCAATTATGCACTATAAGATCGTTTGTCTGAGTCTAAGAGAGCAGCAGGAAAGTTTAATACAAAGAATACCAAGTCATTGTCAAGTACTATGTAGCGAGTTGGATGACAGTACAAAACTAAAGAAACATGATGTATCAACTTTTCGCCTCTGAATATGTGCTCAAATCTACACACACAATACAGAACCACATCCGATCTACCAGGAAAACAATAGCTGTTGCTAAGAAATGTAAAGAAATGATGCTATACCCGTGATACAGTGAACACATCTTTTCCATAGGAAATTCTAACTGCTAACTCGAGAAGGGTCCTGACCAACATAAATAAGCACATTATGTGAAGAACCAGAGATGGACACCGCCCACCTAACTAAATGCAAAGTATCCTCACCGTTGCAGGAACGGACACAACTCATTATAGAGGTAAAGCTGTTTGGAAAACACGCTAGAGAATGACTGTAAAATACTTAACGTTGAATTAAAAATAAATAAAATGTATATGAATGCCAAAATTGATCACTTACTGTAAGAGAGAAGGAGAGGTAAGTGCATTTAATAAGAATGGGGCATTTTTTTGGACGAAAGAGAGACGAACAGAAAGGTGGACGGAGAAAAATATTTAACAGTGAACTAGAATATATTTATGGGAAATAAGATATAACATGAAGAATTAAGTCTCGTAGAGTAGGATGCACACGAATCTGTTATAAAATAGGGGCATGCATCTTCCTGCTGGAAAACTAAAGAGAAAGCGCTCAATAGGTTGTCCAAGAATGAGGCGGCAGAATAACATTATCCATAGTTTGAAGGAGGTCGGTTATAATAGGAATGTGAGAAATAGAATTCCGTTGATGAGCTAATTACTGTATAAAATAATAAAATTGTATCTGATAGGTGTCATAGTCTTCAACGTGCTTATAATATTAATGTACGTACCTGAAGGTCTTTCGAAAAATGGTGTCATCATCAGCAGAGGTCTGAGCTACTCTTCGTTAAAATGTTTTAAAACTGAAGATTTTTCGGAAACGTTCTGCACCTAAAAACGTTCTGCTGAAGATGAACTCGGTTCATGAAATGCCTTCAGGTTCTAAAAAAGTTATCCAAGTTGAGGAAGACAGTAAATATCAGGAAGAAGTTTACTATTCTGTATTGGACATTTATATTGGAATTAGCTCTGGATAGGAATGTATAGAGAGCTTACGCGAGGATATGAAACTAGTGAGTTAGTTTAGGTTACTTTTTTATTTAATTAACACTTTATATATAATTGTTTGCCCCATCATTGGGTTTGTATGGATAAGCATAATTAATTCTAAAAAACAGTTGACGCAGTGTCCATATATATATAATTTATATTCGGGTCATAGAATCTGTGTGTATATATATATATATATTGTATTTTATTATATAGTGAGGAAACATGGACGTTGAAGCAAATACACAGAAATAAATTATTAGTCACAGAAATAGACTTTTAATGAAGATCGGCAAGAATATCAAAATTAAATTAAATAACACAATAAGAGAAATAATGAATGTTGAAAAAGGATTTTGTACAAGAGATTGAAGATATCCAACTAAGATGGTATGGACATATAATGAGAATAAGGGACACAGAAAGAAACAAAAAGTATTGAAATGGATACCTCCTGGAAAAGGGAAACATGATAGATCAAAGCCTACGTGGATAAAGGGAATTCAAGACAACATGAGGAAGAGAAATATGACAGAAGTAGACACGCAAGGCCGGGAAGTGTAGAAGAAAAAAATGTATGTTTTGGTTTAGGATACCTGTGTAAATAACAGAAAAAAAAAACAATCCAGAAATAATATACGAGTATATATATATATATATATATATATATGTGTGTGTGTGTGTGTGTGTGTCTGTATGTAGGATTTGATTCTCATCACAGAATCTATATTACAGACTATTTAAAAATCTTACATCTACATTCACATATTTCACTCTCATTTGAAAATGATTAAAAATGCCAATAAGCTGCCTTAACTACAGCACAGGTAATGAATTATCAATTACACTATTTGTGTTGTGTGTTACCAAGTAGATAATTGCAATATTTCGTTCTATGTTTGATATAATGATTTGTTTCTCATTAACTATTATTCAATAAACAAAATGCTGTAATATAAAAAAAGGAAAAAATAACTGTAATGAACAGTAATTACGTGCAAATATTAGATATTCATACATCATAATGACCTGAAGCATTACAAAAAACAAACTGAACTTATTGCATTAAGCCAATACACTGTTGTGGAAAAATTGTAAGGCATATTTGATTTTGACTCAATTATTCATTGAACACATCACATTTTGTTTCACATACAAATGTTGATAATATATTAATGTATTTATGTAATAAAAAAACGACATTATTGACCCAAAATATAATTTCTCGACACAGCAGTAATGTGACAAAATGAGGAAACACAGACATACACATAATATAACAATAAAAATTACATCATTATCATCATCAATGACACTATAAGACGGGCCTTCATCTTCCTTAAAATATGCTTCCATTATTTTCTATCCATAGCTTCCTTTTTCCAAATCTTCAACCTCTATAACTGTTGATTATCCTCTTTTACATCACCAACCATATTTTCTTAGGTTTTCCAACAGATGGGTTATCAGAAATGTTTTCTTCCATGACAATCTATGGCTTTACCTGTCCGATCTATAAACGTCCAGTCTAATATAACATTTAGATTAAATTAAATTATTGTTGACACTTCTGATTCTCTATACATCATTATATCTTATTTTTCAGTTTTGTCTGTCACTATTGGCCAAATACATTTCTTAGTATTTTCCTTTCAAATCTATATCAAATATCTTCAGGTTTCTCTACCATATACTAATATAGGTCTTATGATTTCATGTAATCTAATTTTTGTCTGCAGATGCACACTTTAGTTTTGAACATATATAATAATATATAATTTGTCTTATTTGCTTTGTTTATTCTGTTCTGGTTTTCTTCTACTCCATTGAATGTAGTGTTGACTATTGTTTCTATGTAGTTGGTTGGTTGGTATCTAATGTCGAGCATTTGATAATTATATCATTCGCTCTCTTGCACTCTCCAATATTTCGTGTTCCTATATAGTTAAAATATTGGCTGCGGAGAGGCGACTGTCTTTAACAGGGAGGAGACCTTTTAATTCCTTCCATTGAAGGCTTAAAGCAACCGACCTGGACAGTAACCTAGTGTCCAATCCCTTACCTTCTCGTCGTGCAGCTGTTGGTAATCATGCTTATGCAGTATGAACGAAAGGGAAGGGCTACTCACCAATAAGCACTGGTCAGTTTGGTGATTTTTTTTTTGACCGAATTGGTATTGCTTTTTCTTCCCATACCAATTCCCTCTTTCAACATTTCTATCCAGTCTCCCTTGACTGGCCTCTTGTTTCTTTCGACCCTGATGGTATTAGAGTATTCGATGCCTAGGGGTTCATTTCTCCTTCCTTCCTATACTTACATTCTCTCTACGGGTGACGTAACCGCCACATGTGGTGCCTACTACTAAACGGTTAAAACTAGTTTATTGTACTCCAATACAAATATGTTTCTATATAGTTAAATTATTGTATTGCCAATCGTGCTTCTATCTCTGTTATATTTTCCTTCGTGCAGCTATAAAATTACATTACCGGTTCGTAAATGATGTAATAATAATAAATAATAATAATAATACTAATAATAATAATAATAATAAGAAGAAGAAGAGATACTGGATTGAAGTTTTATAAAACATTGGCAGTTCCTGCATTACTTTATGGGAGTGAAACTTGGGTAATGACCAAATAATTACAAAGTAGAATACAAAGCGTAGAAATGAACTTCCTTAGAAGAACAAAAGGCAGCACAAGAATGGATCGGATAAAGAATGAAGATATAAGAACAGAGTTAAATATATATCCATTGAATGATAAAATCAAAGAATATAGAGAAAAAAAGGTTAGACATTTAGAAAGAATGAATGTAACAAGATTACCAAAAGCAGCATTTAACTACAAGCCAAGAGGTTCAAGGAATGTAGGAAGGCCAGTGAAAAGATGGACAGAACAATTGTGAGGCGGAACAGGCAATTTGCCTAGCCCGTGAAGTGAAGAAGAAGAAGAAGCTAATAGTAGGCTTATTATGTGTTCTAGGAAATTACCAATAATTGTTTGAAAAGTAAAATTGGTACCAGCAGTCACAAACAAAACATGGAAAAGATGATTTCAATACTATAGTGAAGGTTAAGGACAACATTTTACGGCAATGAGATAATGCAGGGATGTTCTGTGAAAACAAAGAAAATATTAAAAAAAAACAAATTCAAATTATTCTACCTCGGAGTTTTGACACGTGACAACTAGAACACTAATTTAAAATGCACCATCTCGGACAAATAAATTATAAATGCAGTGTATTTACCTGCTATTTGAATTGGCTTCATAAAACCCTGGATTTTGGGATAGAGATGTGTCCATATAGGACTAAATGGGTAGTGTCCATTCTCTGAGGTCACTCGACGAGGTGTACCTGTGGGGATAATAAATTGTAGCGATAAAAGTTGCCACCAGGGTGTATTGCGAAGTGCTGCTGAAGGATTTACAGCTTATATGCGAAACATGGGACACTTTAGGGAGAGCCATTCTGCTTCCGAGGAGAAACACAAATTCTAACTTTATTTACATCCGTGTTCTCTTTAAGTAATATATCAAGATAAGTTAACCCTTAAATTGACACTGTATTCTATAAGATACATTGTTTTAATTTATTTAATAATTCTAATGAAACAATAGAAAGAAAGAACTAGTAAAATTTTCTTAAATTTTTGACAAAAGGCACAATATACAAGATATAATTTTAATTTTATATTATTTTGTTTTCTCCGCTATCAGACACATTGAAGTAACTGCTCGAGAAATGAATGATTTCCCTATTTAAGGGTTATTAATGTACTGGAACATTTCATTAACGATTTACATTTATGCATAATTAGTAAATTATTTATTTTTCCATAAATGTAAATATTAAGTTGATATCAAAATTTGATTGTTCCTACGAACCAATGCAAATTACATGTATGTTCACAGCCGACGTATATTTGCGTATGTTATTTATTTAATCAATTAATTAATTAATTAAAAATAATTACAGTATTACTAGAAATAACTTGCTGTTTCTGCGTTTAATTGTAAACTCAAAAAGTTTATTAAATTGTGTCCTCATCACCTTCGGGCATACATTATGACTAATTGATTCAGTATTTCAACATTAGGTCACACGCTCCAGCCTCTTCTCTCATTCGTATTTAAATAATTACATTTAATTATGTTGAGTTACGTTAAATGACCTGAACACAAGAAAAAATTAACTTGAATAAAATTATATCTCTGACATTAGGCCTATTATATTACTCTGTGTTAATTTGGGATGATTTTAAATTAGGGAAAATTGTTTTAAATTCTATTTTATTGGATGACGACCAAGTAATCCTCGCAACTTCTGAAGATTAATTTCAAAGAAAAGTACATCAATTGAAAAAAAAGTTACTTTGTAATCTACATATTTAATAACAAACGAATCAAAAGTAATAACTTTCGAAGAAATATCCTAACCGATCAAAAATAGTTCTACGAAACAAAACAATAGAATAAGTATGATGTTTACATTATTTAGATTGTTTGTTAAGCCTACCATATTTGAAAAAGAGAAATATCTAGATAATAAATTATCAAAATTTCAGCATATGTGTGGCACAATCCTAAGAACCCTGTTTAATAAAACAGGAAAGAGACAATGATGATGATCTTAAGATTATCGGGCTGTAGGCCGTGGTCGTGAGGCTTGTAGTTCCCCGACGTTTCGCCAGAGACTGCGTCTGGCATCCTCAAGAGTTGTCTTGAGACTGCTACATGAAGACAATGATGAGATTTTATAAGGTCTTGGCAGTCCCGCTCCTAACATACGGAAGAGAAAACTGGACATTAAATAATAATAATAATAATAATAATAATAATAATAATAATAATAATACTTTATTTATTCTGGCAGAGTTAAGGCCATAAGGCCCTCTCTTCCACTCAACCAGCACAAATACAAATAAATATTCGACAATTATAGATATACACTGTACTAATTATAAACAGTTAAAGATACTAAAATATATATGTAGTCAATATGCCCATTTCACCAATTAATGTTTTAAAATGGTCAACAAGTTTCTACAGCCAAGCTGTCATTCTCAAGACCAGATATTGACCAGTCAATATCTGGTCTTGAGAATGACAGCTTGGCTGTAGAAACTTGTTGACCATTTTAAAACATTAAATGGTGAAATGGGCATATTGACTACATATATATTTTAATATTATATCACCAAGAAGATCACTTGTGTATTAAATAAAAAGTTAAAGATACAATAAATGTAGCAATGTAAATGTCATGTACAAACAACATTTCATAGGGTAATAACAATAAATAGGTTTGGAAAAAAATGCATATAGAAACGACAAGAAATGCGTTTCTTAAGAAGGATAGCAGGACACACTTTGAGATCATATTTTCAATAACGATTATTAAAGAACAATTACAAATATATGAATTAACAAGTGAATTAACAAGTAAATTGACAGACAAAAATTAAAATAGCTTCAACATATCAATCGAATGGAGAAGTCTCGTCTATCAAAACAGGCTTTACAATGCAATCCTTGAGGTGAACGTTCCGTTAGACGCCCCATGATCAGATGGAAGGAAATGCATTGAGTCGGCACAGTCTTACAGCCTAATCGGGAAGCTGAAGAAGAAGAAATAACTTTAGCTTTAGAAATGTATATTTTTTTGATATTTTAAACCTTTATGTCTGATTTATTTTTTACTAATACGCCCCTAATTCATATATGGATATTATTATTATTATTATTATTATTATTATTACTATTATCATCATAATCATAATTATCACAAACATAATTATCAATCGTAATTATTACCATCATAATTATCGTAATCAAATTTATAACGATAATCATGATCATAATAACCGTAATCATCATCATCATAAAATAATCATAAAATAATCATAAACATATCGTCATAATTATCAGTATTATAATTAGTATTATCATTAACATCATCATCGTTATTATTATTATATAGAAAAACACGTCAATGGATAAATGAATTAAGAAAGAACATGAACAAGAAGGAGATATTCTGGATAGAAGTTCGGGGAGGAATAAATTTAACTATAGATGAAGGAAATCTTCAATTTTACAAAAAATGCATCATTATTATTACTATTATAATTTGTATTATTATTGTATCAGACACATTATATTAAATGATTTAGATTAGTATGTCTGCATTTACTCAAAATACCAGATTAATTATTTATGTTTCGGATTAATAACCCTGTCTTTCATTACATAAATATATTAATATATTACCAACATTTGTATTCTGAAACAAAATGAGACACGCCTATGACTTAATGTTTTCTACAATTATGTACTGGCTTCAAACAATAAATTCAGTTTGGTTTTGTTGATGATTCAGATCGTAATGTATGCATCTGTAACACTCTGGATGCCATTTGAATTACCAATGTGTGTTTTAAGCGAAATTTACCATTAATTAACACAAATATCCTATAATTCAGGTAATAATAAACAGTTAAATGATTTTTGATTACGAGTTATTTTTTTCTGAACAATTTATCGGTTTTTCTTTAGAGACTTGAAATAATTTCTATTCTAATATATTTCTAGGATTTCATGACCGGAGTCCCTATTCTTAAAATCGTTTTCCGGCTAAATGGCTATGGCCTAGTTTTAAAAAACTCGACGTTTCGTATAATGCTGTCAAAAAGTCAAACTATAATTAGTTTTATTTGGACGTATTAAGATTTTCTCTATCATACATTATTTTCCAGATATTTGAATTATTTATTTTTTCTCAATTACTTTTTTCCGTTTATTACGGTTCTACATTTTCTGTGTTGTAGTACTTGAAATGCTTATGTTTTAGATTAATTTGTGGATGTAATAGTGTTTTATTTATTAACAACCTGGCATAACTTATGGATTCAAGTGATTAATTAAATATGATTCACAATTGTGATGCAGAAAACAGCAAGTTGTTATCCGTAGTAGATTTGTACAGTATTTATTGATGGATGAAATCAAATGTATGTACAGCCTTTGAAAAAAATGATGGCGCCACTCTTGATGATGGAAAGTTAAGAGTTTTGAAGAGCGATGCACACATGTACGTAGTTACATGTTTTGACTTGTTTGAGTATAAAGCGGACGGCTTAAGTCTCTCTTCATGCAGCATTCCTATCTTTCGCTTCGGTGGAGCTGTCGGTAAGATCTTTTTTCCGACGATGCGGGCCCACGTTCGATTGTGCTCATGAATATTTTTTTATTTATTGTTATTTAATAACGTCGTCAATTTTCATAATGCCTACACGTTACCAGGATTCGTTATATAAATAAATGTGTGTATATGAAAATATTCCCGGTCGTGACAGGCTTCAGGGCGAGATTTTTTGGGGTTTTCCTCACCTGTAAGAAAAACGTCAGGAAGCTTAGGGACCAACGGTCCCCGAAAATCATCCGGCCATCATCATCCTTATCATTATCATAGTCATTCTTCACCGGTGTGGAAACAAACGGGATGCAACCACACCTACAGTTCCCTAGTAAAGCTGTAAAGCATAGCATAAAAATGCTATGATTGCAGTGACAGACCTGCCCTCGGACAGAATTACTGTGGAATGGAATATATGGAAATAAACAAATTAAACGAAGCAGCTCATATATATAGAATATGAATACTTATTTACACGAAATTGTTTCCATTGTACGACACACAACGAAATAGTACGGATTTAGTTTCTCAAATACTTTTGAACCAAATAACTGATCTGTGATCATGCGCATTGGCTTCGTTCTGAGACTTGAAAATTATCTGTGCGCCATCAATTATTTCAAAGGCTGTACACAGTATTTTGTATAATTTTATATACAGATTATCTGACGATATTAGGTAGATGATTTTGATTCTAATAAATTTATGTATTTATTCTAAAATTTGTTTTGTGATAAAATAACATATTTACTACGTAGATGCCCAGATGAATAATCTTGTGCTAAGGGACATTTTAACAGAAAAATATTACATACAACAATAATATAAAATCTTAAAATATAACGTAATATAAGAAAAAAACTAATGAGTTAGTTGGGAGAGGCAGTTGGTTTGTGTCTCTATACAGAGTGTCCCTGGTTCGTACTTGATAGCAATTGATCCGATAATTGTTGATCAGTTCTATTCAGTAGTCAAGACTTACAAAAACTGCATTGTGTGATGTGGTCTCCATGGCCTAACACCCGACAGCTCGCCTCACATCCTTCTCTTATTTACAGGATTGTACAACTGTCAGAATAAGAATGAAATTTGGTCAGCATGTCGAGTTCACGAGCCGTTATATCGGGATCTCTCAATCTGGACCCATACTTATAGTATTCCTAATGATGCTGTGTCGACAGCGGCCCTATACTGGCCGAAAGTTTGTGAGAAAAGAATTCCTCGTGGGTAATCGAACCAGCATAATTCCTATAGATCTACAACAAAGTAACATGTCTTACACCGCTCATCACGTGGCGTGGCGTAATAGAGAATTATCTCCCATATGATGCACCTAAAGGTCGTGGATCCAACACTTCTGCAAGTATTAAAGGTATGATATAAATATTGAATATGAATTATGGATGATATTCGGGGATCGTTTGGGTTTTAAAGTTTCCCGACATGTAGCTTTGTAGTAGTAATAGGTCTTTATTACACTTAACGTTATTTACAAATATGGGTCAAATGGGCAGTAACCCTACGTGCTGTTGACAGTCTGTATCATTAAAGAAATGTCTCGTAGTAATATAAAGTAGATAGAACAAAACAAAAAGAACACTATAGATAACCATACAATTACTTTATACACCTATTAAATTATCTAAAATAATTAAGTATTAATGATATTAATTTTTCTTATATATATATATATATATATATATATATATATATATATATTGTATTAGGCAACTAATGCCAAAACCAGGAAGTGAAGAGAAGAAGAAGAAGAAGAAGAAGATGTTTATTTATTCAGGAATGAGTGTTGTTCTTATTTTGTGCGTTATTTCCAGACATTTACCCACGTCTAACCAATTTTGTAGGTTTACCATTAACTCGTAGCATGATATTCTTTGACGATTTGAATTTAGAAACCTTTCCGGTAACAACTGACGCCTCCAGTAATGTAAATCATAAAATGTTCTTAATATATTTTGTATTTCGTCTTAAAAGCTCCCGCACATTGTGCATTTATTTTACAAGTGAGGAAAAACCCCGAAAAAAATTACTTAGGGAACTTCTCCCGACTGGGGATTGAAATCGAGAGCACTGCGTATGAGGTAACGCCTTTACCCCGAGACAATAGGGGTGGACATTAACTCTTCATATATAATTAAAATGATAAAATTTATAACAAAAAAGGGAAGAACATTTTTCTTAATTTCATTATAAATGTTAATATATACAGTCAAACTTCCCTTAACGGATACTTCTCAAGAGCGGACGTCTCTCAATAACGGACAATTCAATATTCCCCTGCAAAAAATTAAATAAAATATAAAAATACATTGACTCTTATGGGGAAATCTCTTCCCAATAGCTGTCATTCTTAATAATGGACGCGGACACTAAAACGCATCGCGACAACAATTAAAACTTCCGAATAACGGACAGCGTGAAAAGAGAAACGTTTATATTGTACATGTAATTATTTGCAACAATGAACATTATCGTGCATTTTGAAAGTTATTATAGCACCTTTTAAAATGAGTCTCGTGTTAATGTGAATACTGTTTGTGTCTTCAAAAGATAAAGCTACGTCTAGCTGAAATTTCAAAGAACGCAAACTATTAACACTGAATGATACCATAGAGAAATAAAACATTATCAGACTTCATAGTGTAATTGTGGAGTAACCCGTTCACAATTCACAATTATTAAAAGTTATTATGCAGCTAATGACATATGGGGAAATGCGATTATCCAGCTGAAACAAATAGATTAAATTGATTATGAAAGTGTATCTACAAACGATAATCAGACTTTCCGCTGTATCTCTAGTTTGCAATACACTTTGCGACAGGTTGGCATCCTATTCAAGGGACGTATGCAACTCGTGAAGATTAAGCAATACAAATCTAATCCACAGATTGATGATGTTATTCGTGTTTAGAAAGAAGAAAAGAGGGAGATCAAGGTTAAAATGGAAGGAAAACTTGAAGACAGTAATGCAAGACCATAGGCTTTGGAGGTTTGGCACGGGCAGACGGCAGCAACTGTAAAAACCCGAAGATAGATAGACAGATAGAAAGCCCTGTACATTATTCCATCCTCGACCGAGAAACAGTAATGAAGATAAATTGGATGCAGGGTTTTAAAGTGTAATCTTCTAAAAACATCTGAACACAGATATTATTTTTAAATTTTGGCATTAAAATAAAGTAGAAAACAAAACAAAATAATAAAACTCCAGAAACATATTAAAGTATTTATAAGTCTATGTAGTATTATATATGAAGGCCATCGGGGAAGTACCAGGTAATCCAATTTTTGGTCGTAATACAGTTTGAGGTATCATTAGATTGTATTTAGAAAGCCCTATAATTTGGAAGTGTGAATCAGTAAAATGTATTATATGGTCATAGATTCATATACCTTATAGTTTGGTATACAGGTAATGATGTATGAATGTTGTATAAATAAAAGTGTGTTTCTAGATTTCAAGGAAAAAGGGACTTACCATTTTTTTTTCGTGTAACTTCATATCTGGTCGGAAGTTAGATTAATTAAGATTAATCATCAAATTTATAGTGGAACCAAACTGTTCTGTTTGTTTCGATTATTTGTGCCACATATTCAACTCTAAACACGTTAAATATATAGCGGACATACTTAAAATTTTTCTCCCTGCTGGTATCCATTCTAAGATCTTTGGCAAAGCAAGAGGGCCTAAAAATCCTAGGAAGGATACGGCCAGGGAGACAACGACGTAGGAACGTAACATATTTAAGAGATATATCGAGAAAGCCTTGAAAATGAAATGTATGGAAGGGATGATTACTTTAGACAGAAGGGAAATAAAAATTGGAAACAGATAAACAACTTCCCTTGTAACATTCTATATACTATACTACTACTACTACTACTACTACTACTACTACTACTACTACTACTACTACTACTACTACTACTACTACTACTACTACTACTACTAATAATAATAATAATAATAATAATAATAATCTATCAACACACCCCATATTCACCCACGTGGGGTATAGGGTGCTTCCTAGCGGTAGTTAATTAACAAAGTTAATTTAGTTACGCTTATTTACCTACAGATTCTAACGAGTGTTAAGGGGACAGCACGTCGCCTCAATGAGACTTCTAGTAGACAACTAAGATATTAATTGGATGGATGAAGGACGTATAATTTTGCACAAGGTCTCTTTAATCAGATTTGCGATTCTTTTACGAGCCTAAAAAAACTTCGGATTCGGGACCCACGGCTTGAATACCCTTCCGAAGTACTTGTCCCTTGGATTTTTCCATTCTAAAAATCCATTGACCTTGGCCGGGTTTGAACCCGCGATCCTCGAGACTAGAGGCAAGAAACAAACAAGAAACTAACGCATCGCGGCGGATAATAATAATAATAATAAATAATAATAATAATAATAATAATAATAATAATAATAATAATAATAATAAGAATAACAATAACTATCTATCTATCTTCGGGTTTTTACAGCTGCTGCCGTCTTCCCGTGCCAAACCTCCAAAGCCTACGGTCTTGGGCATCTTCGATGCTTAGCCCTCTAGCTTGCATTACTGTCTTCATGTTTTCCTTCCATGTTAACCTTGGTCTTCCTCTTTTCTTCTTTCTGTTAGGATGCCATTCATATAGTTGCTTCGGCCATCGCTCATCTTCCATTCTTAAAACATGTCCTAACCACTTTAATTCCTTTTCCTCAATTCTTTCAATTATGCTTTCTTCTGCTTCCATTTTGTTTCTAATTTCCTTATTTGTGACACGTTCTAATTTAGACTTTCTGGCACTTCTTCGTAAATAATCCATTTCTAGAGCTATTAGTCTATTCTTGTAGTACTTATTGATTGTCCATACCTCACTTCCGTACATTGCAACAGATTCCACCAATGTTTTACCAATATATTTTTTTGTGTCTTTCCAAATATGCTTATCCCACCATATGGAATTTAATGATGATATTATTTTGCTACTCAATTCAATTCTATGTTTTATGTTCTCTTTGCCTATACCTTCGATGTTATCCATAATCATTCCCAAATATTTAGTTTGTTTCACTTGCTTTATTTGGATTCCATCTTCCAATACTAAGTTTTCTCTTTCATTGCTATTTATTGCCAGATATTCTGTTTTTTGTAAATTTACTGTGAGACCCCATGATTCATATGTGCTTTTCAACCTTTTTATCATGAATTCCATATCAAAATTGTCTTGCGCTAAAACCAGTTGATCATCGGCAAATTGTAATGTCAGCAAAAATCTATTGCCTATTGGGATCCCCATACCTTTGCAGCTTTGTTTCCATTTCGTTAATATAAATTCTACATAAATATTAAATAAAATTGGTGATAGACTGCACCCTTGTTTCAATCCCTTTGAGGTGTTTATAGGATTAGACATTATATTTCCCATTTTAACATAAGCGGAGTTATCTTTATAGGTTTGTTTAATAATTTCTATTAGGTTTCTGTCAATATTGTATTTCTCCAATACTTCCCATAATTTGTTCCTCGGAATTGAGTCATAAGCTTTCTCTAAATCTATCATTGTCAAATGGGTTTCTTCTCCAACTGCAGTCCGTTTTTCAATTAACTGTTGTATTGCAAATATATTGTCAACACATGACCTTCCTGGTCTGAATCCATTTTGATCTTCTCCTAATTTGTCTTTAACATCTTTTTGTAACTTTGTTTTTAATAACTTCGTAAATATTCTATATAATGTGTTATTTATACTTAGTCCTCTGTAGTTTTTTGCGTCTCTTCTATCGCCCTTCTTGTATATTGGTACTATGTAGCTTATTTTCCATTCATCAGGAATCTTCTGTATTGCAATGCACTTATTATACAAGTCCCTCAATCTACCTATTACATTTTTTGGGCCATATTTAATTAACTCATTTGGTATGTTTCCCGGCCCTGGTGCCTTTTTATTCTTTAGGGTTTGAATTTCTAATTCTATATCTATTGTATCAAATTCCAGGGCGTTCATTTCTATGGATGGATTTTCTGTTGTTTCCATAAACTCATTTCTAGTTTCTGACAGTAAAGCTTTGTAATGTTTTTCTGCGTCTGATTTTGCTAACAAATTTATCTTGCTGGGTCCTTGGTTGGTTTTCAGTGTTTTTAGAAATCTCCATACTTCTGATGATTGTGATCCTCCTATATAACTTTCTATTTCTTGGCATTTGCTTTTCCATAATTTGTTTTTTTCTTCTATCACTTTCCTTTAACTTTGGCGTTTGTTCTCTTGTATTCTATCCAATTTTCTGTTGTTTTATTTGCCAACCATTCTAAGTAGCATTTTTTCTTCTTTTTGGTTAATTCTTCAATATCATCATTCCACCAATCTTGGGTATTTTGTTTTTTATTTATTGTGCCTAATGCTTCTTTTGCTGCCGAATGTATTATTTCCTTTAATTGATTATATTCTTCTTCTATGTCTTCCTTGTAATCCAAATTCTCAATTTTAATCCTCAGTCTTTCTTATATAAGTTTTGATACTATCCTGATTAAATAAATACAGTTTAAATTTTTCTTCCTGCTTCGGTTGCATTGTTGATTCCCTTGCTTCATCATGCACTTTTTTCCCTGTAGGGTATTTGGGGATGATCTGTGCTGTGAGTAGATAGTGGTCAGAACCACAATTTGCTCCTCTTTTAACCCTTGAGTCCTTAATAAATAAGGAAGTATTTTGCTTTACAATTATGTAGTCTATTATTGATTTCTGATTGAGACTAGGTCGTTCCCAAGTAAATTTATGAATATCCTTATGGTCGAAAAATGTGTTTACTATCTTTAATTTATGTTGTTTGCACATCTCTATGATTCTATTTCCATTATCGTTGACTTCTTGTTCCCCATATTTTTCTACTGCTTCATCATTGTTTCTTCTACCCACTTTCCCATTTAAATCTCCCATTAGTATTATTTCTTCATTACTTCGTATTTTCTCAATTTGTTCCACTAATACTGAATAGTACTTTTCTTTCTGACTCTGTGCAGCATCATCTGTTGGTGCGTAGACTGCTAAGAACACCATTGTTCTTCCCATAAGCTTCATTTTAATCTTTAGGCATCTTTCATTAATATGTTCATATTCTGTTATGTTTTTACTGTATTTCTTTTTTACAAACATTGATACTCCTGCTTTAGCTCTTTTGATTTATTTACACCTGACCAAAAATGTATGTAGTTTCCTAAATAAATAACAATAATAACAATAACAACAACGATAATAATAATGATAATAATAATATTAATAATAATAATAATAATAATAATAATAATAATATCTGAAATATTATGACTTCATAGTGTTAATTCAGCATCGAATCCTAAATGAAATGTAATTGATGATTTATTTTACATTCTTTGATATTTGGGCATTCAGTCGTTTGAATGGAAATAAGCCAGATCAAATGGAGGCAATAAACTCTCTGACAGCTTTTAACTAATTTATCATTTATGAATACTTACGTTGTATAATCCAGTCTTAATTTATCATAATTTTATGGAATATATGTATATTTACTTTATAACATTTTGTTTTACTTTTTACTTCAGTATAACTGATATCCAAAACGAGAAAAAGAGAGAGAGAGATATTGAATAATTAAAAGTTTTACTTCTTTTAGTATATATATATATATATATATATATATATATATATATATATATACATATATATGTCCACCGCTGTGGTCTCGAGGTAGCGTGCTGCCTTGTCACGCAGCGGGCCTGGGTTCGATCCCCGGTCGGGGCAGTTTTTCTGGGTGAGGTTTTTATCGGGGTTTTTCCTCACCTGTAAGGCAAATGTCAGGAAAACGTTAAGGCCCAAATGGTCCCCGAAATCATATGGCCATCATTCTTATCATTATCATCCTTACCATTATCATCATCATTCACCGGTGTGGAAAGCAACGGGAAGCTACCACACCTACACAATTCCCTAGTAAAGCTGCAAGCATAGAATGAAAATGCTATGATTGCAGTGAAGGACCTGCCTTCGAGCAGAATTACTATGGATGGATATATATATATATATATATATATATATATATAGAGAGAGAGAGAGAGAGAGAGAGAGAGAGAGAGAGAGAGACAGACAGACAGACAGACAGAGATAGAGAGAGAGAAAGAGAGAGGTGGAGAGACAGAAACTGAGAGAGAGAAAGGGAAGTGTACAGAGAGAAAAGGGAATTGATACACTGCTCAAAACAATTAGAGGAACACTTGTAATAAATTGAATAAGTAATTGTTTTTTAAAACTGTGATGCTGAAAGTTGGACAATATGTAAATTGAATTATTAATTTTATTATTGGATACAAATTTTAAAGATCTATGGCCTAAATACAGAGAAATTACCTCAAATAACAAATATAGAGATTTTTTTATTTTGGAAGGCACTGGTCACTTCTAATTGGTAAGTTTCCTGATGTTGCTATGGTGACGAATGTTGATTATTGCTTTGCTTATTGAAGTCTCTGACAAAATGAGGCATTTAAATGAGTTTGAAGTGTATCATGTTGAACCGAAAGTGCCTTTCTGCGGTTCAGTATGGTATCTTTGTTCTCCTCCCTACTACAGAACATTTATGAAATATGCCAATGTCCTGTGTTCCTTGTGCCTACCCCTCCCCTTTTCATCCTTTCCGCCGCGCATCTCTATGACGCATATCCCCTCTACTTGCGAACCTTTATATACACTGTACTCTTACCGAACATGATCATTCGATCAGCCTAGCAACCGGCGTTTGGTTATTTAAAGACGGATTCAAAGGTGGAATCCAGTTCCAGCTCACCATGCGACTGGAAGGTTAATATGGTGGTCTATATAAACAAGTTGACGGAGGCCGAGAAGAGGTCTGTTTTGAGTTAGTCCAGCTATGTACGGAAGAAGTGACTCCTAAAGCTTGGACACGTGTGTGAGTGTGGTATTATGTATGGTATGTTATTTCTTCAGTTATTTTTACAGCTACGCTTGGTCGTTTGATCAAGAATTCTCTTTTGTTATTAATTTATTGTTTTATTTAAAACCAACTTGTTTATATTAAAAGGTTATCTTTTTAAACAAACGCCCCTCAGTTATTATTCTAGTATAAGTAGTTGTTCACTCTCCTATACAAAAATCACTCATTGTATGCTTTTAATAATCTGTATCTATACATGTATATATGTTCATCAGGAAAATAAAGATGAATTAATAGCTGCCTTTCATGGGCCCGAGGCGAGCTGCTTTCTTACTGATAACTTCTTCGAATATCAGGACCACGTTAATAAATGCAGCAAATTTCAAAGCCCGATCCCGGACAAGTGTTACGCTGAGCGTGGTTTGCTTTCTAAACCCACAAATGGTAGCAGTAGCGTAGTGTGGTTAATTTACAGCACAAATGGTAGGCAGAACGTGGTTTCGTTTTCTTAAAAAGACAGCACAATGTTCTACATCTTTTACGACAAGGTCAATCTCTGCGACAAGTGGCTAGAGAGCTTGGGATTTCTCCTTCCATGGTGTCCAGGTTACGCAACAGGCACATAGAGACAGGTGAGTATTGTAAAAGACGTGACCAGGGCCGTAAATTTAAAACAAGCCCCCAGGATGACATACGTTGTTCTTTCTGCTCTTCGACAGCGTACAAAAACTGCAAAAGATCTGCAGAATGACCTTCGTATGGGTTCCGGAATCCGGGTTTCAGACCAAACCATAAGGTACAGATTAAGGAAAGATAATACTCGTCCAAAAAGACCCGTTAAAAAACCACGCTTAACAAATGGGCATAAGGCAGCAAGACGTACGTATGCTGAAAACCATGGTGATTGGAACCTGAACCAGTGGGAGTCTGTGCTCTTCTCGGACGAATCCAGGTATCATCTTACACGTTGTGATGGTCGATTGAGGGGTGGGGGACGGCCAGGAGAAAGATTTTCTGCAGAGGCTGTAAAGGAAAATGATAGATTCGGAGGAGGATCCATAATGGTGTGGGCCGGAGTTATGTACAACAATCGTACGGACCTTGTACTTGTTCCCCAGCGACTGAATGCTATCCGGTATATCGAACACGTTCTCGAAGAGCATGTAGTACCTGCTGCCATTGGAGTAGGCCCTGGATTTCTGTTTATGCAGGATAATGCCAGGGCACATTCTGCGGCTGTCACCAGGGATTTCCTGAGGAGGAATGAAATTGAGATAATGGAGTGGCCAGCGGTCAGCCCAGACCTCAACCCTATTGAACACTTGTGGGATCTTCTAGAGAAGAAGGTTAGGAATCGACATCAAGCTCCACAAACTCTGCAGCAACTTGGAGACGCTCTGAAGAAGGAATGGGAGAAAATCCCGCAAGAGGAAATCCAGAATCTTATTGGGAGCATGCCATGAAGGTGCCAAAGTGTCATCGAATGTCATGGAGGCCATACACGATACTAACTCTATATAACGAGTGTTTAACTTGGAAAAATAAGCACAAGATTCAATTGCTTACATAGCGGAATTATTTGAAACGTTAATTGTCAGCGTTATTCATTTGTTTTTACTGACATGAGCAATAAATAAATAAATTACCACAAACAATGTACTTTATTAATTTCATGTTTGTACCTTTATCCAATGAAAAAATATTTGCATATTTCATAGTGTTCATCTAATTGTTTTGAGCAGTGTATAAACGATTGAAACGTAATCTACACAATCTAGTCATACCCGAGCAAATAACTATATACATCCATCCGAACGGACTTTCACTCGAATCCGGTTTCCCCAAAATACCGTTCCCCAAAATTCTTCTACGCGAATGATAAATGTTAGGAACAATTTAAATATATATATTTTTTTACATTGAGATTACATTGTAAATTTGTAACCTCTCGTCGACGAAGTTCTGACTGGTGATGCTTTCTTTGTATAGCGGAAGGAAACTTAGAGGGCTCGTTCATCAGATTTGCCGGATTTGTTTTCTCTATGTTTGTGGCATGGGATGTGGCGACTCGACAATTCCTTTCAAAACTTTAAGGCCTGTGAAATGTCCACTTGTAATTGTTCTACCGCGGCATTCTGTGTTACACAGCTTTCGGGAATTCCAATATGTCTTATTGTTGGAAGAAATTCTACTTATAAAATAAATGTAGCTTCCAAGTATGAGATTTAGTAATCTATTGATTAGGTGTTTACTTTATGAAAATACATTTTGTATAGTGATTAGATAAAAAAAACTGTTAAAGTTTTATATGACCTTCATATTTATTTTAATACAAATTCGTTACAGCTGTTTAGGTACTTTATACCTTCTTCACACGAATACTACAATTAAAAGTTTAGCGTCCATGTTCCAAAAGTAAGTAAGATATTTTAGCAAAAAATCGAATAGTTGTCGCGGTGGAACGTTCGGTCAAAAATGTCCAGGGCATTAGAATTTTGGGGATTTTGGATTGGAGGAAAGTTCATCGTATATTTCAATTCCGAGAACTAGGTTCGGAGGTTTGCTGTTTCACGTTTATCAGCTTATAGAAAAATATATTCCATGGATTGAATTTGGGGGAAAGGGCGGAACGATTTTATTTATATGTTTTATCGTTAGTAATCTAATGCCAATTTTTGAATTCCCACTAACACAATATTTCATGACAAAACGTGAATAAGCTATTATATATATATATATATATATATATATATATATATATATATATATATACATTTCTCTTACAAAACATCTACTCCTGATTATTAAATAAATAAAATGTAAATGAATTTTTTAAATATATGCAACAGGATTAATCAGGAATAGTTGGGTAAACTTTCGTCAATTTTATAAACTATAAATGTAGAGTAACTTTAATTTAAATAATTAGAGTGGCACTAAAACACTCCTACATTTAGAGAGTCAGAAAGGATAATGTGGTATTGAGCTGATATTTTGTTAAAAGTTATTTTTTTCAATAAAAGAAAAGTAAGCTTCTGTGGACGAACGTGCCTATTGCTGTTGCAAATGCACACACTCATACACACACACACACTCACACGCGCACGCACACACACACACACACACACACACGCAAGCACACACGCACATACAAACATACACACGCTCGCACACACGCACACACACACACACACACGCACACACATACGCGCACACACACTCTCACACGCAAACACGCACGCACACTCACACACACGCACGCACACACGCACGCACGCACGCACACACACATATATATATATATATATATATATATGTATACCCATATATATATAACACATAATTCTTATATGGAAGAGTTATTTATATTCTCTCTCTCCTTTTCTTTTCTACGATTGAAAAATAGCCTACTAGATGAATTTAAAATCACAGACACACACATAAAAATATATTATATGGCTATTCAGGTAAATCAATATAGGCCTTATATATAATAAAATTTGGTATCGCGAATAATTACTTTATCAGTACCATAATTTTATTTATATACATATTTTCAATGTTTATATATATTTCTGTGCCTTAAGTTTTATTTTTCTTTTCCACTCGTCTCTATCCGTCCACGCTATTTCTTCCAGTTCTTTGTTCTCATTACAGTTCGTATTTCATGCTTTCTTGCATCCACGAGTTTCGAGTTCTTTTTTTTCCTCCTTCTTCCAGGTGGGCACTATTCAAATTTTTTTTGGTAGCCTTTCATCTTGCCTTCGTCGTAGATGCCCATAGATTTTAATTACTTGTATCGTGTATAATCTATTATTCAATATCTATGTTTTTCCCTCGTATTACAGTATTTCCTAATTTTTCTATATGGAACATCTTGTTGCTGTCTTCAAGAAATCCATTTCCATCCACATGCGTTTATGTTGAATTTCCAAAATTTAGCTCCATATGTGACAGTACGTCTCACTATTGACTTATATATTTGTAACTTTTCTTTTTTTTTGGTTATATGTCTATTCCATAAGACTCCATTTACAATTATTGTTATTGCTCTACCTTAATTTATCTACTGTTCTTAATATCACTTTCTTGTTTATCTTCTTTCATTTAATTGAACCCCAATTTTTATCTATTTTTAGTTTTGCTTGAGTATGTGTTCTTTAAATTGTTTAGGCTGCGTACTTTCATTACACGCAGGATGATGTCGTTATATATATACATACAAAATGTTGCAAAAAAAATCACGGACAACGGAAGTGAGATACGAGTAGTATATTGTGATTTGTTGATCATTTTTAAGAAGGTATCAATGTTCGGAAAATATGCGTTTTCACTCCATGACTACTTAATTATGTCTCAAGATCAGTGTCAATTCGAAAGATTTCAAGACTCATTACTTGAAATTACCTCACAGGTACGGAACCTATGATACTTGGCTTCTCAAAGGAATGTGACCGCAACACGACGGAGCTCCAGCTCATGTCCATGCCAATGTGAGGAGACATTTGGATACCACGTATCCTGGTCGAGGAGGACCACCCATGGCCGCCGAGATCACCTGATCTTAACCCTTTCGTCTACTTTTTGTGGAGCGACATGAAACAGTCTGTTTATTAGATTCAGTATAGTCACATATGGATCTTATAGCCCGAATACACGCTGCTACAGAAACTCAATTAAAACGAGGCCAGGCGTGTTTGAACGTGTGTTCCAATCACTGCACTGCCGATGTACGCTCTGCAATGAGATAGGAGGTGGATGTTTCGAAAACTTGATGTGACTGTGACAGAATTGTCAAGTATTGAGTCTTGATTTCCAACTAACAGAACTCTTGAGTACTACTCATATTGTGAAAACGCATCATTTCAGGACAATATATGTATATATATATATATATATATATATATATATATATATATGACATGATAAGAAAAAATAAATGCCTGGATGGGATTAGAACCCGGAACGTTCGGGTTCGATAAGAAAAATAAATTCCTGGGCGGGATTCGAACCCGAACGTTCCGGGTTTTAATCCCATCCAGGCATTTATTGTTCTTATCATGTCATATTAAGCTTGCATTGCTCAATGTCAAAAATTTAATTATAACATATATATATATATGAGTGAAATCAATAATATTATACATTTTTTATGCTTGGTTGTGTGTGTATATATATATATATATATATATATATATATATTAATTGTACAGCAGATGCAGGAACGAATAGTCAAACATACTCCTGTGCATTGTTATTGTGAATTACGTATTTCGTAAACAAATTGGCAAGAAGTTCCACTACTATTACTACTACTAACTAAACCCACATATTTAGATATTTTCTCTTCGCCCTCGAACACTCTAAGAGAAGCCAAAACGCCATCTCCTAATCTCCGATCTGAGATTTGATTTCCAGGGACAATTATTGTCGAAGTAGTTCTACTTCTTTACAAAAGTCATATTTTACCAGTTTTCCCGTTCATTCTACAATATATATATATATATACATATATATATATATATATATATAGCACGTCTATTATTCCCACACAAAGCTGGTCTCTCGTGCATGACAATTTAAGTTCTCATTGTAGGGTGAGTAACATTTTCTATCTCATACAACGTATGTGTTCTGTCTGTCTATAACCATTAGTCTTCTCATAATTTTCCTTCAAACATTTATATTACTCCTCGTATTGTACTTCCATATCCAGTACATCTCTATGCACTCCATCCTCCTATCCACACCGATCATCCAATCCCCCGAAGCACACAGCCTTATTAGTTCCTTGCAAAACTCTGTTTTATGCCTGACTTCGTTCCTGTTTATTACGTCCAACCAAAACTTTACATCAATTTTGCCCATTATTGAGTCTGAAATTATACCGGAGGCAGTTATTTGAACTACAGCAAAAGTTATACAGTAGAAAATGAGACTTTATAATATTGTCCTGTATAAATACGCCTTGTTCAGGTGATGTAGTTAAATAATTAAAATGGAACAAAAAACACGAAATAACAAGTGGAAAAAAGCAAGTTCTTTATTTCCAGCTCAATGTTGAGTTCCTTTCAAGTACAAGCTAACGCCTTTTATACTCTGATTAGACTACATGGAGAACAAAAGCGCTTCTCGGTTGCCGCACTTCCATGGCGTTACAGTTGAATACCGAAAACAATGCACTAATTAACACGCATGCAAACTCAGACACGTATTTTTTCAGTTTTCAATTTTTATATTTAGATTTTTAACAGTTTACTGTCAAAAATATAAGTATATCTTACAAAATGAAACACAAAATTGAAGGGCATAATTTTGATTCCCATTTGATATTTGTTTGCACGATGTCTTTAAACGAGATAAGTAGGCAGATGGGTGGGTGCATTAGAGAGAATGTATTATATATTTTATTTATATTTATGTGCGTACAGTATAAATACTGTAGACATATATGTATTTGCTTATTTATTAATATATTTATCATTAATAGTGAAGAGGAATGTGAAAGTACGGCCTAACAGTCTCGTGCGCAATGCGATTGCGAATGTGTTTCCTTCTCTCTGAAGAAATGATAACAAATGTCCACTACTAATAAAAACTACTACTACTACTAGTACTACTACTACAAATATATAACGAAAACGGGTTTGTTATGGATAAGAGAACAATACTTTTTATAAACGAGACATTGGACGACCACTGACAAGTTTGATAATAAAGACTCGTCTGGACGAAACAGAAACAGGCTAATAAAAAGCCTAAACCTTAACTGTTCGTGATTATGATGATAATGGTAATTTTATAATAATGAATAACATAATTATTCAGTACTTTGTAGAAATTCATTCACGAACAGGTTTACTGCGTACTATCACATCTTCCTTTAAACAATATTCTATAGTCTCATCAGTTTCCCCCAAAACTCTCTAGATTCCCAGTATCGGTCTTGTAATCTTTTTCATTCGTCGCCTTCTTCATTTCCAACAACCGAGTGTTGTTTTTGGGTATACATCTACCTCTTCATCCCTCTGGAATCCAATCAAAAATTATTTTTGGTAAACCTTTCGTCATTAATTTGTTTTACATGTACATACAATTGAGTTTATTAAATTTAAGGCTTAACAAAATAAAAATGATTTACGTATGACCCCAGAAAAATCGGACTGTAATTGAATTTGCTAAAGAATTCGCGTGGTTTACAAAGTTCCTGAACGTTTTTGTTTTCACAATGTTTTTTTATAGGTTTTTCCATATAAATAAATTCACTAGTTATATAATAATTTTAATTTTGCATTTTAATTTAATATTCTATTAACATGGTACAAAGTAACCAGCTGCACATTATCAGATTATATTGAGCTTTGATGAAGTTATAATATTTTATCTTACAAATATTTACGTGTATACTTCATTCAATGAAATGTGTTAAACAATATTCCTGTATATTACAGAGAGAATGATTTCCAAATTATTAATCCAATTGAATAATTAAACAAGCCGATACGTCACTAAAGGTCAGTGCTTTCAAATACACATGTATACACTTTACTTAAACACTCATCAATTATTTATAAAATAAAGTAGATACAAATGGACATCGACAGAACGTTGTGTTATTCAAATGTTTTTTCTGAATGTGAGGAACGGTATTAGGAAATGCGACAGATTTCTGATGCTATTTTTAATCATGCAAGTCTGGTTAATTAAATTTGCTATTTGTTATTTGTTACGAGGGTGGATCAAATATAAACCGGAATTTGTATCTGGAGAATCTGGTAGCGAACTGCAAAGGTTGCGGTTTCGAGGGGACGTTGGTGGGGGTGTCTGGAGTAGATTTCGTGGTGTGTCGCACTCCGAAGAGCGGCCGCTTGTTTCAGTACGCCATGAGCGAGCAAGAGGTACACACGTATGTTGCGCAACGCATTATTATTACGTTTTTGGCGAAAGAAGGCACTAAACCTTCTGACATTTTGAGAAGGCTCCATGCGCAGTTCGTAGAAGCAACCCTTTCGAAGACGCAGGTGTATGATTGGCGCAAACAAATTTTAGCGGACCGGGATTCAGTGGAAAATGAGCCCCACCAAAGACGACAACGAACAAGCATCACTGCAGACAACATTCGTGTTGTACGGGACATTATTGAGGAGGATCGACGCGTAACAATTTCTGAAATTGCTTCACATGTTGGAATAAGCTTCGTAAGTGTTCAAGCCATCATCAGTGTTGAACTCAAATTCCGAACATTGTCTGCCAGGTGGCTTCCTCGGCTCCTCAGCCAGGAACAAAAAATTTGCGCCAGGAAGTGTCTCAGATGTATTTAAGTCGCTACGATGAGGAAGGAGATGATTTTCGAATCGCAGTTTGACCTCTGATGAGACTTGGGTTCATCATTACACCCCAGAGTCAAAACGTTTCAGCATGAAGTGGCGAGAGCGAGGTGCGGCTGGACCAGTTAAGGCCAAAACACGCCTTGCTGCCGGAAAGATCCTTGCGATTGTTTTTTGGGACTCTGAAGGAGTTTTGCTAGTGTATTTCCTTCATGAACGACGAACAGTGAATGCAGAGTACTCTTGGACGAGGCAAAAACGGCATATCGCAACAAGCGGCGCCGGAAACCGATCCGAAATGTGATTGTGCTGCATGACAATGCAAGGCCACACACTGCTCGGTTGACACAAGAAAAACTGAAGACAATGCATTGGACACCTCTGGAACATCTTCCTTACAGTCCAGATTTGTCACCCTGTGACTACTATTAGTTTGGGCCACTGAAAGAAGACCTGGGTGGAAGGCGGTTTGGTGACAATGCAGCGGTAGAGGAGTTCGTGCGCAACTGGCTGACTACACGTCATCCCTCATTCTTCAAGGACGGCATCAAAAAGTTGCCTACTCGATGGCAAAAGTGTGATGGGAATGCAGGAGGCTATGTAGAAAAATGAGGTGGTGGTTTTGTATTTTTTTGTTAATTCAATAAAATTGTAAACAATAACTCCGGTTTATTTTCATACACCCGTATTTAGTTTGAATTTTTGTGACTTTAGCAGTTGTATGGAATATGCTTCAATGTCATTTTTGCAACATTATTTATGTTAAATATATTCCTAATGGCGTCACGTATTTGTTACTTCTTATGCCAATCATCCAGATTTACACATCTCCGTCCTTGAATATTTCCGCAGCAAGTGTCCACAGATGTTCTGTAATCAAAATTTTCTTCAACGATAATTATTTCCTTATGTGATATTTCATTCTAATTCGGGTACTCATGTTCCGAATTGGAGCACGATGTGTTACACAGTTTATTCCGCTTGTCATCTTTCACAGTGCACCTTAGCAAATGCGTTCGTGTGACAATGTGACATGTTCTTGCTCGTGTTACAAAGTGCCAAAAGAATATAGGATAAATGTTTAGCGCCTACCATTAATGGGGTATTATTAAATTCAAATAGTTTGCGACCAGTGGTAGACTCTCAACATTTTTAATTCTAAGATAGTAGAATGCAGCTCTTGCTAACGAAATTGTAGATGCTCTTTGATCTCCTTAACTCTTTGTCTCTTGTTTAGGGACAACCTTCGGCACTTGATCAAACTCCTCATTGTCATATGTATTACAATGGGGCACCGCAGATAAAATGAAGCAATATATGGTTCATGAAAGACCGCAAAAAATGAATTATGGCGTAAAGTTTCCGCGACAAATATTTACCGAGAAAATCTAATTTCAAATTTAATTTCCCAAATCAATACCCACCTCTATTTTGATTGCAACAGATGATCCTACGTCGTAAATAATCATGTTCACTAATGTTTAAACACATCGTTCATTCATGTTTAGTTTTTCACATAATGTTACATGTGCATGTACAAAGGTTGAGTAATAATACATTAGTAATTTAGGATATATTACAAATATCTATTTTAATAAATACTTATTTTATTAAATTGTTACAGCTATTTCGGAACTACGTATCGTTATCAGACATATCTCAAACTACTGATAAATAATATCTTTATGAGTAAAGTCAACAATGTGAACAAACATAACCAGGCAATACAATATAAAGTAGTCAATGAATACATACGTAATAAACCAACGTATAAAAAACGTAAAATAATACAATTATTATAAATGTAACATAGGCGAATCGTTCCAGATATAATTTAAATGATGCAATTTAAAATAACTTTTAATATATTGTTACTTTTTCTTAATGTATTTATTTCTAGAGTTTACAGTAGATCTATTTTTGTTCGTTACTACAAATTTGTAATTCTTTAAAATATGAATTAAAACAATGATTAAATGCAATTTATATAGTTAGTAGTCTGAGTATCTGGATGTTTATTACATGGTCTTTATGTTATATTATGTGATACTTGAATGGTCTGCCTGTTTGACTATATATGCCTTGTCGCACGTAACACACTCTAAACAGTATTCACCTGAAAACTATATTTTTTACCTTAGTTTTGTTATTTTTAATTAGGCCTATATATTTTCAGTTTTTGTATTAGGATTATTCCACAATGCAGTGTTTCTCCTTCAACCAAAAGTAATCTGTCGCTAGAGGTTCCTGTCTAAAACATCTTCCCTCAAATCTCTAGCTGCCATACTTCTCCTCACGGCATCTATCCAACGTTCTCTAAATCTACATCTTCCACTTCTTCCATTAGACTTCCAATCAAGGTTCGTCTTTGTATTCTATCTTCTTCCATTCTTATGAGGTGTCCATAAGGTTTTTATTCGTCTTAAACCCACATTGATGTCCAAATTTATTAGGCTACTGGATAATATAAAAAATCGGCGTAAGGCGTTACTTGTTATAATTGTCTACTTACCTCTTCTGTTTCTACTTATTTTCGCTATTTTATCCTCATAGGCTATTTCTTCCAGAAATTATGAGTCCTTCCATCTAATTATTAGTAATCCAGGTGATGTGTTACCTTCTACCGGTAGACTGTCCTTTGTCACAAGTAGAAACTTGTCCGACGCATGCGAGATGTTTGTTGGTTTTATTGGGTTCTTCTTCTATTCACCTAATCGCTTATTGCTTGAGTATTTAAATATTATTCCGTACCTTCTCCTTTCTAGTTCCATGAACGATTTTTCTTAAAATCGTAATTTCTTTGTGTTCGTGGATATTTTAAGCGTCATCTCAGGTAGCATCTGATCTGAGACTAGAGTTCCCGGATTTCATATGTGGAAGGTTTAGAAATTTATGTTTTTAATGTTTGGGCTAGGAGGGGAGGGATAAATAATTATTGAACGTTAGAATATCCATCAGGTCCCTGGATTATACGAGTATTACATATCCCTCCATAGAACATACGTTGAGAGAGCATATTGGTAACTAGTCCATCAAATGAGTACGTTAAGCTTCAAGATCCCCTTCGTACTTTTTAACAGGAGTAAACTACGTGCTGGAAATGTGTTTCACCTTCGATTTATCGTCATCTTCACCATAAACACATTCACGATACACTTAAATACTTGAACGCACGCTAATTCTATGTTTCTCAAAATACAAGTAATCACTATCTACTTAACATACGGAGTAGTCTGCTCCTGTTAAAAAAAACTTAGACTACGTAAAATAAAAATAGACCACATTAAGTCGTATATCCGCCTAAAACGGACTCGACGAATGAAATGTGTAAGAGGTAAAAAATAAACAAACATGCATACATACGTTGCTTAAATAGTTTTTTTAATAGAATTGCATATAAACAAAATATATAATTCTTTTCATAATAAAGTCGAAAAAGGCTTGAAAATATGTTAGAGGTCTGTTTTAAAAATTCTAACACCAGCAAATAGAATTAAACGTAGGCTGCGCGGAAAAATAACGAGTGCCAAATATTATGCTATGAACGTCTTCATAAAACAAATATTTTAACAGAGTTCTTAAGATATTTTGCAGACATTGTATGATGTTAAAATGGGAGCTTGATAGCAAACATAATGCAGTGCAAATAAATTCTTGCCTTGACGCACCACTCCCACTTCAGAGACCGGTCTTCTCCTCTGCCCCTCTTTCTCGACTAATCAGCGTCAGTACGCATATATCTTGAATTGCAATTCATAAACAAAGCTCCAGTAACAACTACGATGATATAAATTGAACGTCTCCGAACCTTACAACTACATCATGTGATCACGGAGAATTCCCAGCGCAACGTGTGTGAGAAGGGAGCGATACGTCATAGAATTTTAATGCATATGCTGCACAAGTGAGTTTTGTTCGTAGCGAAGCTATAATTCTAGAATAGATTTAGAATAGATTTATTTAGCCTGGTGGAGTTAAGGCCATGTGGCCTTCTCTTCCACTCACCAGAACAAACATATATTACATATGAATGCAAAAAAATTACAATAATAGTCATATTAAACAGGACAAAGATACGTTACATATGAATACAAAAAATATTACAATAATAGACATTGAACAATTAATTATCTGTCATATTGAATAAAAATTAAAATAATGTCTAATAATACAATGAAACTAAATACAATTAAAATTAAATTAATGATACAATGAATAAAAAAAGGAATAACAGCTCGAATCTACTATAAATAAAAAGAAAAGAAAAAAATACAATGAAAGTCATAAACTACAATGAATTAATCTACGCTTTTTATACAAGGCATTAGGTAAATATATTAACAAATCCTAAGTCTACTTTTATTAAATAATGCAAAAACGCATTATTAATTCTTAAAAAGTAATATTAGTGAGTTGTTTTTGTTAGTAATTTTATTTTCAATTTGTTTCTGAAAGATGGTAAAGTTTGGCAGTCTCTGACATAGGGTGGAAGTGAATTCCATGTTCTAGCAAGAGAAACTGTAAAATATTTCGAATAATAGGTAGTGTGATGAGGAGGGATATAAAGGACACTGTGCTCAAGGGATCGGGTATCTAAGTTATGTGTATCAGAGAGTTTAGTGAAGCGGTGTGATAAATAATAAGGTCATGTGATGTGTGTAATATGTTATAGAGAAGACATAGGGAATGGATGGTTGTACGATCTTGAAGACGAAGTCATGACAATTGTTCCAGGGATGGTGTAACGTGATCAAATCTACGTATACCACAAATAAAACGTATGCAAGAATTGTGAACACGTTGAAGTCTTTGGGTAAGAACAGTATTTAGGTCAGTAAAAAGAGTATCACAATAATCAAAATGGGGCACAATCAAAATTCTACACAACAGTTTAAAAATATGTTACATGAAATACTATTAAAACACACACGAATGAATATTTCATCTGTTCCATTCCATTAATTCAGTTTAACTTGTAAATTTTAAGGGAGTTTTTTGATGCCACACGTCACCTGAACCTTACAGTGACACAACCTGTCGGGAGAGGGATTTTAAACTGTGGATCATACACATACTTTTTTGATAACACAAGGGCATAGATGAACTCACCGAATGTGTGATCAGCTCAATTTCATGGCCTTCTCTGAACAAAACAACATTAAGACGAAACACAATATTCAAACAAATATTCATATTAACATGGCGAATAATAATTATGTTTATGACGGTCGTATGATGTTCTAGAACAGTTTGGCCCTTAACGTTTCCTGACATTTGTCTTTCAGGTGAGGAATATCCAGTAAAAACCATCATCCAGAAAACTATTTAATCTGTTAAAACTAATATTTTCATTTATTTTAACCATACGATCTATCCATTCATAGTAATTCTGCCCGAAGGCAGGTCCTTCACTGCAATCATTTCATGCTATGTTTGCAGCTTTACTAGGGAATTGTAGGTGTGGTAGCTTCCCGTTTCTTTTCCACACCGGTGATGGATGATGATGATGATGATGATGATGATTTTGATGGCCATATGATTTCGGGGACCGTTTGGGCCTTAAAGTTTTCCTCACATTTGTCTTACAGGTGAGAAAAAACTCCGATATAAACCTCACCCAGAAAAACTGCCCCGACCGGGGATCAAACCCGGGCCCGCTGCGTGACAAGGCAGCACGCTACCTCGAGACCACAGTGGTGGACAACCATACGATAATTGTTTACAATTGTATATCTGTTTTTTCACGTTAACACATATATACCCAAGTTCATACAAACAAGCCCATAAATATGATATTCATTGAAACCATAATTACATATCTCCCTCCTGCGTAACATTTTATTACATTATAGGACACGAAAAAAACATAGCTATTTATTGTTGTTTGATAATTATTTATACATGGAAAACAGTTTTCAATGAAATCTGCAATATTGTGATAAGGATATGAAAAAACACAACAGTGAATGATCGAACTATAAGAGAGCGGCAACAGTCATTCATAAAATATAATGAATGTACTGTAGAGTGAAATTTCATGCAAATTACCGTTGTGGTCATTAGTTTCAATTTCACTTCAAAATCATTCGATGAATGTTTTCGATATCTAACAAATTATCTCTCTTTTCTGTAAAATATTTTTTCGCTAATTATGTTTTTAATAATATTTAATTACAATGGTCTCGGAGTAACATTGCTGCCTCATACGCAGCTAATCTCAGTTCGATATCCGTTCGGGAAACGTTTACTCGTTGAGCGTGAGGTATTCTTCGTGATTTTTCTTCACCTGTAAAATTAATATCAAGATACATTAAGGAACAAATGATCCCCGAACATGTATTTACGATTATGATCAATATCCATATCATATTCGCTTTGTTTAGTATGAATAACTGAATAAAGATTTGTCCTCTCTAAATGGTCATATTGTCCCGACGCTGACCGTGGTATTGAGTTCATCACTCTTCCAGGGACACCCTCTATGTCTCAAAACATAAATGCGTGATACAAAGTTATAAATCCTCTCCCGACAGGCCATGTACCTCTAAGGTATGTGTGTCGTAGCACAAATAAAAATACCTATTAGGGGAATTGAACATAGAGAGAGAGAGAGAGAGAGAGAGAGAGAGAGAGAGAGAGAGAGAGAGAGAGAGAGAGAGAGAGAGAGAGAGAGTGAGAGAGAGAGAGAGAGAGACACACAGAGAGAGATAGAGGGAGAGAGAGATAGAGCGAGAGAGAGAGAGAGAGAGACAGACAGAAAAAGGGACAGACAGACATAGAGAAAGAGAGAGATTTTTACACGCTTTATATTAGCTTGACCTGTATCTATCTATCAATGTAACGACATTTTTCAATACGATTTTCACCCACATAAGATCATTGGATCGACTTGAAATTTTGTATACTTGTAAAGGACCCGTGACAATACAATAATTTCATATCTTGTTTCTAAAATCCTGCTCAGAATCATCAGAAAAGAACTGTCTTTGGATCTATGTTACGGAATCTTTGAACACGATTTTCATCCACTTAGAAACAGTGGATCGACTTCAAACTTTATATACTTGTAAAGGACCCGCGACAATAAAATAATCTCATATTTAGTTCCTAAAATCCTGGCCAGAATCATCAGAAAATCAAAAAATGAAAACTGGTATAATAGGTTGCGGACTTGTCGACTTTTTAGTCAGTCGTTGTAAGAGCTCAGTTGGTAGAGCGGTGAACTCTAGTGGTATATAATTTCAGTAATCCGTAGGTCGCTGGTTGAAATCCGGTTGGGAGGATTTTTTTAGAAGAGTATTACTTTTAGCTCATACTACAATAGTATCGAATTTAAAGATATTTATATTTTTGTCTTATTCTGTAAAATATTAAAACTAAAAAATAACAAATAAATAATAGTTTTAAAAATCTAAAACAACACGCTTTATTAGAAAACCTAACTAAAAATGAAAGATAATTTTAATTTCCAACACGCTTGGGATAAAATTAAAGTGGTCAACAAAAAAATCGTCTCTAACACATATAGAATAAAACTAGAGTTATCAACAAAAAGAAAATAATTCTACCACCAAAAGCGTGGGGTGCATTTCATGATGTTAACATTTTCTTCTTAGAGACTTTACGTTTACCAATATATGTTAAATATCAATCATATTAATTGATATAGAGCACCCCACGCTTTTGATGGTAAAATTTTGTTTTTGTTGATAACTCTAGTTTTATTCTATATGTGTTGGAAATGATTTTTTGTAGACCACATTAATTTTATCCCAAGCATGTTGGAAATCAAAATTATTTTTCATTTTTTCGTTCGGTTTTCTAATAAAGCGCGTTGTTTTAGTTTCTTGAAACTATTATTTATTAAAATTATAAACAGTAGTAATTATATAATACTAGCGAATAGTGCGATGCTACACCTAAATAAATGATGACGTGTTTTTGCATTTAGTTGAATAAGTAAAAAGAAAAAGAATATAAATTTTAATCGTTATTATTTTAGGTACCCCGTGCTGATTACTCGGCGTTGCCTGGGAATCTACGCACCCGATGTACTAGACATAAATGAGCTGAAAGTCAAAATTCGTTATTTTGAGTTATCCATAAAAGAATACCCGCCGTGCGCTGCTATGCTTGCACGGGAATGTACTTATCCAGATCGTCTTGGCAGCAATGAAAGATAAAAAATGGTGTTTGTGAGTTATCCTTAAAATGCTGTCGCGAACTTTTCTGTAGAGTTTTTTGAGATAATTATTTCTGTGTACAATACTTTTATATATTTGTTATGGTTCAGGCAGTGTAAGTCATTTAAGCTTACAAAAAGTGGCATTTTGTTCACTTTTTTTTCAGTACAGAAGGTGATTTTTATGGGTAAAGGACTTGAGCATTAAAACTCTCTTATAACCTATAACCTTCCCGAGAATATCCTGAACATTTTGCTAAAAGCCCCATGACAATCGGATGAATGGTATGGCAGCACATGCTTGTCACGGAATCTACTTATCCAGATATCCTTGGCATTAATGAAAGACATAAATGTCTATTGTGTGTTATCTGTAAAAGAAACATATGCTGTCGGGGACTCTTTTGTAGAGGAGTTTGAGATATTCATTTCTGTGTACATTGATTTTGTGTATTTGTTATGGTTCAGGCAACGTTAGCCATTTAAAATTAAAAAAAAGAATACTTTTTCACGTTTTTCACTATAAAGGGTGATTTTAAGGGTATAGGAGTTAAGTATCTGAACTCTCTTATAGCCTATGTTCATCCCGGGAATCTCTTGAACATTTTGCGAAAAAACCCATCACAATCTGATCAACAGTATGGCCGCGCATAAAGTAAGAACAATCATTCAAACTATATTAGATTTCAAAATATTGTTCATAAATTAATAAAATGCCTAAACAATTGCAATTATGAATTAATTTAAGAAGTTACAATTTGTATCCATATTGTCAAAACATTTATTAATTCCTTGTATTATCTTCTTCTTTAATTTCTTGTATTTTCAACTGTTAATTATACAGGTGATAATTAAAAGAACCCCCATATTTGCGCAGTGTATATATTTCAGCAAATGTAATAAACTGTCAAATAATGTTTTAGTATATCATATTTCATTTTTGAATGCAGTGTAAATGTTTTAAAATGGATGGTACCGAATTTTTAATTATAGTTTTATTTCCACCGACCTATATATTAGGAAATTTTAATTGGAATTTAAACTCTTGAGTTTGATCACACAGAGTGAAACGGTTTAGAAATTAAATACCATTTAGTTATTTGAAGGTGCCCTGTCTCACGTACCTTAGTGAGATGCACTATGAGTGGTTATAAGACGTTATAAACAAAATTATTTCAGTTGTGTATCATAATATTTATTCAATTTTTTTTTCTTGGAAACAACTTCAGTAAACGGAAATAAGATCTATTTGAAATGCCAGTCGACATAAATTCGAATAAAAAATTGCGGGAGTTCCGTCTTGTGTGTATATATTAGTATTCTTTTATAAAAACAAAGACAGAACATTTGTGAAAACCGAATGAGAAATTGTCGTGAAAATAACTTATAGTACGCCATTTTCGTTACAACATTTATATTAACATAGTTAAACAAAATAGCCAATTCACGAAAAATACGCTATCAAAAAGGATTGTCGCCGAGAACCTTCCTATCTAAACTAATCTACCTATTCTAATAAGAATAAACATGTTGGCAGTGAACTCATAGGGAAACGAGAATAAAACTGTTGGTAACCATGCCACTAGCACAAATTATATCTAATAAGTATGTACATAGTTAGTGCCTAGTGATCGGTTTCAAGAAGCTCACTGGCATCTCGAATACAATCAACAAATGTAACTCTACTATTTTCTGTGTGATTATTTGTGCTCTAATTTTAAAGTAATATTGTCAGTTTCTTCACCGCTGTGGTGTCGAGGTAGCATTCTGCCTTTTTCACGCAGCGGGCCCGGGTTCGATCCCCGGTCGGGACAGTTTTTCTGGGTGAGGTTTTTATCGGGGTTTTTCCTCACCTATAAGACAAATGTCAGGAAAATTTGAAGGCCCAAACGGTATCCGAAATCATATGGCCATCATCATCCTTATCATTATCATCCTTCACCGGTGTGGAAAGCAACGGGAAGCTACCACACTTACAATTCCTTAGTAAAGCTGCAAAGCATAGCATGAAAATGCTATGATTGCAGTGAAAGACCGGCCCTCGGGTAGAATTACGATGGATGGATTGTCAGTTTGTCCACCGCTGTGGTCCCGAGGTAGCGTGCTGCTTTCACGCAGCGGGCCCAGGTTCGATTTCAGGTCGGGAGAAGCATCCTTGGTGAGGTTTTTTTTTCGGGGTTTTCCTCACCTGTAAGCCAAATGTCAGGAAGCTTTGAGGCCCAAAATGTACCTGAACATCATCTGGCCATCATTACCATTATCGTCATTACCCACGGTATGGAAAGCTACAACACCTATAATTTCCTAGTAAAGCTGAAAGGCATGAAATAAAAATGCTATCATATCAGTGAAGGACCTGCCCTAGTGCAGAGCACTATACAATTGTCAGTTTATGTCATTTGAATCTGTATTGTGTATTAAATATTCCACTTGATTTGATTAAACAAATGGTGTGTTGTACTGCTGAATGCTTTCGTAGCATAAAATAGCCTTCAACTACTCGCATTATTCAATATCTGGTTTAGTGCATCTGTTAGTGCATATGTAACCAGAATTTGAGGCACCTTTCATTTTATTGATTTTATTTTTCCAAAATTTGTTGTAGAGTAAAACATTTTTTGTGAATACCACACTTTTTATAATGTCATTCAGTAACTATTTTTCCGGGTGTTCTGTTTATAATTAGTTTCATTCTTTTTTAATATGACCCTTGTTCGTGAGTTTACCTCTTCAAACCCGGTCGGAGTCAATGCATTTTTTAGTGTGTATAAAAGTCCTGAAAATGGTATATTTAGAAAATAATTCAAATCATGGTCTCATGACATAAAATTAAGACACCTGCAAGAATGTCAGATCTACGTTAAGAGGCTTTTGATTAATAGTTATCTCCTTCTAGCCGAAAGTTTAATTTTAACGCTAAAGATTTAACGAATATAGAACTTCGATACCACTGTGCAACACGAAAAGTGTCATTTTTATGAACATAGGTGTATTAGGTAGACTTTTTAATGGTAGCAATAAATCTGTAATTAGATTTTGTCTATCACGTACCGTTTTTTTCAGAAAACTCAAAAAAATATCTTTACGAATGTTATTTTAGTCTAACATGTATTTCATATTAATTGAATCTCCCACTTTCCACATACTACGTCAATTTCGCGTTTTTATTCTTAGGAGATAGGTCGACATCTAGTGATAAATATTACAACTAAATATTAGCACCCCATCCTGTTCTGCCATCTGCATTCAGCATTTTATAACTAATGACATTTCATTTATTTTCAGTTTGTTGTTGATTTCCTGTTGGTGTTCAAGGAGTGAGCTAGTGTTTCATAATTGTGCTTCAGAAGATTTTGAAGGATAGTAATTATACTATAATGCCACGTCAGTGTAAAACTAATTCTAATTCTTTTTGCTATGTATGTGGAGAACTAACCTTCAAGGGCCAAAAGTGTAATATTACACCTCTAGTTCGAAAAGCATATGAACTGTATTTTGGATGTCGTGTGGGAGACCAAGATAAGTCATTTGCACCTCAAATATGTTGCAATTCATGCTCTAGAAATTTGAGAAATTGGCTACAAGGTAAACGCAATGCAATGAAATTTGCTGTACCTATTGTTTGGTGAGAATCTCGGGACCATGTAACAGATTGTTATTTCTGTTTGGTAGATATAGAAGGATATACTTCAAAATCCAAAGGGCAGATCCAGTACCATAATTTACCTTCAGCCATCCGACCAGTTCCTCACAATGAACATCTTCCTGTACCTAAGCCTCCAGAACAGTACACCGTTTCAGAAGAAGACATACCCAACATCTCAGGCTGTAGTAATCCTACTCGAGATCCAGAGTTTCAGCCATCTACATCGTCTTTACCCTGTAATCACCAGGTGTTCACACAAAACGCCCTCACTGATCTCGTGAGGAACTTAAACCTTCCCAAACGTCAAGCAGAATTGTTGGGCTCTAGACTGCAAGAACGGAATGTTATAGATATCAATGTTAGAATAAGTTCATTTAGAAAACGACAAACTCATATTGAATATTTTTCTGAGAATGAAGGAATATTTTTTTTTGCAACGATGTGAATGGCTTATTTCAGGCTTAGGGACATGAACATAATCCAGATGACTTGCGCTTATTTATAGATTCCTACAAACTAAGTCTAAAGGCAGTACTTATCCAAATTGGCAATATTTTCCCAACATTTTCCTATCGCATATGCCATTCATACGAAGGAAACGTTTGAGGTTATGAGTGCAATACTAAGGTGCATTGGATATACTTCATACAAATGGCATATATGAGGAGACTTGAAAGTTATTGGGCTCTTAATAGGTATGCAACAAGGGTACACAAAATAATGTTTTTTTTTATGCGAGTGGGATAGCCGCGACAAAGCAAACCACTACTTTTGTAAAGAATGGCCTGCAAGACCTAAATTCCTGGAGTCAAACGTGTTTCCTATGAACCACTTGTGAACCCTCACGATATCTTCCTACCATCTTTACACATCAAGCTCGGACTGATGAAAGTATTTGTGAAGGCACTAGAAGGAGAAGGACACGCTTTCATGCATCTCAAGAACAAATTCCCAAACCTAAGGGATGCAAAGATTAAGGAAGGAGTGTTTATTGGTCCACAAATAAGAGCAGTCTTCCAGGATGAAGACTTTGAAAATAAACTGTTGGAAGCGGAGAAAATGGCTTGGCTTGCATTTAAATCACTATGCACGAACTTCCTTGGGAATAAAAAATCAGCAGACTATAAAGTAATTGTAAGTGAATTATTACACTATGTTATGGGATGCAATATGTCTTTGGAACTACATTTTCTGGACTGTCATCTGGACTTCTTTCCAAAAAAAACCTTGGTGCTGTCAGCAATGAACATGGCGAGAGGTTTCACCCAGCAATATCAGCCTTTGAAAAACGATTCAGTGGAAGATGGAATGCAAGTATGCTTGGTGAATATTGCTGGTCAATCATCAGAGTGAGCCCAGAAGCTGTCCATAAGTGCAAACGATCAACAAAGACATTTTAATTTGGTGTTCGTTGCAATTGTTATGTTTGTCATATAAACTAACTTGTACAATTAAAAAGTGTCATTACAAAAAATTGATTGGTGATAGAAACTTTTGGATTTCAAAAATTTAATTCAGCACGTCTCAATTAGTTACAATCACATAGTTTAATCCGAAGGACAGAAAAAAAGTGTTAAGTACAAAACAAATTTTGTTGTGTTTATAGCAAATGTACATATGTACAAAGTGTCATTAAAGAAAATTGGTGGGTGATAGGAAATTTTGGATTTCAGAAATGAATTCAGCATAACCCAATTAGTTAAAATCACATAGTTTCATCTAAAGGACAGAAAAAAAGTTTAAATTTGTTGCACAGTGTAATAAACAAACATAACGTGGCCAAACTCTATTTATTCCCAACTGTTAAAATTTTTGTATTCACTTTTAATTTTGTTCTATTTCGTCTGCTCTTGTATCAATGTTTCCATTTTTGTAAAGGGCAAGTTTGTATATTCCTATTGTTGGAATTATCCTTATATATATTGTTAGGCGCTTTAGTATAATTGTCAGTTTTCTTAAAGACTGGATAAGGTATTGTAAAAATTCATACTCTTCGCTACATCTTCATTCACTCCTCTATTCTTCATGTTAATTCTCACTCCATCCATCCACTGTTCCTTGCGTCTGCTCCTTCCTGTCATTCGCCATTCACTCCAATAGAATGTTCGGTAATTTTTCTATCGTCGTCCTTAATACAATTTCCAAAACCTTTCAATCTCTTTTCTTCAAACATATCGATAATATTATTTTTCCTCCATATTCATTATTTCTATAATGTTAGAATTTCTTCATCTATCCAATCTTTGTAACCCTCTTCCAAAAGTCAATTTCAACAGCTAACAATCTGTGAGCATTTTCTTGTTTAATGCCTATGTTTTCACTCCAAACGTATCAGTAAAATACTCTACATTAATGTATTATGATTTTTTTGTATAAAATAATATTATTCCATAATATAGAATTTGCATGCCAATCACTGTCCCCCTTTCATACATATTTTCTCAATTTCAATTTATTTGTTTCATACAATATTCCTTGTCTGTAATTCCTCTATGAACAAATAAATATCTGATCTGTTTTGTGAGAGCACTTATAGCCCTTCTATATGCTGCATACTGGAACAGTTGTTTATACTATGGCAGACAAATTACTTTGTGGCTATCGTTAAGGGTCTCTGTTAGCTCTAGCCTATACGACGGTGCAATAGTATTTCAATATCCGCTGGAATAAGATATTAAAAATTAAGTTGACATGTAACGCAGAATGAGTCACACTGTTCTGCGATATGTGCCTGATTTCAATTACACCCGGTTTACAAGTGTCCGTGCAGCTGTATCATTGGTGAATATGCTCCGATAAATTGTAGGCCATTTAGATAATTGCCCTATAATGCATACTAAGGAGTTATTCAAAATTCTTTTAAACATCGTGGAAATCGTTCCTTCATAATAGTCTCAATACAGGGAATAACTTAATCACGAAACTTTTGGCTTATTCCTTCACGAAATTTCATTCTATGAAATTCAATCTTATCCTTGTATAATGAAATCCTGAAATCAAAATTTTGAAGCATTCGCTCTGAACGATCAGAATATGGCGTTTAAGACATTTCGTAAGGTTACCCAGATTCTCGCAGCCATGCATTACCACAATATATATTTCAGCTACATAAAGATGCAACGTATCATACTGTCAGAAGGAAGATATTAATATTAAATTAAATAGATTTTACAGAATGTGTGGCATTATAAGACGGACACTGAAAAATAAAACTTTGAGGAACACACAACTAAAATTTTACAAAATTATGGCAGTGCCTGTCTTAACATATGCAAGTGAAAATTGGACTCTTAACCGTTCAGACAGAAGGAAAATAGAAACTGCAGAAATGAAGTTCCTACGTTCAGTAGCGGGTGTGACAATTTTGGACAAGAAAAGAAGTGAGGATATGAGGAAGGACTTAAATATTTACAATTTAACAAATAGAATTGACAACATGAGAAACAACTGGTATGAACATGTCAAGAGAATGCCTACAGATAGAATCCCTCAGCTGTTACTAAAGTACAAACCAATAGGACATAGAACTGTTGGACGCCCACTTACTATATGGGAGGATTCATTAAATCCCACGTGATGAGAAAACAGGTCAAAAGGCCTAATTTCATGAAGCAGAAGAAGAAAATCATAATTTATCCGTCGGGATATTGATGCCGAACACAAAAATTCTTATAATATCGCAATTGCAACTTTTGATTTATGAATTAAATGCTTTAGCTAAGATGCTGTTTAAAAGATAATCTTGTATCCACGGAATTTCACTAAATTGTCCAAACGGAAAAGTCTAGTACCTAGAAATTATTGGAATTAAGAGTTAAAGAGTATTTTTCAAAAATATTATCTTGGGATTTGTTGACATCAAGTATGATGTTCAAGGGCCAGAACCAATAGTAAATGATGGCGAGTGCCCTTTGGAAGGTTTGGATGTGGCGAGGATTATTATTATTATTATTAATATTATTATTGTTATTTCTATAAATGTATTTACATTAATTTTCAGAGGAGAAACAACTTAATTAATAAATAAACTATTTAGTCCTTTCCATAACGAAAAACATAAAGACGAAAAAATTGAAATATATATTTTCCGCAAACCTAAAAGTAATGTGCTCACCATTAATAACAAATATAGACGCATATAGACAACATACCAAAAAAAACCAGTACATTTAATAGTTTCATTAGCAGAATGTTAAAATTACCCTTCAAACAAAACAATAATATGACAATGAATAGCAATATATTAAAAACATGGCAAAAAATAACGGTTACAATCAACAAATCGTACATAAATTTGTAAAAAAGAAAAGAAAAAAATATTACATACATCCATCCATCCATAGTAATTTTACCCGAATACAGGCCCTTCACTGCAATCATAGCATTTTAATGCTATGCTTGCAGTTTCACAAGGGAATTGTAGGTGTGGTAGCTTCTCGTTGCTTTCCACACCGATGAAGGATGATGATGTTAATGATAAGGATGATGATGATGGCCATATGATTCGGGGAGCGTTTGGGCCTTAAAGCTTTCCTGACATTTGTCTTACAGGCGAGGAAAAATCCCGATAAAAACGTCAGCCAGAAAAACTGCCCCGATCGGGGATCGAAAACAGGCCCGCTACGTAACAAGGCAGCACGCTACCTCGAGACCACAGCAGTGGGCATTACATACATAATATAACAAAACTCGAAAGAGAATCTGTTAATAATAAAACATGAATAAAATTAACATACCCAGGGAATGAAATCACAATACTTGCTAGAACTTTGAAAAAATAAAAAAACATAAACATAGCTTACAAAACCGAAAACAAATTAAACAACATTTTATATATAATGGCATAGAAGAACACAACAAATTTAATAACAAGGGAGTTTATAAACTAACATGTAATGATTGTAATATGTTTTACATGGTCAGGACAAGTAGAAACTTTAACACAAAATACAAGGAACACCTCAAAGATTTTATGTATGCGGGTGGTAAATCAAGCTATGCCAAACATATCATTAACGCTGGTCACCGAATGAACACAATTGAAAACACTAACAATGGTTCACAAAGAAAAAATTCCAGCAAAGATAAACATATTGGAAGACCTTGAAATTGTAAAAGAAATCAATAACACTTTACTATTCAGTGAGATCACACCCCTGTCGTACAACCAATTATACGAGGTCGTTAAAATAAAGCTAACGACACTTCAAGCTTACAACGTCGTAAGCAACAACAACTAGTAGCAGACATTCATCCTGCTGATGATGGAAGTTAACTTCCGAAAGGCCTCCATATAGCATTTTATACAATATTTCAACACAGGTGAGGACAACGGAACTTGCCAACAAGTATTATTTTATTTTTTACTTTATATCTAATTACTGGTTATTTAGAATTTTTAAAATTTTTAGAAACTAAGTTTAGATGCTTGGAGAAATACGGTATTAAGGTAATTTGAGGGAAAACGTATAAAATTTGTTTCGTAATAAATTATTTTTCAGTGGAAAAGAGTTTTATCATTTTTGTAAAAGAATTCTAATTATCTCACTAGACAAGGTTGTAATTTTAAAATAATTGAAGTTGCAAAATCCCAGGAAGCAGAGAGGAAACTCATTACGCTTATGGAGAGCGAGGGGAATTAGGTTACAATGTTCGCGAACTCTCGTAAGGGTTGTATGACATGTAAGAAGCTCTACGCCCCCCTTTTCACGACTAAATTAGAGTCAGTATTGATTATTTTAAGTACTACAACCATTCCCTTCATATTATCGCTAACTCTTGCAGGTTTTTACCGAGCCTTGTGTACAAGTCGTTTCACAAATAGAGTATTAACTTGTTTTCAACATGTTAAACCATAGAATCAGATTGTAAAAAAATACGATGATAATAGTAATAATAATAATAATAAATAATAATAATAATAATGTTTTATTTACATTGGCAGAGTTAATATCATATGACCTTCCCTTCCACTCAACCAGTGATTAATAAAATAATATAATCCATATTTGGTTCGTCTTCCGGGCTTATAGGCCGTGGTCTGGTTGTCTTCTTACTCGACGTTTCGTCTACTGCTGCGGTAGACCTCATACAATTATAAAATAATATAATGTTTCATACATTTAATATAATTATACTGTAACCTAAAAATGCACAACCTTAATCTACTTTAATATTAACGAAAAAACGAACAAAATAAAATAATAATTTTTTACATTGAAAAATATTAAGTTGTAATATTGGCATCCCAGGTTAATGTTATATTTGCATGTAAAATGTGCAGAAATATTTGTTATCTAGGTAGCATATTCATTATGTAGACCTTAAAATATGAAGCTATTTATATTTAAGTGATGATAGTGATTGGCAGTCCCTGAAATAATTGGGAAGGGAGCTATGTGCTCTAATCATAGGAATTGTGAAACATTCAGATTATGGATATGTCCTGTGATGTGGTACAGAAAGTAAAAAATATCTTGTGTCTAAATTGTGATGAGCCGATAAACTTTAAAACTAGTTAATACAATAAATGGTAAATATGTGTTCGGAATATTGAATAGCAAGAAATGTGAGCATAGAGACCTTCAACCATTTAGTCGGAGCTATAATAAGGCCTGAAATGACGGAGACACATGGTAATAACGATGAAACATGAATACAAATTGAATAAAAATCACTCATTATGAACACGCTGTAATCTGTCATAAAGGTCAGTTGTAGATCAGTCATTAATATGTGCTAATAATACAAGTTGGCATTATAAGTGTCTCTACAAGTTTTTGATATAATTTCATCGAATGAGGTATCTAAATATATTTAAAGAGTGAAGATATATAAAAAAAACTGTTGTCGGCTTTATCCATCAGGTCGTTCAGTCCAAGTAGGGTCCATGTAGGTTCCCAGATTTTAACTGCAGTAGGGAATGGTTTTGTCAATTAGGAGAATGGTAGGAATATTTTCATAATTTTTAATGCGTTGAATTCGTCGGTGGCATATAATTAAGCATTATCCCTTGACAGTATTCATAATAATTCCATGCTTCTTTGAGCATTAGGAAAGCGAGAGTGACTCATTATTTATTTAGTCTGGTGCGAAAAATATGTCCTCGGGAAGAGAGTGAATTGCAATCCATAAGCGTACAGGTGTTTTCGACTGTAAGTAAAATCAGTGGATATGTCGTTTACATAGAACAGTGTAGTAGTCTTAATATTGATTCTTTGGAGCCCAGATTTTAGAGATAGCCAAGATGAACGATCTGCATTGGATACACATTGCTGGCGATCATGAAGCTGAAATTCCAACCAGTTCAGAGCATAATTCGAATTGAATAAATCATGTAGTTTGTCCACTGGTATTCCAGCGTCGATAATTTTGAACGCTTCATTGAACGGCAACAGAATAAATAACATCACGCAACCATTCTTGATTCGTTCCCATGCTTCTTCGACACTTTAAGATGATTAGTTGTCATACTGTGACCTGTCGTGAAATCTGATTGACATGTGTCGAGTATGTCGTATATATTAAGTAGTCTATCCACTGTTCATGAACAATACACTCCAAGCCATTGGAAAGGACTGGGAGGATGTTGATAGGTCTGACGTCGTTTGGTGTTATCAGAAATTTGATTTGTGGGACTGGTCTGACTATCGTCCCCCCTCCCAAATTTCAGGCTAAGATGAAGTCATGATTGATGCATTAAAGATGTTTGTGACAGTCTGGAGTATAAAATCATATATTTCAATTAAAAAGTCGATAACTAAATTATCTATACTTTGTTCCTTAGTTCTAGTGGCCTTCAGAGAACGTTTATCGTTACTTGGCATTATATAGGAACACACGAATTTTAGTCGTAAAGGATACCCAAACAAATGTTAAGCTATCAACTGAGAGCGGATTGGGCTTGATGAAGGTTAATTTGGATGGAAGCCCTACTATTGCGAGACAATTTGTGAGCGGATTACTCTCGGATGGTTTAGGTTGTGTGTCCAGGATATGATACATGGACAATTTGATGCTCCGGACTGGTTGGGTTCAGGTTTCGGCAGGACGAGGTTGTATATCAGGGTATACGCTAGGAAGGATATTCACTCGCCGAAAATAGTAGACTCCGTGTGACGAATTCAACTTCCACTTTTATTATCACATAGATTTTGTTAACACTATGTCTTATTCGACAATTTAACTCGACGCTCAACGCTGTTGGTGAGTAATTATTATAACTCTGACGTTTGTGTCAAATAAGTGTGCTATCACTTATTTATAACTATTTTGACTTCAAAGTCCTGTAAACTGAGGGTCGAAAGTAATCTTCTACATCACGTGAGTTTTCACTATAAAAATAAATATTGTATTTACTGGCAAATGTTATTACTAATATAGATAGTACGCTCTAACTAACAGCGCCTATATACAAACGAAGCGCCCTTGCGGCTGGAGCCCGCGCTAGTAGCTTTAACTTTCGTCAAGAAAAATTATTTTATTTTCTCTGAGTGACTTGGTACTTCTTTTCTTCCACCAAAAGTCTTTAGCCTCTTACAAAAGTTTACATGTTACAATATTTTTGATTCGCTAACCACGTCTTGAGGGTGGTTGTTGGGGGTGTTAAACTAAGGCGTTTGGAGTCATATCCCCCCTTCAAATTGTTTTTGTCCCTACATCAATTTTGCAGGGTTGTCCAACTGAAAGTTATTTTTACTAGAGCGAATTTTGTTAGTCGGCATCTATCGTCTTCCGCCAAAGCGGACCTCCTGCGTAGTGGAGCCATGTTCTAGTTAAATTGGTTTCGGACAACTCTTCTCCATTGCTTATTTTGGAAAATCCGGTTGTTTGTTCGCAGCTGTCCAGCCCTTTGTACACAGTTTTGGATTTATTCATTGTTATTGCATGTTAATATTGGCACAGTCGTGTAATTCCTTTTTACAAAGGAAACTGTAAACATTTTCTCTATTGTATAAAAGCTTACCGTTTCATTGCATCTTGTTTACAAGTGTGTTTGATGACAATAGCAAAAGATCAGGTCTATGACCTCGCGTTAATCACATGGTACTATAGTTTTATTGATTTCATATGGAATTGTTTTATGTTCAGTCATATCATTTTGATTATGCTACCAATGAATTCCTAGTTTCATCTCATTTAATTTAAATATAAACATGCCCTACTCTCTCTGAAATAAGGAGACTCGGTGCACAACCTGCAGGAAAAGAAGAACAGGACGTCACTCAAAATACTTTTTTGCATGGTGTTTCTCTTGAGGCCCAAACTGGCCAACAAATGGCCTATATTCGTTAATATACTATGATGATGATGGTGATGATGGGATATAGGTTTGGAAAGAGTTCTTCTGTAGTCTGATGTTTTGTCTTAGGGTCTTGTCAAGTAAAGCGTGTGATGCAAAATGCTGGTTTATATCGTTGAATGATATGTAAATATTCTCTTTTCCATTGTTAATTAATAACTCCGAAATTATTGTTAATAAATAATACATTTAATAATAAATAAATCATTGTGTTAGAAAATAGCTGTTGTTAATAAATAACTCTGAAATTATTATATGATGATTATGTTGGATTTAAAAAAATGAAATACATGATTAAAACTAAATAAAATATAATTACCAATATATACATGTACAGGTTGAGTAAGGTGCCAAGAACTGATTAATACTTTGTTCCTACATGTTACAGAATGCACCTCTCTAACTTAGATATTTAGAGTGAGTATAAAAAGTGATCATACAGTTAAAATGTACTAAAAGTGTAAAACATTACCAATCAATAATCAATATTGGTATAAAATATACTTAGCATGTGTTTCATGGTATGTGTAATATTTATGCATACAAATATTTCAATTGCCATGGAATATGAGCCGTAGAAAACAAATATGATAATATATCCATTATTGTACGAATTAGAATCAAGTATAAAAGTCCTTACCCTTCCCTCATACAGGCTTAACTATCTGTACGTTACAACCCCAGCAATGTACCCAGAACGCAACTGTACTGGTTACACAACATGTTTGAATGGCTCCAAAAATAAAAGAAACAACTGAAAAATAACCTAAAATTATTATCGGTGAGTTTCTAAGAATACACAAAAGAGTTTAATGACTCGGAAAATCAATTAAACAATACAAATAGAATATAAAATTATTATCCTGTTGCATGGTAAATGCAAATCAGTTTCACAAACATATGAAAGTGTTTCCACAATTCTTAGTTAGCTCAGAGAAAATTACGCGTATTTTCATAGAAGAGTAGCTCGAAGGAAGTATTTCGTAAATTAATGAAAAATAAATAAATTGATTAAATTGCGTACTGTACGATCACTTTTATACCACTGTAAGGGCAGAATAGGCTATATTTCTAACAGTCATATACCAAGGTTCTAAAAATCAAATTAAGTATATGCTCTTAGGAGATTCTGTTTTTAAAGAGTGATTATATGTTTTGTGTAATTTTCTTACGTAAAATGACCAAGTACTCCATACCGATCCTTTCACTGTTACAGTACTGACTGCAATGTAAATTTTACGCGATATCAATAATAAATATCGCACTGTTGTTATTTCGAGTTAATGTCGTTGCCTCGCACTAAACGGGCCCAGATTCAATCCACGGTTAAGAAATGATTCATAGGTGATGTTATAAATGTTTCTTTCTTTCACATGTGAGATAAGTGTCAAGAAACATAAAACCTCAAAGAGCCCCAATGCCATTTCGTGAATATAATCATATATTAGAATATATTCAAACAGTCAAACGTTTTCAATTTAATTGTCCAAAGTTGCGATTGAACGTTACAAGCTTGAAAGATATTTGAATTTCAATGACAATATTATTCCAGTCCTCTTTATCATATTCTTAACAAGGAAAAATGTTATAATTTACTTTTACCACCCCTATGGTCTCGAGGTAGCGTGCTGTCACTCAGCGGGCCCGGGTTCGATCCCTGCTCGGGACACGTTTCCTGGGTGAGATTTTTTTGGGGTTTGTAGGTTTCCTCCTCCCTGTAATACAAATGTGCATTATACGAAACTTAAATACCACAAACGGTCCCCGATTATCATCTGGTCATCATTACCATCAATATCATATTAACCTCATTAGATTAAGTTTAGATTTAAGGTATCTATTGGTGCATCATTATCCATCGTCATCACCCATCATATCATAGGGGCGGCGTAACCCCGACTTCCAGGCGCCCCAACCTCAGAAGTGGGTTACAATACGCCAATGCCAGGAGAGAATACCTGAAATGTGGAATGATAAACAGGTGGCATTGAACAAAAAAACAATTCTTTTCTTTTGTAAATAGTGTTTAATCTCAGCTATAATTTAATTTTACTCTGTTCATCTTTGTTATGATATTGTTATGCAATTGTCTTTTGTTCTACTGTTTTGTGTTAATTTACTTCTTAATGTCAAATAATTATAACCCTTATATACCGTAAAGTAAAAAAGGTTTTCATATATTGCATATAAAAAATATTTTTTTCAATGGAGTGATAGGCGTGGAAGTCACTTGGTTTACCAAGTGGCTGCAGAGTTCACACCTACAAGCTTTAATTCTCCAGGAAGACAACGCATGATGTATGATATACGTTGACCATTTGGATCCATCATATGCTGTGTGTGCAATTGTCCCAAACACTGGTCGATTTTCCATAAGTATATGTTTTCTCCCATGGGGACTCGAACTACCGCGAATATAGTTCTACTTCATCGCAGGATACGCGTACACAGACGACGCGCAAAGTTGCAGTAAAAAGTATGAAGTCATACATTTATTACACTAGAACGTAACTAGCTGGTAGTGATGTAATTTGAGTCATATAGTAAAAAGTGTTATTGTCACACCCACGTTCAATAATAATCATATACATTTTATATTGGATTCATAATATAAAATGTATTTACATTTCTTCTTTCTTCATTACGGTTTTTCTGGTTTATAGACTTTAAAGTATCGTTTCACTCAATTTTTTACAACTTCTTACTTTTTTTCGGATTAAGATTGTAGAGCTTTTTATTCAAGACAATATAAAACAACACAGATTTCCTAATGAGAGGAAGCTTGTAAAAACATGTACGAAACAAAATCGTGATGGAGATTAATTCTAGGAAGACAATAAGTCGATAAAGCGGTGTAGTTTGATGGCTGTTTTATTTAGGATGAAGCCTGAGTTGGCCAATATATTCAAGCAGTTCTCCTCAAAGTGTACATTTTCCACTTCACAACTTTTACAACTGCGGGAAGTGTTGAATGTTTAATGGAGAAGTTAGGTTTTGCTCGTTTAGCATAGCTCCGAGGCAATATTCCACATCCTCAACGTGTGCTCCTATTTAAACAATTACTATTACTCAATGTGCGTCGGTGAATACATTTGTGTTCAATAAATATTGCACACCACCCTGAACGGAATACTTAATTACATCCTGCAATCAATAACTCAACACCTCTACACCTTCAAAAACACGCCACTTCTAAAGTAACATTTTATTTCAATTTTTCTCCTTGTTATTCTTATTTTTACTTGATATATTTTTCTTCTTCCTTATTCTTTTTCTCTTCTTCCTCTTGTTTATGGCCAAATTTTTACTGGATTTATAGTAACTTTAGCAAATAAGCCAACTATTAATACATCCTCAACTTGGTCTCTGTACGGAAAGTTAGCTTTATATGAATGAAATATAATGAAAAACGTTCTCGTTATCCTCATCTCAATCTCTTGAGTAACACTCCAGCAGCATGTGTTACACATCTAGTTTAGTGTCGTGTAATTGTGGCCTGTCCCAGCAGAACTGATAAAATCAGGGGGAGAAAACTTGATGGACAAGATACGCCAGTTGCGTAATATGATTTGGGATAAAGAAGCTCTTCCAGGTGAATGGAAAGAATCGATTATCATACCAATCTATAAGACAGGAGATAAAACTGATTGCAACAATTATATTGGTATCTCATAACTTTCAACTTCATACAAATTTCTAACAAATATATTAATGAGCAGACGTATTCCTTATATTGATGAGATTCTAGCAGATCATCAATGTGGATTTAGAAGAAACAAGTCTACAACATTAATAGTGAGCGGAGAACATATTTTTAAAGACTCACCTTATAAAATTTAAAATTTCTTTGATACCGGCGGTTTCAGACAATACCCCTCTTCAGTCATGGCTTCCACTGAAGAAGAACAAGATTTTGTCTGAAACCGCCGGTATCAAATAAATTTGAAATTATAAGAGGTGAGTCGTTAAAAATATGCTCTCCACTCACTATTAATGATATAACCTCATAATGTTTACTTCCCAATATTAATTTAAATATAAGTCTACAAAGAGATCTGATTTTTAGCTTAAGACAGATTAAAGAAAAGAAATGGGAATATAATGGTACTGCACATCAACTATACGTGGACTTTAAGAATGTCTTTTTTTTTTGGAAGCCCATGTTTCCCTTAACAGAGGTTTAGGCGCTCTCCCCCTATAGGAAAGAATTTGAACCATACTAATTTAGTTACACTTGTTTTCGTATAGATATCATTTGAGTGGTCCGTGGTCGGTGTTCCGCCTCATATTGACATCTAGGAAACCAAGGTAGTATTAGGACGGGGAAAGTCGGTAACGTTTGCTTAGAGGCTTTCATTCAGGCTTAAGGATCTTTTACGAGCCTGAAAATCTTCAGACTCCGGACCCACGGCTTAAAGTCCCTCCCGAAAGACTTGCTCCTTGGATTTTTCCGTCCTAAAAAATCCATCGATCCCGGCCGGGTTTGAACCCGCTACCCTCGGGATCAGAGGCAAGAAGCATAACCACTAGTCCACCGCGGCATACGATTCAATTAAGAAGGAGAAGTTATATAGTATCCTGCTAGAGTTTGGAATTCCTAAAACGTTAGTTAGACTTATACGAGTGTGTCTAAATAGCACAAAGAGTAGGGTGCGTGTAGGCAAACAGTATTCAGATACTTTTGAAATCCAGAATAGGTTGAAGCAAGGAGGTGCATTATCTCCTCTACTTTTAATTTTGTACTAGAGCATGCCATAAAATCTTTAGTGGATGAAGAAGGCATACAACTCAATAGTATTAATAAGGCGTTAGTTTATGTTGATGATGTAGTACTATTGGGCGATAGCGAGGAGATACTAAAGGCCAATACGCACTACACACTACTGAGTAACGCTAAGAAATTAGGATCGGAAGTAAATATCAATAAAATTAAATGTATGGTCACACATAGAAATACATTATATAATAGAAATGGACAGCTAATGACAAATGAGGGAAATTTTGAGGAAGTGGCTGAATTCAAATACATTGGAACAATAATCACAAACAGGAAAGAGATGCACAAGGAAATTAAACATAGGCTCCATTCTGGAAATGCGTGCTATTATGCATTACATAGACTCTTGACTTCCCAAATCCTTTCTAAAAATGTTAAACTGAAAAAATATAAAACTATTATTCTACCAGTTATATTATGGATGCGAAACATGGACTCTTACTTTAAGGGAGGATAGGAGATTAGAAGTAGGCTATTTGAGAATAAAGTTCTTAGGAACATTTTTGGACCAAAGAGAGATGAACAGACAAGTGAATAGGAAGACTGCATAACAATGAATTACATGGTCTTTATAGGAAGCCAGATATAATGAGAACAGCTAAGTCTCGTACACTACGATGGGCAGGACATGTGGCGCGAAAGGGAAATGAAAGACGTGCATGGAAGCTTCTTCTAGGAAAACCAGAGGGAAAACGCCCAGTTGGTAGACCAAGAATGAGGCGGGAGAATAATATTAATTATGATTTGAGGGAAGTAGGTTATACAGGGAATGATTGGAAAACATTGGCTCAGGATAGAGATGTGTGGAGAGCTTATGTCCGCGCGGCCATGAACCTACGTTTTCGAGAATGCCAGTGAGTTAGTTAGTTAATAACTTATGCCTGACCTACGGAATGCTTGCACATTTGTTTACCGACACTCTTTAGCACCTCAGGTAAAAAGTATCGCAATTCAAAGCAGGGTATAAATATCCGAGAAATTTCCCCCAGACGGTTTTTTACTTCGGGATTGGTGTTCTGTTACGTGCCGTAAATCTGCGACACGGGATATACTATATATGTATATAATAACATTAGGATTGTAATTATCTAGTTACTAATGTATGGTGTATTCATAATTAATTGAGAAAAATAATTAGTTATGCGAATAAAATTGAATTCCGGTGAATACATCTTACTATTATTTTAAAAGTATTTAGAAGGCTTCATGCATTCCCCTTCCCTTTCGAACGAACACATATTCAACTAATGTTGTCCTTAGAATACATTGAGCATGGTCAGCGTCGAACCTGTGAATCTCGGATCCATAGCGAACATCGTTACCAATAGTCCACAAGGATCGACTGGTATAAGGAAAAATGCATTATTTTGTGTAAATCGGGAAATAGTTTCATTAAATTACATATATCTTCTACTACAGAAAAATGAAATTAAAACCTGCTCATCTATTTCATCAAATAAATTGTTGCTGTTATGAATATTTAGTAGTTAATACTCCAAAATATCATCCAATATTTTGACATTTGCGTGGAGTCCTTGGACTCGGTGATCTAAATGTCTCTGATATTGAGGATCCCGAGTTCAAACACGGCCGGGATTGATGGAAAAACCCAATGGACAAATTTTAGGGGACGGACTTTAAGTCAGAGATCAATATTTTCAGGCTCTTAAGAGAAACTCAAGGCTAAATAGAGCATTTTAAAAATGTAGTCGGTCTTTCCCATCCACGTAATACATTAGTTACCTACCAGCTGTCTCTTTAAGGCGATGAGATTTTGACTTATTGACATCTACATGCAAATAAGTGTAACTACTTATAATTAGTTGGTTAAGTAATCTACTCTACGGAGTAGCCTTGCTTCACAGGTTAATATATGGGTACAGTGTTCAGTGGTACTGTAAATGAAACAATTCGCATATCACGACCGTTGCGCATGTGTGTATTAATAATAACCTTCAGATTCAACGACTTTAGACTGCATTCCACTTGAGCACTTTTTTAAATAAAGTGTTGGTAATTTTTGACTTATAGGTATTCATTGCGAATTTGCAGTGCTACGTTACCTTAATTTCTGACCTTCCTTTTTCTTACTTAGGCAACAACATGTCGTTTGCCTACAAGGTTTAATTTAGTAATTTATGTAAGTAGTTACGTAAGAGAAGCCTTATTAACGACTAGGTCCAGTTCTAACACAAACGTACGGAATTCTAATACCCAAGAGAGTTTGAAATTACTTTTGTACAAGCTATATACAATATTCCAACTAGTACATAGTTGGTAATTTGCAGAAAATACATTTGTAAATGTAGTTAGGCATATTATTATAAATAATATTACCTCTCGTATAAGACTTGAAAGCATAATAATAGTCCTTTCGATTGGTTGCTGGCCAAAGGTAGGCAAGACCAGTGATGGGACTGCCATCTTATAGCCTCTGGTCAGGCTTTTCAGGAGAACAAAATCGAATAAAGTAAAGAAGAAATGGAAGAAAGATAGGAAAGACTCCCTAGCCCTCGGATGCCCTAATAGCGTCGGGGTCGAAAAAACAAGAGTTAACCAAAAGAGTAGTAAAATTAAAAGACAGCAAAACTCAAGTAAGTGGAAGAAATGTTTTTCTCAGCTTGGGCACCTTGTGGAACAGCAGAACAAGCGGGTTACACCAGATGGGATCGGAAAAGGAGCACCGATATCTTAAATGAATTGAAGCCTACGCCAATTTTTGAATATATTAAACACTACCAACTAAATTGGAAACACCATATTGAAAGAATGAGTTCAAATCGGATCCCCAAAGCTGTTTATAATTATATACCAAGAGGACGACAATATCTGGGCCGTCCTAAGAGACGCTAGAGGGAAACGTTTCTATAGGATCGTAACAGGCCTTGGCCTAATACTTGGAAGGAAGAAGAAAATATATAACCTCTCGTCTTCTACATAATGCAAGGTCAAGTTGAAGCACCGTGTAATATTGAAGACCTTACGATACAGTATTGCTAACATGGATACGATTGACCAGGCCTGTTACACTATTACAGGATCGGATGAAATGAAATGTAAAGAAATACATGACACGAATAGGCATACGTACAAGTGGTAGAATGAAATTTCTTGGAAGGAGAATCTCCGAGAAAAACCTGTCATTGCTCAGATTTGTCCACTACGAACAACGCATGGAATTACTGAGATGTGAATTCGAGACCCACAGGCGGAAGGCGAGTGTCTAAACATTTGCGCCATGGATATGTCTTGATTTAATAAAGTTGTCGAAAAAGATTTATTACTTACGGTCCATTCTTCTTTTGAAAAAATACTACATAATACATTTTGATTTTCCTTAATAAAAAACATTATTTTCGGCCAAATAAATTATCCACGAATCGAGAATATAATAGTCATGGAAACGTATGTAGGAAAATCAGTGTGAAAGTGTCCATTAGTTGACTAAGGATGAGGTAGAAGAATGGCATTAAACATGGATGGAGAAGGTGAATTATACAGGGAAGTATTGGAAAATATTGGTCCTGGGCAAGGATGTATGGAGACTGGAGAGTTTATATTCCGGCTGCCACGAAACTCGGGTCCGACAGACCCATTGGATTAATTATATATTGTGTATATAACATAAATTACATTGTCACATTATATTCACTTATTTCTCTCTTATCGTCTTGACATAGACACTTTTTTAACATTCCACAGTGTTCCACAAGTAGGCTTACTCTCCGGACTACCAGGCCCTTCCATTATCCATTAATTTCCCATTCCACAATGTACTACTTTCAGGATTCTACTCCTCTGCATTGTCCGTACAACCAATTCTACTTTTTTCCTATTATTGTAGAGTTGTCACATAACCATTTCCATTACTCTTCTCATCTCTCATTCTTGATTTTTTGGTTGATATTAACATTTCATTTTAATTTTTGTATTTTTAATTGTAGAATTATTTATAGATTTTTCAATATATTTAGCCATCTTATGTTTACTGTTTTTTAATGTTAGTATGGTAAGTTGATTATGATAAAATTAATTCTTGTAATTAAACACCGACCCAGTGTCAGTCTTGACGACTCAGAAATGGAAAAGATAAAACCTCAGCCAGTTTGATCGGCACCGGTCTTTGAACCCAGTACCTATCGAATATGAGTCCATGAGTCTACTTTTACCTCATGAGGAAATTCTTTCGGTCTCGACTACCTATACTTATTATGTTGTTCATTCTTATTCCAGGTTTCTACGCAAGAAAATACTTTGATATGAAGGATTAATGTAATGTAGGTTCACGTCTTGATGAATACAATTAAATGCAAAGTTTTTTTCTACTTTTATGTAACAATAAATACACGACAACTGATGGTTTACGTTTGTAATAAATCATAGTTTTAAAAAAACTAAAACAACACGCTTTATTAGAAAATCCAACTAAAAAAATAAACAATAATTTTAATTTCCAACACGCTTGGGATAAATGATTTTACCATTAAAAGCGTGGGGTGCTCTTTATCAATTAATATATTTGATAATAAACAGATATTGGTAAAAGTAAAGTATCTAAGAAGAAAATGTAAAAATCATATAAAGCACCCCACGCTTTTGATGGTAAAATTATTTATCCCCAAGCATGTTGGAAATTAAAATTATTTTTAATTTTTTTAGTTCGGTTTTCTAATAAAGCATGTTGTTTTAGTTTTTTAAAACTATTATTTATTTTTTATTTTTTAGTTTTGATATTTTACATAATAAGATAAAAATATAAATATATTTAAATCGATACTATTGTAGTATGAGCTAAAAGCAATAGTCTTCTAAAAAAAACCTCCCAGCCGGATTTGAACCAGCGACATATGGATTACTGAAACTGTATACCACTAGAGTCCACCGCTCTACCAACTGAGCTCTTACAACGATTGACTAAAGAGTCGACAAGTCCGCAACCTATTATACCGGTTTTCATTTTTATTTTCTGCTGATTCTGGCCAGAATTTAGAAACACAATATGAAATTATTGTATTGCCACGGGTCCTTTACATGTTCACAAAGTTTCATGTTGATCCAATGTTTTTAAGTGGGTGAGAATCGTGTTCAAAGGTTCCGTTACATAGATACAAAGACACTTTTTTGATTTTCTGACGATTCTGGCCGGGATTTTAGAAACAAATAAATTATTGTATTGTCGCGGGTCTTTTACAAGTTATATAAAGTTTCAAGTCGATTAAATGTTTCTACGTGGGTGAAAATCGTGTTCAAAAATTACGTTACACAGATACAAAGACACTTTTTTTGATTTTCTGACGATTCTGGCCAGGATTTTAGAAACAAATAAGAAATTATTGTATTGTCGCGGGTCCTTTACACGTATACAAAGTTTCAAGTCGATCCAATGTTTATACGTGGGTGAAAATCGTGTTAAAAAATTCCGTTACATAGATACAAAGACACATTTATTTGATTTTGTGATGATTCTGGCCATTATTTTAGAAACAAAGTATGAAATTATTGTATTATCACGGGTCTTTTAAAGTATACAAAGTTTCAAATCGATCCAATGATTTTAAGTGGGTGAAAATCGTGTTGAAAAATTCAGTTACATATATAGATAGATAGATACAGGTAAAACTAATATAAAGCGTGTGAAATTGAGTGCTTTGATCATTCAGATAGACGGAGCACAGAATGTTATAACTTTTAAATGAACAATAGTAAAATTCAAAACTAAGAGCAGTTTAAATTATTATTACATTAGCCTAAGATCGAACAGACCTATTATTTAAGCGTCTACATCTATTATTATTTTTGACCGAGGTCTCAATTTTTAATATCGATATGAACTCTCAATTAAAATAACACTGTTATCCTTAAGGTAATTTTGTCTTTTGATCAAAATAATGGATCAATTAATCATGTTTAAATGTATGTTTAAAAATGAATTCATATTTTATCAAACAACGGATAAACGAAATTGTATATAAAATAATTCACCCCTCACACTTTGGCGGATTATCTCTCCAATATTAGTGGAAATGGAATTCCATGAGTTTCTGCTGGAAGCAAATTTGATAACCACGTCCTCTAATTATTTGTCCTTTTTCTCAATTTTTGCTTTAGGCCGGCTTCAATTGACGTAATTCCAGGAGTACATTTGCTTTATTATAATTTTGAAACTAATTTTTGAATTACATAAATTGGATACCCTAATGACACTAATGTATTAAATTGCTGAAAACTTTAGTTTGATTTAAATTGGTGCCTTACCAGTTCACACGTGGTTTATTACAATTTTCTCTATCTAACCTTTATATTTTATAAAGCAGACTAAAAATTGAGTACGATTGTTTTAGTTTAATAAAATAATGGACATAATGTGACAAACAGATGCGTGCGCAACTGTCTCACGCTACCCAACAATTTTTTTATAACTTTATTGCTAATTTACAATCTATCTTGAAAAGACAATAAGTAAATATATTAAAAGACATAACTTATTAGGAGAATACTGCCCATTGACAGCACTCCATTATACAACTTTTACGTGAAAATGAAAGCAAGTTCTAATATTCTATTTCTTTTTAGTCTTCTTATTTCTTCACTGTTGTCTAGAAGATTGATTGCAAGATGATTAGGATAAACTTCTAGTCGCCTTAGATATTGAGTGCTGTACTTTTCTATTTCTTCTTTTACAGTAGCTATTTTTAAATCATGATGAATGGTGGCGTTGTTTACATACCATGGAGCAGCAACAATAAAGCGAAGGGTCATAGACTGAAATATCTGTAGAATTTCAATATTGGAATTGCTGACAGTTCGCCATAATTGGATACCATAAGTCCAAATAGGTTTGAGTATAGTATTATATATTAGAAGTTTATTTTCTAGACTCAGTTTTGATTTGTGACCTATGAGCCAATTAAGTTTTGATGTTTTTAGTTTTAATTCTGTACGTTATTGTTGAATGTGTTTCTTCCATGTTAAACGACGATCAAGATGCATTCCCAAATACTTGACGGAATCATCTGTTGGAAGAGTTTTATTATTTAATGTTACAGTAGGACAGTTACCAGTTCTGGTTCCAAATGTAATGTGAATAGATTTATTTTCACTACTTCGTATACGCCATGTAGTTAACCATTCTTCTGTCTTATTAAGTTGTTTCTGGAGGTGTACAGATGCTTGTCTAGCATCTTCATGTGAATAGAGCATTGCAGTATCATCAGCAAATGTAGCTACAAGTACTCCATTTATTTGTGGAAAATCAGCTATATATAAAGTATATAACACAGGCCCCAATACAGAGCCTTATGGAACTCCAGAAAATATACTGTAAAAACCAGATAATTCATCTTCATATTTGACTTGAAAAATTCTATTACTAATATAAGAACAAAGTAACAAGTAATATGGTTGTGGGAGATATAACTTCAGTTTATACTGTATTCCTACATGCCACACTTTATCAAAAGCCTGTTGAATATCCAAGAAAACAGCAGAACAATATTTCTTACTTTTTATAGTGTTCTCAATTTAATTTACAACTCTATGAACTTGTTCTATTGTACAATGTTTGTTACGAAAACCAATCTGATGATCTGGCAAAATATTACTCTCAAGTAGAATTGGTTTTAGTCTCTTTAAAAGAATTTTCAAATAATTTGGATATTGGTAACAGGCTTACTGGACGATATGAGGTCACTTCGTTTGGAGGATTACCTGGTTTTAGTATCATAATTATTTGAGAAACCTTCCATTGTGAAGGAAAGCAGGATGTTCTAATAATGCTGTTAAAGAGTATAGTGATAAAGACTACAGCTTTTCTTGATATTTCTCTAAATATTTTAGCTGTTATTAAGTCATAACCAGGGCATTTCTTTAAATTTAAATTCTTTTCAATTCCATTCTTCACTTCACTGGGTGTGAACGCTTTTATGGATAAAGATATTGGAAGTGGAATATTGAGAAACATTTTAATTTCTTATTCTTTTTCATCAGTGTCAATATCTGTGTTAGTCTTGAATACCTCAGAAAGGTGATTTGCAAAAATTTATGCCTTTTCTAAATAATTTCTAGCCCAACCATCCTCTTTTTTAATAGGTGGAATCAATTTTTTTGGACGCTTTAATGACTTGGCAAGTTTTCATAGTGAATATTCATCTTTATTGTTAGGACTAAGATTTGATATATATTCATAAAATGTGTCGTTCTTTAAATCAGAAAGAAGTTTTTTCAGTTCTTTTGCACTTTTATTAAGTTTAGTTTTATCTTCAGGGCGTCTATATGTTTGCCTAATCCTTCGAAATTTTCTTTTTTCTAAAATATTTTCCTTATTTCTTTTGAATAGTTAATACAATTTTCTTCCTTTGCACTTAAACTAGGCGTCGATTTCCATGTAGTTTCTTGGAGTAATTTCGTAAAATACTCTGTTGCTACATCAATATCGTCTTCGGATTTTAGGGAAATTTTTATATTAATATTGTTGTCTAACCACCTCCTAAATGAATCCCAGTCTGTTCTATTATTATATAGTGCAGGAGATTGTGATTTTCTGATGATCATTGTGCTTATTGTTATTATAATAGGAGTATGATCAGAGTATACATCTAGACAACATTATATGTCAATATAGTTATCATTAATGCCCTTGACAACAAACATATCTAATAAATCAGGTATTTTGTTTAAATCTGTTGGGCAATATGTAGGTTAACCTGTAGAAATATGTTCCACATTTATATTTATTAGACATTGTTGCAGTTCTCTCCCTCTGGGAGTAATAAGTCTTGATCTCCATATTTGATGCTTTGCATTAAAGTCACCCCCTACAACAAATCTATTTCCTAATTGTTCAAAATAATCTTCAAACATTATACGAGTAATTTTGTGTTTAGGCGGACAGTACACAGCTGAAACGCGTAAAGTTCCCATTCTATATTCCAGTATGAGATACAATTTCTTCGACTCGGTCACAGTGGTTAAGGCACTGAGCTACAATCCGGAGGGTCGAGGGTTCAAGTCCCGTTGGGGTCAGGATTTTTAAACTGACCCAAACCCTCTGGCGGCACTATGGCCCTGGGGTCGACACAGCCTCTAACGGAAATGAGTACCAGACGCTATACCAATAATGTAAGATATTTAAACATCGAGTTTCGAAGAAATATGACGATTTATCAAGATATTATTGATTAATTGTATAATCATTATTGTAACCGACCCGTGCTTCAGTTGCTTCCCAGAATTAGTCCCACTGTTTTATTTTTGTTTAGCAAAAGTAGATGAAATCGGACTTTATTATGTTCACTGTAACAACTGCTTCAAATTTATGTTACAGTGGAATTAACGGATGGTAAGACTTCTGAGAACTCAGAATGTTGTTAAAATAAACTTTATTGTGTTAAAATAAATTTATTGTTTTCCGATCCAATTATTTTGATTAGAATACTGAATTACCGTAGGGATAGTGGATCTGTGTTTCCGTTGAAACGCATATAACAACAACCTATTGAATTGGTTCAATGCGGTAGGGTTTGAGACTCGACTTCGGGAGGTCCAGATTCTAACTCCGATGCTGACCAACCTAAGTTTTGTTTCTAATTAAACAAACGTCTGCTTGCTTGGTGTAGTCACTGAAGTCCCTATCTTCCACTGAGTTACAAACGTCTGCTTGCTTGGTGTAGTCACTGAAGTCCCTATCTTCCACTGAGTTATAGAATTAAATATTAATGATCACATTTATATTTACTCTTCGTGGCTACTTTACGACTTTACGACATCTGAATTTCGAATTATGACGATCTAGTATTCCTACCGACTTCACTCTATTTAAGAGCGGCAACAATGTACTCCTCTTAAAGACTTTCTATCAGAATTATATCATGCCAGACTCATCATTAGTCTCACAACATCGGCAGGGCACGTTCACTGGTAGCGGACAGGGGAATGGTCTGTGGAAATATCTGGACTCCCAGTTAAATCGAGGCTTTTTCAGATGGCTGTTGAGAAGAGAATCAAGATACAATAGGACATTATTAGACTAAAAGTAAGATACATACAGTGTTATTTACAAATATGGGTGCATGGGCAGTAGTATTAGTAGTAGGACTTTATTAAACAAAAGTAAAATATTTACAATATTATTTACAAATATGGGTCGCACGGGCAGTAAGCCGTACGTGCTGTTGACAGTCCGTTACAATAAAGTAATAATTGGTACTAGTGTAAAGAAAAATAAACAACAAAAACAGCAATAACATTACAATTACATAAAGAAAACACAATAATAATATTACAATTAAATAATAACACAATAGCATTATACACTAAAAACATTAACATTACAATTACATAAAGAAAACACAATAATATTACAATTAAGTAATAACACAATAGCATTATACACTAAAAAACATTAACATTACAATTACATAAAGAAAGCACATTAATATTACAATTAAATAATAACACAACAGCATTATACACTAATTAATTTATATATAATTGTTAATAATTAGTGGTATTGCATTTTGATAACATATATTTATTCATGAATGAGTGTTGTCCTTATTTTTCGCGTTTTGTCCAGAAATTTACCGAGGTTTATCCAATTTTCTGGATTTACCAATAATTCGTAGCATGCCAATCTTTCCCGAATTGAATTTAGAAATCTTTCCGGTAATAACTGACATCTCCAATATTCTAAATCATTACATTTTCCTAATATATGTATCTCATCTTCAAAGTTCCCGCACATTGGACATATTCGCATATCGTGATCGTCGCTAATTTTTAGAAAGTTCCATGCCCCTAGCCTAAACCAAGCAAGCCCTGATCTCTCCTTAAATCCTAGGTTGAGTATATACGATTCTTTTCCCCAGACGTGTTTTAGGTCTCTTTGTAAACACAGTGAGCGTTTTCCTGTACATTCGGCGAAAGTAACTTGTTGGTTTATATCTAAGTACCTCCTCCTTATTTTTCTCCACACGTTCTTGCGATTTTCAGTCCCTTTTTCCCATATCCAGCCCATCCCAATCTTTTGGAGTTCTCCCCTAACCTCGTCTGCCCAAAATTTAACATCTATGTTTTTAATTTGGTGGTCGTAACAAATTGCTCTAAGCATTGTTTGTTCACCTTGGATTACTCGCAACCAGTATTTGAGTACACGAATTTTACAGTTAATGTCGTCCTGGAATGACCCGAATTCATATAAAATTCCACAGTTAGAAACGGACTTACTAAGTCCTGTAATATACTTTAGAAAATGCGTATATACCTTATTTAGTATTTCCGTTCTGTGGAAACCCCAAATCTCACTACCATAGTGCATTACTGGCCTGACCATAGCTCCATACATTTTTTCTAATGTGCTGACTGGAATATCAGGCACTCGACCCAGAATACCGAGTACAATGTTAAGTTGTCCCCTCCCTTTAAATAATGCTATATCAATATGTTTTTTCCACTTTCCGTTCATTTTCAACGTCGTACCAAGATTTTCAAAATGTTTCACGTTTTGAAGTACTTGATCTCTGTATTTCCATTCCTCAGCTCTACCATAAACCGTCCCATGTTTAAAGGTCATTGTTTTTGTCTTACTAACATTTACAGTCAATCCCCAATTCCTACAGTATATTTCCAGTAGGTCAAGACACGGGCAGTAAGCTGTACGTGCTGTTGACAGTCTGTTACAATAAGTTGATGTTTGGTAATAAAATACTTAAAACAAAACAAAAATAAACACAATAATATTACAATTAGATAACAATACAATTACATTATACATTAACCTGGTTATGAAGAATTATTAAGAATTAATGGTATTGCAATTTGTTAACATATTTATTTATTCATGAATGAGTGTTGTTCTTACTTTCCGCGTTTTATCCAGAAATTTACCCAAGTTCATCCAACTTTCTGGGCTTACAAAACATGTGTGTAATGCATCCTTGATATTTTCCTCCTCAACACAGCTTCTGTCAACATAAAAAAACATGAGATATTCTTCTCTGTAAGAGTACGTTCATTCCTGTGAGCAGATGGAGTGTTCAGAGTTGTTAAAGAAAACTTAAAAAACACACTGAGATTTTAATACCAACTATTTATAACACATTTTATGACTCGCAACGCTCTATTCACCTATATGAAATTGATTGGAACACGCGGGACTTCAAGTCATTTTGTTTTTTATTTTATTTTGAAGTAATCAGAGGAATGAAAAATGTTATGTTAAGAAAGTGCTCAAAAGTTGGGAAGTATAACATAACCTTCACTCTCCGTGCTGACAATCATTTCTAACTATTCATCGCTATTCTGAAGAAAATAAAATTAAAATATATTATTTGTATACCATCGATTGTTCCATCGACTAGCAGAGTGTCAGAAGCCAAAACGAATGATGTGTCGAACCTGCTAGGAACGTCGTTTGGTGAAGGCTGAAGGGATAAATAAATAAAAGTGCTGCAGATATGCCTATTTTCTCCTTATGCCTTCAGCCTTCACCAAACCAGTCTTCTAGCAGATTCGAAAAATCATTCGTTTTGGCTTCTGACACTCTGCTAGTCGATGGAAAAATCGATGGTATACAAATAATACATTTTAATTTTATTTTGTTCACAATAGGGATGAATAGTTAGAAATTGCCGCGGCAGGAATATTGATGATTATGATTGTGTGGAGGAAGAGGATGGTATGAGCAGATAATGATGGTTATTGATTCCTCTGTGAATATTGCATTTGATACATTCTTAGCATATTTCATTTTACATTAAATGGATCCAACTGTAGTCTTCAAATTATTATCCTGTAATATTATGTTTTTCAAGTCCACGTTTCTCTAGAAATATCTTTAAGCCTTGTAGATAATTGTTGATTCATAAGACGATAATTAAAAGGTGAGGAGTTGAATGCACGAAGAGGGGGTCGAACAGAATCTTTGGTAATTTTTAATACCAGTAATTCTGATGAGTGAATTTCTTCATCCTAACTATTAAGGTGTAAATGTATACATTTGAATATTGGTTTGTTATTAAATTGCTTAATTGTTGAGTTAATTTATACGGATTAATAATTATTAAATTAACGTTTTATGGACGTACATTTAAGGTATTTTTCGCCATTAAAACAATAGTTTATTTGTGAACGAACCGAAAACAATCATGTCCAAAACATTTTCCCTAATACCATTAACCTAAATGTGAAGTGCATTCGCTTTTTATGTAATAGGTTTAAGAATACAAAGATCCAAAAAGCAGTACTATGCTACTTTGAATGGATCTCATAAGATCATTTACATCTTTTTTTGTCCTTCCGGTAAAAAGTCACTTTTTGGACATCCTGCCATTTGTAAGGATGCTTCTCATACATTAGATTTTTTTTCACATTTTCACGCAATACCATCTAACTTATCCACTCAGTATTTACCCGTCGGTTAACATTTTAAATGTCATTGTTGCGTCTCAGATACCGTGGTAATAAAAATAGCATACAATAGAGCAACCATTTTTAACGGATGGGACCCAACCCACTGGTGAGTCTAGATGCGGGATTCGGTGATTCGCCAAATCCGACATTGTGGCAAATGACTAACAAAACTGTTACACTGTAACGCGGAATTAAAAAAAACTATTTCAATTATGAAGCTTCCTTTATAATTTCAATTTTATTACACCTCTAATATAACTTAAGAATCACTTTGATTTAGTACAGCACACGTTGTTGCTTCCTTGTGAACATCACTCACCATTCGCTTGTGTCCAACATACATCCGCTTGTGCCCAATCATCCATAGAGTTGTGCGAGTAAATTTTAGCATCTGATCAATTAGAGTAACGTATTTTTTTCAGAATAACATATCTTGATAATATACGTTTTATCAGTGATTTAAAAGGTATAAGATAAAATATTCCCACCATAGAGGCTGATGAGGTGGAAGGAGGTTAAGGTTACCACATTTCTAGAAAGTCGGCACCGGATTTCAACCGAATTGTCAGCCTTGCGTGAAATTCGTATTTACCTCCGAGCACAGCCTAGTACTCATTTCCATTAGAGTCTGAATCGATCCCAGGAAGTTTCAGGCCAGTTTAAAAGCCTTCACCACCCCGAAACTGAAACTAGCGACGTTCTCACTTGGATCGTATTCCCATATTCAACTAAGCTAGGCGTGGCAGAGTATAATAATTAAACTTACCGGTGGCGTGACGTTTAATATCCGTCAATGCGAGTTCCCGATTTAAAAAAGCATAAATAGAATTTAAAAGCTCAACTATAAAACGTATATTCGCAGAAATATGTAGAAACTATATTGTAGTTAGGACTAAGGGATTAAACTCGTGTATTAAGCTGACTTTATTTAATCCGTTCATATTGAATTTTATTAATGGATTTGATTCGCTGCTCTGATGTATATTTTGTCTCTGTTTCGGGTCAAGATTTTAATGGATAATGGCAGACATTCGGTAAGTAACATTCGACCCAATAATTGTGGTAAAACTACCTACCAGAGTAATGTGCACTTTATTTATGCATTGCGAGTTTGTGTAATTGCAAATGTGTGGGGCATTGAACAAATATTTTGCATCCCATTAACTTCCTATGTATGCAGGTCTGCTATGAATATGAAATACCTAATATGCATTTTGTGGTTTTTAATTTACATTTGATTAGAAATACGTTAGGATTCTATTTCAATGTTTTTTTTGCCTTTCTTTCTTTATCGCACTTCAAATAAGTTAAGCTCTAATCATATTATAAATTATGATAATGTTCAACCCCATATTGTTTGAACTAATCCAAAGAGCAATGCTCTGAAGTTGAGGACCGCCGATACATGCCAATCGAATGAACTGTTATTGTGAGACCCACGTACATACACCATACTGTGTCTCATTCGAGCACTTTAAGGAAGTCAGTCACGCAGGAACTACGTAATCTACGCGAATTCATCAGGAAGTCGAATTTATGGTGTCATATTCTGGTTTATGGAATATATAATTAATTTCTTAAATTGAATAAAACATTTGAAATGAATTTCTTTGGAGAGAAATGAATATCACTACATCTGCTGTTAAGAGGATTGAAAATCAAACTTAAATGGTATGGCCATGCACATAGAATGGAAGATGAAAGATGGCCATAACATATGTATCAATAGTCATCCCCCTGGAAGAAATAAACGTGGCAGACCAAGATAGAAATGGAAAACTTATGTCATAACTAAAATGGATTATAGGAATTGGAACGATAGAAATAAATGGGAACTGAAGAAGAAACCCCTAAGCGGGGAAAACCGACGAAGAAGAAGACAATTTCTGTTCTCAGATTATTCAAAAGTGTCAACTGCACTGAAAACGAGTCCCGTATAAACAACCATCTTGCCTCGCTAATCACATTAATGGCCATAATTAAGAAGTCGCCGTCCGCTAGACGGTCAATTGGATAAAATTAGCGGTTCCTTTTGATATTAACTTTTCACAATAACACAAACGTTATTAGCAGAGAAAGCGAGTCGCCTGTCCATATGACAATTGAGACAGTCATATATATTCGAATTTTGAATAATTTGACAAACGTTTAAATAATGTACCGATTCATTTTTCTCAATTTTTTCATTTAAAATATCAAACAAATTTAATTAATGTACCTTATAGGAAAAATTGTCAATTCAATAGTTTGGTAAATTACATACAATTCGATGAATGAAATATGGCGATTGCTAGAGTCAATTTTTAATTTCTGCTCTTCCCTTAAACTTTTAATCTACTTCAAATGGTGCGATTTCGCCATTTTTTAGATATACATGAAATCCTTGCACCTATAATCCCATTTCGTTGATTATTATCGAACTCGACCTTAGATTTCCAATGAATTGCCATATGCAAAATTAGGTATCGATGAAAGAAAAACTACGTCCGCAAGATCGTTAACGGACATTATATATATTAAATTCTATGCCACTATCGAACCCATAGGTTGATAGCCACGCGGACATAATTCCTCCATACATCTCTATCCAGAGATAATGTTTTCCACTTATCCCTGTACAATCTACTTCCTTAAATCATGGTTAATATTACTCTCCTACCTCACTCTTGGTCTACCAACTGGACATTTTTCCTCTGGTTTCCCTACAAGAAGCTTCCATTTACCACGTTCTCCATTCGTGCCACATGGCCTGCCCAACGATGTCTATGAGACGTACTGTTCTTATTATATCTGGCTTCATATACATACCATGAATTTCACAGTTCTGTAGTTTTCTCTATTCACCTGTCCATCTCTTTTTGAGCCACAATTTTCCCAAGAACTTTATTCTCGAATACACGTAATCTCATTTTCTCCCTTAAAGTACGAATCCAAGTTTTCCATCCATATAATAAAGCATGGAGAATAACAGTTTTATATATTTTCAGTTCAACGTTTTTTGAAAGGAGTTGGGACAATAAGAGTCCCTGCATTGCAAATAGCATGCATTTCCAGAATTTAGCCTATGTTTAATATCTTTGTGCATTTTATTCCTATTTGTGTTATTGTGCCTAGGTCAAAGATTGAAGTCATTTCCTCAAGTTTCCTTCATTTTTCATTACCTGTCCATTTCCATTACATAATACATTTCTATGTATTTAGTTTCATCGATGCTTACTTCCAATCCAAATTTCTTAGTGTTATTCAATTGAGTGTGCGTTTTGGCACTTAACATCTCCTCGCTATCGCCCAATAGTACTGCATCATCAGCATAAACTAAAAACTTATTAATACCATTTTGTTGTAGTCATTTTTCATCCTTTGAAGATTTGATTACATGCTCTAGTACAACATTGAATAATGGAGGAGATCTCCTTGCTTTAACCATTGTGGATTTTAAAAGTAACCGAAAACCGTTTCCTTCACGCACCCTGTCATCACCGTACAACTTAGAAAGATTCGTATAAGTCTATGTAACTTTTTATAAATTCCGAACCCTTTCAGCATACTATATAACTATTCCCTCTTAACTGAAACGTGTACCTTTTAGAAGTCTACATACAGTTGATACACCGTTTTTTTTAATCTATCTTATACTGAAAATCTGATCAACTACATATATATACATATTTCTTCTAAGTTAGTTCCTACTAGAGACGCATCAGGACCTGCAAATTCTACAACGTCTTAACTACTAGTAGCGCTTCCTGCGGATAATGGAAGTTAACTTTCGAAAGGCCTCCAGTTAATCATATTTTTCAGACATCATTTTAACAAAGTTGAGGACGACGGCACGTGCCAACAAGTACATTTTAATTTTAATTTTTATCTCATTATTTTAATCAGCTACTAAATGTACAGGTCAGGGTGAAAATCAGACGTCTGTCGCTAATGAGAGGAACAAACGCTAAAGATGATTCTGAAATTTTTTATTTAAAAAACTTGAAAAATGATGAAATGCAGCAAGAATGCCAAATTAAAATTGCTAATAGATTTGAAGTACTGAAATCTTCAGATGACAATGTGGCAAACGAAGAAGAAACTAATACAAATAAAGTATGGGACGTTATAAGAGACACTAATAAATTGTCAGGATCAGAAAGCATTGGTCGCTTAAAAAAGAGACAAAACAAGAAATGGTGTGATGAGGAATGTCTGGACATTGTAAAGAAAATAAAGCAAGCAAAAATGAAATGGTTACATGAGCCAAATGAGGTAAATTTGGAGCAATTGAGTAGTGTCAGACAGGAAACCACAAGGTTACTAAAGAGTAAAAAGAGGTAATATCTGAGATCTTGGAATGAATGCCAAAAATAGGAACATTACAGAATTATATCAGGGAATCAGGATAGAGAAGAAAGGTTTCAGGCTAGAAAAAACACAATTAGAAATGATTTCAGATTCCAGGAGTATAATTAAATAGATGGAAAAGTTACTTTAATCAATTGTTAAATGTACATACAGAACAGGATATTGAAGAGGATAATTTTCAGACAGCAGAAATGTTAATCATAAAACCAAGTGCATTAGAGGTTGAAATGGCGATAGACAAATTGAATCTGTATAAAGAATCAGGTTCAGATGAGATCCCAGCAGAACTGATAAAATCAGATGGAGAAAAATTGATTACAAGATACGCCAGTTGCTTAATATGATTTGGGATGAAGATGCTCTTCCAGATGAATGGAAAGAATCAATTATGATACCAATTTATAAGAAAGGAGATAAAACTGATTGCAACAACTATAGGGGCATCTCATTACTTTCAACTTTGTACAAAATTCTAACAAATATATTAGTAAGCAGATTTACTCCTTATATTGATGAGATTCTAGGAGATCATCAATGTGGATTTAGAAGAAACAGGTCTACAATGGATCAGATTTTTAGCTTAAGACAGATTTTAGAAAAAACATGGGAATATAATGGTACTGAACACCAACCTTACGTAGACTTCCAAAAGGCATAATTTCAATTAAGAGGGAGAAGTTATATAGTATCCTGCTAGAGTTTGGAATTCCTAAAAAGTTAGTTAGACTTATACGAATGTATCTAAATGGCACAAAGCGTAGGGTGCGTGTAGGCAAACTGATTTCAGATACTTTTGAAATCCACAATGGGTTGAAGCAACGAGATGCACTATCTCCTCTATTATTTAATTTTGTACTAGAGCATGCCATCAAATCTTTAGAGGATTAAGAAGACCTACAACTCAATGGTATTAATAAGGTGTTAGTTTATGCTGATGATGTAGTACTATTGGCCGATAGCGAGGAGATGCTAAAGGCCAACACGCACACACTACTGAGTAACACTAAGAAATTGGGACTGGAAGTAAATATCAATATATGGTCACACATAGAAATACATTACATAATGGAAATGGACAGCTAATGATAAATGAGTGAAATTTTGGGGAAGTGGCTGAATTCAAATACCTAGGAACAATGATCACAAACAGGAATGAGATGTACAAGGAAATTAAACATAGGCTCAATTCTGGGAATGCATGTTATTATCCATTACAGAGACTTTTAAGTTCCCAACTCATTTCAAAAAACGTTAATCCGAAAATATATAAAATTATTATTCTACCAGTTATATTATATGGATGCGAAACATGGACTCTTACTTTAAGGCAGGAAAGGAGATTACGAGCATTTGAGAATAAAGTTCTTAGGATAATTTTTGGACCAAAGAGAGATGAACAGATAGGTGAATGGAGAGGACTGTGTAACAGTGAATTATATGGTATTTATAGGAAGCCAGATATAATGAGGACTGTTAAGTCTCGTAGGACATGTGGCACAAATGGGGAATGGAAGACGTGCATGGAAGATTCTTGTAGGAAAACCAGAAGGAAAACGCCAAGTTGGAAGACCAAGTATGAGGTGGGAGAATAACATTAACTATGATTTGAGGGAAAGAGATTATACAGGGGATGATTGGAAAACACTGGCTCAGGATAGGGATATACGGAGAGCTTATTTCCGCGCGGCCATGAACCTACGGGTTCGATAGTGTCAGTTAACTAGTTAGTTAGAGCAGGATATTTTAGAGGACGACTTACAGACAGCAGAAATATTAGTCACAGAGCCAAATGCACTAGACGTTGAAATGGCGATAGACAAATGGAGATGTTTGAACCATTAGGTTCAGATAAGATCGCAAACAATAAAGATGAAAATATTGATAGACAAAATACATCAGTTGCTTAGAATGATTTGGGAAAAAGGAGGTTCTTCCAAATGAATGGAAAGATTATACTGTATTATCGTTACAATATATAAGAAAGTAGATAAAATTGCGACAAGTACATGGGCATATCATCACTTTCAACGTCATACAACATTCAAACAATTATATTAGTAAGCAGACTTACTCCCAATATTGATGATATAATAGAAGAGCATGAATAGGTATTTAGTAGTAGTAGTAGGACTTTATTAGACAAAAAGTAAGATATTTACAATATTATTTACAAATATGGGTCGCACGGGCAGTAAGCCGTACGTGCAGTTGACAGTCCGTTACAATAAAGTAATAATTGCTACTAGTGTGAAGAAAAATAAACAACAAAAAAAGCAATAACATTACAATTACATAAAGAAAACGCAATAATATTACAATTAAATAATAACACAATAGCATTATTCACTAAAAAACCATAACATTAAAATTAAATAAAGAAAACGCAATAATATTACAATTAAATAATAACACAATAGCATTATACATTAATTAATTTGTATATAATTATTAAGAATTAATGTTATTGCATATTGATAACATATATTTATTCATGAATGAGTGTTGTTCTTATTTTCCGCGTTTTGTCCAGAAATTTACCCAAGTTTATCCAATTTTCTGGATTTACCAATAACTCGTAGCATGGTATTTAGTAGAAACAGGTCTACAACAGAATAGGTGTTTAGTGTAAGACAGCGTATAGAAAAAACATGAGAATATAATGACACTAAGCATCAACTATAAATAGACTTCAAATACGATTCAATACAGAGGGAGACGTTACACAGTAGCTGCTGGAGATCGGAATTCCTAAAAAAAGTTAGTGAAGCTTATTCGAATGCATCTAAATGGAACAAAGAGCAGGGTGCTTATAAACAAACACAAAATCAAATACTTTTGAAATCTACAATGTGTTATAGCAAGGAAAAGCATTATCTCCTCTACTATTCAATATTGTACTAGAACATGCCATCAAATCTTTAGAAGATGAATAAGGTCTATAACTCACTGGTGTTAATATTTTGTTGGTTTTTGTTGATCATGTAGTATTATTAGACGATAGCGAAGCGGTACTGAAGGCCAACACACACACACATTTTCAGTAACACTAAAAATTGGGACTGGATGTAAACATCAATAAAACTAAATATAATTTAACACGCAGAAATATATTATATAATGGAAATGGACAGTTAATTACAAATTGAGAACTTTTTGAAGAAATGGATTAATTCAAATATCCAGAAACAATAATTACAAAAAGTAATGGGATCACAAGGGAATTAAACATAGACAAAATTCTGGGAATGTGTGCTGTTATACATTACAGCAACTCTTTTCTACCCAACGTCTCTCGAAGAACTTAAATGTTGTGTATAAACTCTTTTCTCTCCCATTTATATCATATGGGTGCGAAAATTGCCCCTTACTTTAAGGGAGGAGAAGATATTATGAGTATTTGAAAATAAAGTTCTTAGAAACATTTTTGGACCAAAGAGAAATGAACAGTCAGGCGAATGGAGAAGACTTCATAAATTTAAGCTACATGATATTTATAGATAACCAGATATAATAAGAACAGTTAAGTCTTATAGACTGCTATGGGCAGGACATCTGACACGAATGGGGAATGAAAGAGATGCATGTAAGCTTCTTGTTGAAAACTAGAAAGAAAGCGCTCAGTAAGTAAACTAGAATGGAATGGGATAATAACAGTAAGCATAATCTGAGGAAAGTAGATTTTACAGATGTTTGGAAAATATTTGTTCATGATAGGGGTGTATGGAGAGCTTATGTCTGTATGGCCGTTAACCTACGGGTTCGATTTATCAGTAAGTTAGTTATCATAAGTAATGCCACGAGTGATTTCCAAATTATCGATAAATTCAAGATAACACTAAGTAACGAGTAAATTTATCTAGAGAGTTTGGAAATCAAGAGTGGCATTTGTTAGGACTATTTAACGAATAAACTTAAGCTGTTTACTCACAAATAATTATTTAAACAGAATTATTTTAAAATGTTTATATATTTAATATAAACGGCGATGTTTGAAAACAAATGAGAAACGTTTATGTTTTATTTGTTCATCACTGCAACCAGATCATATTATTTATTGTCAAAGGATCACAATATTGTAGGAATGCACCCTTGTGGAGAAATGTATAACCAACATTATAGGTTATTAATTTCTGATGTCCTATGATGCAAATATGTAAATTATATTTTTATGGAACGTTCATACCTTGGAAATAATACGTTTAAGAAAGTGCAACATGTTGATCGAATGGAAGATCACAGGATACCCAAACAAATGTTAAGATATCAACCTGCGGGAAGAATAAGACCAGGACGTCCATTCAAAAGCATTCTGGATGGTGTTTCTCTTAAGACCGAAACAGGTCAACATATGGTCTAAATTCGTGACTATACAATGATGATCACGATGAAGAAAGTGCAAACTAGTGGTTTCTTTTATTGTGGTATAATCAATTGCTACAAATTATTTTCTATTATATCTCGCAAGTAGTACCTGGTTACATTTGTGCACCATATATATATATATATATATATATATATATATATATATATTACAATCTGGGAGCCACTTGCATTCTTGGATTCTTACATCTTAATATATGAATTGTTATATTCAACGTCATATTAGAGAGTAAGTCACTGCAAAATAATGCTCTGATCTATTCAGAATATTAAAAAGGAGTAGATTGATTTTAATATGATAGAATTAAATTAATAGAATCGGCTGTGAATTCTTGTAAATCAAAATTTATTGAAATGCGATTGGTCATTGATTCCCATTTGGGGCATGAGTTAAATAGTCGACGAAAGGAATTGCAATTAAGTAAATTCTACGCTGAATTTATTTCATAGACAGTGAAAAATTATGTCGAATATATGGGGTATAAATAGTGGAAATACAATTAAGATCTTAAGCATATGAATGCATTTCTTCATATGTAGTTCACGTAAAATTTGGTCTGATAAAGTACGGAATATTGTGATAAAGAAGGAATGAATGGGGGAGGGTGAGGAGAGAGAGAGAGGGAGAGAGGGAGACAGAGAGAT